>JAUKNK010000188.1:1822500-2422500 GCA_030765055.1 Mantis religiosa
GATAATGATAATGATGATAATGATAATGATGATAATGATAATGATGATAATGATAATGATGATAATGATAATGATGATAATGATAATGATGATAATGATAATGATGATAATGATAATGATGATAATGATAATGATGATAATGATAATGATGATAATGATAATGATGATAATGATAATGATGATAATGATAATGATGATAATGATAATGATGATAATGATAATGATGATAATGATAATGATGATAATGATAATGATGATAATGATAATGATGATAATGATAATGATGATAATGATAATGATGATAATGATAATGATGATAATGATAATGATGATAATGATAATGATGATAATGATGATGATAATGATGATGATAATGATAATGATGATAATGATAATGATGATAATGATAATGATGATAATGATAATGATGATAATGATAATGATAATAATAATAATGATAATAATAATAATAATAATAATAATAATGATAATAATAATAATGATAATAATAATAATGATAATAATAATAATAATAATAATAATAATAATAATAATAATAATGATAATGATGATAATGATAATGATGATAATGATAATGATGATAATGATAATGATAATAATAATAATGATAATAATAATAATAATAATAATAATGATAATAATAATAATGATAATAATAATGATAATAATAATAATAATAATAATAATAATAATAATAATAATAATAATAATAATAATAATAATAATAATAATAATAATAATAATAATAATAATAATAATAATAATAATAATAATAATAATAATAATAATAATAATAATAATAATAATAATAATAATAATAATAATAATAATAATAATAATAATAATAATAATAATAATAATAATAATAATAATAATAATAATAATAATAATAATAATAATAATAATAATAATAATAATAATAATAATCATAATCATAATAATAATAATAATAATAATAATAATAATAATAATAATAATAATAATAATAATAATAATAATAATAATAATAATAATAATAATAATAATCATAATCATAATAATAATAATAATAATAATAATAATAATAATAATAATAATAATAATAATAATAATAATAATAATAATAATAATAATAATAATAATAATAATAATAATAATAATATTAATAATAATAATAATAATAATAATAATAATAATAATAATAATAATAATAGGAACGGTAACGGTAACAGTAACTATAACAATAATAATTTATTTATTTTCACCATATGATGTATACATACAAATCCGGTTTCGTCATTGGTACTACAATTTACAGTTACAACATTCAAAACATGACAGCATATTTCTCAATTTACTAAAATATTCTAAACATTTATCGACACTATAGAAACCTAGTTTAGTTAGAATTGCTTTAATAGGTTGTTTTTTATTTCACAGCTTCATGTATCTCTAATTTATCAGTAACAGAATTATACATAGTCAAATCTCTACGATGTATTGAGTTCAATTTTTTAGCTATTCGAACCACATTGAAATGAATATGATTTTGATTTGTGGTGTGCAAGATGATGCCAAATTTATTTCATTTTAGGACGAATGTGATATTGATACAAATACCGTATCATTGAGGAAAGTGTAACAAATGTTTACCTCTGCTAGGTAAGTTAATTTCTGAACCCATTATTTTTTTAAATCACCAATACTCCTGAATTAAACTTTACGTATTTTTATGTAACATAGCACAGTTATTAAGATGTGTATATAACTATTTTCTTTTTAAATGAGTCGATTTATGAAGTGCGCAATAATATGCACATTGTTTCAAAAGAAATATTTAACATTTCATTTCAAATTACAATAACTACATTATTAGGAAGCTAGATTCATACTAAAAAATTCAATGGCATAGCCGGGATTTGAACCACGGATCTTCTGGTTGACGTGCAGCCGCTCTAACCCTTGAGCTACTAAATGCAACGTACTGACATTATATTAAATTCTTCAACTGACTCGGCTAGTGTGAAGGAACAATTAATTGCCGTTAATTCACCTAATATTGGTTAACTATAAAGTCCGGGCTTTAAATTACTTACACGCTGAAAGTTGTCATTAAGGTAGTTGTCTCATGTGTTTTTGAGAACTCCTAGTGGTTTACCGGGAAAAACACGAGTCAGTTGGAGAATTTAATGTCATGTGGGAACGTTGGCCATAGTAGCTCTAGAGTTTAGAGCGGCTGGAAGGCAACCAGAAGATCCTTGGTTCAAATCCCGGCTATAGCATTGAATTTTTCAGTCTGACTCTATCTTTCCATACTTTAGCCCACACACGGCTAGTGTGAAAGAAGAATTAATTGACATAATAGTGGTTAACTAAAAAGCCCGGGCCATAAAGTACTTACAGCATAATAAGTCACCATTAAGGTAGTTGTCTCATGTGTTTATGAGAACTCCTAGTGGTTTACCGGGAAACGTACGAGTCAGTTGGAGAATTTAATGTCATATCGGCACGTTGGCGTAGTAGCTCAAGGGTTAGAGCGGCTGGAAGGCAACCAGAAGTACCGTGGTTCAAATCCCGGCTATGGCATTGAATTTTCAGTCTGACTCTATCTTTCCATACTTCGGCCTACACACGGCCAGTGTGAAAGAACAATTAATTGCCAACAAAATTAGTAATTCTTTTTTTAAATTAAAAATACTTGATATATATTCGCTAACAAATAAATGTGTTAAAGAGAGTATTCAACAGAAACTAATAGATAAAACTAACATTTTATATTTTTAACTTTGCTTCAAAATTGCATTCGCTATGGTTTTTTTTTTTTCTGAAAGCTAACATTACCATAAGTAGCAGGTTGGAACTTTTCACCGCCACCGAAATATTTGAGGTTGGCATTTAAGCACCGGCGGTCACCTTCGATCTAATCGACATGGAGCAGCTAGAGGGTTAACTCTGTCGCCCATTGGCTGTAGACCTGGCAACGCAAAGAGAACACGATCACATAGTTGGCTGTGCCCAGTTTCATTCTTATTTCATAGCTACTTTAGGTGCAGTTTTAGTCTTCTTTGAAATACTCACATGCTAGAAGCTCCTACGACATAAAGGGATTACGATATAATGAAATACGAAATAAATAAAATGAAATTGTGCTATATGATAGGTACTTTCTGATTTTGAATTTGATTTCAGCATGCTAAAAATATCCCTAAAACATTGAAACTCTGGAGGAAGGAATTTTCAGTCCAGATTACTGAATATTGGTGCCCCTGTTTCAACAATGTGTGACGACATCTTGAAATTATTTCAAAGCCACAATGCGAGCTGGTATAGGAAGTTAACGTAATTAAATCAAAGAGTAGGTATGTCTTTTAGAAGAGAAGATAACGCCAAAATAAGGCTTAACTCAGTAAGTATATGCGGCATTGACTTCGGAAACTGATGTGAGCGTTTTAAGCATAATTCAATGATATCTGTAGGTTTTAAATTTTAACTGAAGGCGTCTTTTTAGATGTTGAAGCTGTTTGGTCACCCAGCGAGACCTCAAGAAACATCTATCAGCTGCCTAAAGACGTTGGTAAAATTGGCACTGTCATATACTGTATACATGCCGGAAATGTTTCCCGAGTCGGCATTCGTCGAATATGAAGCTGAGGATCTAAACTTTAAGGTACTCCGTGAAACAAACAGCTCTCAAGTCAACCCAACTCTTGAAATTGCTTGGAGGAGCCTTTGAAGCTTTGGAAAAGAATTACGTGAGTTTAACCATCAGAATAAAAATGCAGTTAAATTTGCACCTTACACCAAAGAATAACGGCTTCATCTTGGGTTTACAGGTAAGAAATGACCTTACAAAAAGACTTTGTTGTCAGCTGTAAAGTTTTGAAATACGCCAAGATAGCGAAATGTTGCCACCACATTTATCGTCATCATGATCATCATTTTTTATTAATAATTACAAAACTTATCAATATTTCATGGCTTTCTTGAACAAAATATTTCTTAAGCTAAAGGATTCAATTCAATTTTATTCATCCAATTTAACATATACATGTTGTGGATACGTCCAGTATGATAAACATTTAATTATAATATTATAAGGGTTAAACAGTAATTACTTTAAAAAATTATATTGTACATGAAGATAAAAATTGTACATTGTTAAAAAATACAAGAGAATACTTCTAAAAGAATACAAGTGAATACTTCATTAATGCAAAGGCTCATCAGTTGAGTAATAACACTTTTCAATTAAAAATTAATTGATATGTTTCTTGAAGCGTGGAATCAAATTTATATTTTTTATTTCAAAAGGTAATTTGTTGTAAAATTTAATGCCTCTATAGTAGAAACTGTTTTCAAACAACTTATTGTTATTTATTTATTCTTATGAACAAAACAGGCTTCTAAGCCCAATTACAACATTCATCACACATAGGTGTTTACATATAATATACATACTCAAATAAAACACAAGAAGAACATAGATGAACACAAAGTAATACAGAAAGGGAAATATAGGGAATAGAAACACTGAATAAAAAGAAAAAAGAGAAAAAATTGAAGGTGGCATGGTAAGTAATTACTTTACTATTCCTAATTACAGTAACGATACTACTATTGCCAATTTTTTTTTGTAATTTACTGATCTGTGAATAAGTCGTTAGTAGTTATTGCATTTTTGAATTGAGTTTCAGAGATGCTGAAAATATCTACATCAAAACGATGACGTTTATTATATAAATATATAATTCTGTGTAATGGTGAATTTTTGTGGATTTCTGTATTTGTTTTCAAGGTGAAAACGGACTCCTGAGTCTGCTTATTTTATTGGGTACATAAGATATTTGTTATAATATTAATATCATCAATAATCGAATGCAATACTTTGTACAGATATACTAACTCTGCTATGTCTCTTCTAAACTTCAAAGTTTTAAATTTAAATATTTCCAAAAGGGTTTCATAATTTGTGTAAGTAGGGTAATATCCAGTTCTTTTAAATAGTCCGTACTTTATAAATTTTGATTGTACTTTTTCTATTGCAGTCACATGCATTATCATTTTAGGATTCCAAATAGTAGATGTATATTTGAGATTTTGTCTCACAAATGAGTTATAAAGTTGAATTAATGTTTTTTCTTTAAGTGAATAGGAATTTGGAATAATTAAGCCAAGGCATTTTAGCGATTTTGATACGATTAAGTCAGTTTACCTATTGAATCTAAGATTTGTTGTAAATTGTACTCCTAGATCTTTATTTTCAACCACTTCAGCGAGTGGTTTCATATTGATATTATAAACATATTTAACAGGACATCTACTTCTAGTGAAGGACATCTTATGCGGATTTATATGTAGTTTTGCTTTATCTCTTGTGTTATAACAGTGAATTTCAGAATTTATGGCAAAATCTTTTATGCATGTTTGCACTAATACAATTGTTTCATATAAATATATAGAGGGTAATGGCAAAATGTTTAGTTCTTTAAAGAATGGTTGGCAGCTGACAACAGAACGTAAATTGAGAATAATTCTAATAACCCTTTTCGGTAATTTGAATATTTTAATAGATTTGCTACTATTTCCCCACAAGGATATACCATTTGATATTATGGAGAGAAATTTGGAGAAATACATGACCTTAAGCGTATTTTTACTCACCTAGTGTTTCAGAAATTTAATGGTTTCCAACTGAGATTTTCATCAATAAATATTCCTAAAATATATTACATTGAATATATTACATTTGTTTCTTCCAGCTTGATTAATCTTGATGTTTACCATTTGTCAACTTGATATTGAATTTGGTTATGTTTTGTAATTTTATTATATTCATTTTATAATTTGTAAACTACATTCCTAATATACCTGTGGGTAAAATAGGAACCACAATGATGGATAATAGATGATGATGATGATGATGATGATGATGATGATGATGATGATGATGACAGTGATGATAGGAATAAGAATAACTACAACAATGAAGATGATAAATTTTAAATATTCTGATAGTCCTTAATACATTCAGTGTTGTTGAAACAATGTTTTTAAACTTAAACTCAAGCATTTATAGGCAAATGCGATTTCTTTAATGCTAGAAGGACCAGCGAGTATGGTCTACCGAGAAGGACCAACCCGTCATTTTGACGGGTGCAGTTTTACTTGCCCTTTTTAAAATAGTAAACAAATTTATATGCATACCAGTTTATTTAATATTATTTATACAGTTTACCAGTATGTAATGTTACTTTTGTCTGCAGAATTACATGGTAAATTGAACATTTTAAGCCTAAAACTTAATCCAAATATATATGATAACCAAATGTGAAATGGACAACTTCCCTTAGCGAACACATATGTTTCAACATAAAGTTTTGAATACCACAGTATACAGTAGAATAAACACTTATAAACCTGTTTTCGCTCATCAAAGCCACCTGCAGCATCATAGTAGCTAATACACATGTATTCAGCATTGCCTAAACATGGTCCATAAACATACTTGCTGAACTTATTACATAAATGCTTGCTCCTATTCTTCCCTCTGCATCCGCCAATTTGGCAGGTCTTCCAAATGTTACTCTGCTGAGGTACTGTGTTAGAAAGCATATTTTGTACTCTTGTGGATTTATATGCTGAAGGCAACTCTTCTGCTAAGTTATATATGAACTGACATCTGCTTACTTTTTCACCTGTTACTTCCTTATAGAGTACCCATGCACTAATAGCTGCCAAGTCCAACACATTGAAAAAATAAACATGCATAGGCTACCTTCGGCATCCATATTTCACTGCGTACAGTGGAGCCATTTGATCGATGAAATCAAGGCCGTACTTGGTGTTATTGTAGTGCACCACTGATTCTGGTAACTTTTTAGTATGCTGTTTGTTTATAGTAACTGTCATGCATTGAACACAAAAGAACCATATTTTTGTTCTTTTTCCCTTAATAGCATGTCAGAGTCATGTTACATGACTTATAAAGTACAGTTGTGTGGAAAGGTGCTGTAGCACATTTTGCTGATTGAGGGATTTCCCTTCTACATTCCTTTACTCTGCCTAATATGCTTGTACTTTTATGCTTCAAACTTGCGGCAAGCCGTTAGGTTGTGAAAAAATTGTTCCATGTAATATTTCTTCCTGCAAAAACAAAGGTCTGTATAAAACGCATTACAAAATGCTCTGCAAGAGGAACACCTGTGGGGCGCTGCTCATCTTTGCCCAAGTGAGGAAAACCATTCACCAGATACTTTGAATTTGAGCAACTCAAGCCAGAACATGATTCCAAATTTGTCCGGTTTATTGCTCATATATTGAATGAAAGAGCATCTAACCTTGCAAGGAAACATTTGCTCATCCACAGCAATATTTTCACTTGTAATGAAACTCTGCCAGGAAATGGTGAAAAGGGTCTGCAGAGTGCCATAAACCAAACAGGAAGGAAAACAACAGATGTGCACAGATCCGAAGGCTATTGTTCACACTCCTGTACCTGTCAAAATGAGGGATGGCGGTCTTTCTAGTAGGAGTCATTTGTACCAGTTTTTAGAAAGGTCCAAAATGCTTAATTCTTTGTGGACGTGTTTGTCATGAGTATTTATTAAAAGTCATAAAACATGGGAAATGTAGAAAAAGCCATAAGCAAGAAATAAGTCTTCTAAAGCAGCACATTTGCCAAAATGATGGGTATGGTCCTTCTAGTGTTAACATATCTATTACAAGAAATCAGCACTTATTCTTTTTGATGTGTTTAAAAGTTATAGTCTAAATTCCATACATTTTCTTCATCCTGTATAACAGTAATGGTGATAATAATATTATGGATTGACAGTATAACACTATTTAAGCATACTTCAGCAGTTTGCAACCGCTTTCTGTGGTTATGTCATTGCTTACTACAACAGATGATAGCCACCTATGTGCAGGATTATTCTAGTTTGTTTTAATTTGCAGCACTTAATCTAACTGCTGATTTTGTACATTGTTTTTTGTTTCGCATGAGTTAAACTGTTAAAGTTATGTAACATTGTCACAGAATAATTACAGTTTGTAATATAGTATCAGTGGGCTGTGCCATGGTTGACTGGTTAGACCACTTGACTCTAATCAAGGTGGCCCAGGTTCAGTCCCAGGTGACCGAAAAGTGAGATTTGTGCTCGACAACAGGGCACAACATGACACATGGCATGTTTTATCTGGGTTCTCCTGTTTCCCCCGCCAGCATTCCACCAATTGCTCCATCATCATCTTTCTTATCACCTCATCTCTCTTGTACTTTCACTTCCGGCACTGCGCTAATCACTCATCCCGGAATCTCTCTGATCAGGAAAATCCTAACCCTCAACCCGTTAACTATAGGCCTCAAGGTTGCATGATTCAGAAGGCCCTATGTTCCACCTAAGGAAATATAGAAATACATTCATTCATTCATTAAATATAGTATCATTAATGTTCATTATTTTCATTGCTATTTTAAGCAATATCATAAGCGTAAGATGGTTGTTGCCCAAATTTTCTTTGAGAAACTTGTCAGTAATTCTCATTAAGGCAGTGCAAGTGAGTGACAGGCTGGACAAAATTTCAAAAATTAAATTTTTTGCCTTTCACTGCATTTGTACTTCATACTTTAATTTTATGCCTTTGACTCTCTTATATCTGCAATATCTGTCACTGAAAATCTTACTAACATAGTAGTGTAATGAACATAGCCATTTTTAAAATTTTACAATTACTTTATCTTTTATTACATATTTTCACTGCATGATATTTTATTTACAACATTGAGAAATACCAAAATGCAAAGGGATATATTTATTTTCTATTATTGTAACTTCATTTGAATATTTAAACAGCTCGACTGTGGTGTTCTTTTTAATGGTCTCTTAAAGACAAAATAAAATCTTTAGTATGCTTTAAAACTTTATGACACTTAGGGAATTTGTAATTAAAAGAATTACATTAATTACTTTGAGAACAGAAATTTAATATCTCTGAAACAATTCCTTTCTTGGAAGTGTTGAAAACAGTGTTGTTATGATAAATTAACTTTAAAGAGAGTCGATTAATAACACTAAACAACACTTAATTTTAAATTTTTCCGGTACATGTTTCAAAGGCTTTACCTCTATCCTCAGCCGGCAATTGACTAGTTCTCATTGGTGTAGTTGACGATATTTTGTCACAGGTCTCCTCTGGTGGCGGTTCAAGGAACTTTCTGAACAAATTTTTCTGGGGGTTGTCGAAATTGAAAACTTTGTTCCTATTTTTTGAAATGAAGATTTGTTCCCATGTGGATAGTTCTTGTTTTCCTGATGTATGTTTTAGTAGTTTTGGTTCTGGATTTATGTTTTGGTTTTTTTCCCAAAAATGTGTGGCATGTCTGAAATTTCAGACTACATCGAACTAACCAAATTATGCATAGAACAAAATTTCTTCCAGTTTCAAACAAAATATTTCCACCAAACTTCAGGGTTAGCAATGGGCAACCCCCTATCACCCTTCCTGGCCGATCTGTACATGAGTGCATTAGAAATAAAGATCAACAAAGGTTTCCCTTGGATGTTCAAGCTCTGGCAACGATATGCAGATGACATCTTTGCAATAGTACCAAAAAACACATCAGTGATGCACTAAAACTTTTAAATATCCAAGAAAAAAGCATAAAGTTCACTGTGGAAATAGAAAAAGATGAGTATTTAACATTTTTGTATCTAAAAATAATGAGGAATAAAAACAGACTAACCTTTGGCATTTACAGAAAACCAACACAGACAGACAACTACATAAAAGCTAATGACTACAACCCAAGTTCCCACAAACAGGCAATCTTCAATGGATTAGCACACTGACTGGTAAACATCCCTCTCACAGCAGAAGAATACAAAGCAGAATACAGCAAAATAATTGAAATTCAACAGAAAGGTAACTTTCCCAAATCATTATTAGACAAAAAAATTGAACTTAGCAAAAAAGAGGAAGCTACTAAAGGAAACCACAACCCTCTCAGCTACAGAAACTACTATGATTTTCAAAAAATTCACTTACCATCCATGGGCCTATAAGAAATTCAAAAAAGTCTTCAAAAAACAAAACATTAAACTAGCACCGGTCAACCATTTCTCCTTAAAAACCTAATTTGCTGAAACATCAAAAATGCCATTCCATCTAACAAAAAATCTGGTATCTATCAAATTGAATGCAATGACTGTAATCAAATTTATATTGGAGAAACCAAAAGAAATTTAGAAACAAGAGCAAAGGAACAATTTAGAAACATAAAATATAAACAATCAGAAAAATCAGCAGTTGCCACACATTTTTGGGAAAAAAACCACAACATAAATCCAGAACCAAAACTACTAAAACATACATCAGGAAAACAAGGAACTATTAACATGGGAACAAATCTTCATTTCAAAACATAGGAACAAAGTATTCAATTTTGACATCCCCCATAAAGATTTGTTCAGCAAGTTCCTTGAACCGCCACCAGAAGGGACCTGTGACAAAATATCGTCAACTACACCAATGAGAACTAGTCAATGGCCGGCTGAGGATAGAGGCAAAGCCTCTGAAACATGTACCGGAAAAATTTAAAAGTAAGTGTTGTTTAGTGTTATTAATCGACTCTCTTTAAAATTAATCTCTGAAACAGTTGCAGATATCTGATTGGAATTTTGTATGTGATTTTATATTGCATCACCACACTGTGATAAAAAAATTCAGGTCATTCAAAAGGACATTTTGGAGTTTTTCATTTTTCACAGTTGCATAGGCATAAGAGAGAATGCTGTGAGAAGAAAGTGCATTAAAAGGGAGCCGTAATGCCCAAATAAGCTGTAGTTGAAGAATGGGTAGAGAAAGTCATGTGAATGCAACTCAGCATAGTAATTTTTTCTCTGCTTTGACATTAGAATATATAAATTTTATAGACATCTATAAAAGTAAACTGTAATAAATTTTACGTGTGTTTGGAGAAATTTAGTAACAGTAACGTCAAAATTGAGTTTAATAGAGGTTGAAAATGGATGCAATGGCTTCCAAAACTACTCCTTCAATACTATAAAAATGTAAGTGACAAAGTGTCGAAAAACCGACTACAAATAGTTTTTTCTGTATAATAAATGTATTGTATCAACAATTTGTTTTCTAGATTTTTCCATCCACACCATAATGTATCATATTGAAAGGGAAATCAAGATATTACATAATGTAATGTAAGACAAGAAATTCAGTGATGTTTGTGTTTGAATTACCGACTCATTACTTTCAAATGTTACATACATCACAGTTTCCAACCTTATTTTTAGTAATAAAGAAATACTATTATCATTTTGCAGCTTCATAAGCTAACCCTTGGTGTGCATGAACAAGGTGCCAGGCTCGATGAGATTTTTGAGTCGTACAGTTTTTAGTTTGACTACACAGGGGCCATGATTGACATAAGTTTTGAAGTAATGGGCAGCTCTTCTAATATGTAAGTATACTAGATGTACACCAAACTGCAATAACCCTCTCAGTTTCATTGCACAATAAGAATCAGCAGCAAAGTTTTTATAAGTTGTTTGTAGATGCAGAGTACTCACTTGGACGTGTGGCCAACCTAATAGAAATGTTCTTGGCATCAAGAAGCAAACATTTACTACTTATGACTACAGTAGCCACATAGAAGACGTTGAATTGATTTGTCTATAGTAGTAATGGAGTTGAGTTATTACTGAAACCTAAGGATTTGTTGTCATATCTGGTATCATTATTGTTTTAATTAGTCAGTCCCTGTAATTAGGTTCAATAGTTTATTAACTAAGTTTTCTGAAAGAAAATAACAGATAATTTTGATCATGTGACATAAGTAAGTCTGAAGGTTCTCCAATGCATATGCAGACTGATATGACCAATGACTGCTAGCCACTCACAGCAGTCAAAATGTACTGCACTTGTAACAACCATAGCAAACCTCTGAAAAAAAATAGCTGTGCATCTGCACAACAATCATATACTGTCATCCAAAAACAAAGTCCTGACATGCTTTCTCATTAGTTTTATTGTTTTACAACATAGGCAGTGGAACAGAATTAATTGTAGTGCAAGAAACAGAATTTGATACTGCTTATTGCAGATAATAAAACTTAAAAATTGCTCATTGAATCTGTCAGCAATACAGAGGACACCTAGATGAATATTGGACAGCAAGAAAAGATCCTTTCCAGGTATCAATAAAGGCCTACCCCATGGTTTAGTGATTCTACCTTTAGGCAAAGCGTGTTTATTGCACATAGCTTACGACCAATATACCAGGTGAGTCAGCTGCTCCTATTCATTCTGATCTATGCAACCCAAAGTTTATAGTCTAATTTTAAAAACATTGACCCTTTTAGCATAAAAGCTGTTATTGCATCGCTGCCCTTCTATTCAGTATTATGTGCACTCAGCATTACCATTTACAGCCCTGACTGAGAACTAACAAGTCGCAAAAAGCTTAAATAAACAATATCTGTTCATGCATATAATACTAGCTAGGCCATAACCAAATGCCTTCCCAAAGAGCGACATAGAATGTGATGCAGCTGGCCGATGGGTTATCTGCGAAGTATGATGATGCAAGTGTTAGGGTTTGAAATGACGTTATATTACTTTATTCTTTCTCCTAGGCTTTATTGTCTGTCTGTTAGTTACTCATTTATTTACTGTTGCTATTGGTTCACTTGCAAGCAAAGAGAGAAGAATTACAATCCAATAATTAGAATTCATGTTTAACTATGTGACCTTTCTAATCCGCACTGTATCTGGTGTTGTAAACCATGTTACGTAGTTAGCTTTCACTTATTAGGAGCATGTCTATGACATTAGATCTAATAGTTTCTTTTTTCATGTTTAAATCATATGTTTCACTTTGCATTTGTGAAATGTTTGAAACATGGTTGAATAAGCCAAGCACAATTTCGACCACAATAAAATATCTACTATGAACAATGAATTTATAACTACCTTCCAGTGGAAAACATGGAGCTTATTGTATTTCTAAACACCTATAATGTTACGAAAAATGATATTTGTACCCCGCAAGACATGCGGGGTAACTGGTATTGCTTTAAGCGATGCTCACGAGGTACATAATCCGCAGGGGATATGACTAGGGCGCTCTGATGTTGAGGCAAACTCTCATAGAATTTTGTCACCCAGCATCTAATTGCATCCTCCACATATCGGAGGGATGAAGCCTCATGAAGTAGTCTCACGGGGAACCTTGTGCAAACAGAATAAATAATCCGAAGACATTTATTCCATGCACGTTGGAGCAGAACTAGGTTTGAGCCTGCGGCCATACCCCAGACTTCGCACGCATCGAGCATGACAGGGAGGACCAGAGCCATAAAGAGGCACCACTTTAGGGAAACAGACATCGCAGAAGATCTTTCGATCTCTTCCTCAGCTGTTTTGTGACTAAATGAACATTCTTTTTCCTCCACTACTATGGTGCTCTGATCACTCTGCCATCTGGTGTTACCAATCTTACAGATTTATTCACAAGGAATAACTACTTCATGTTTAACCAAAAATTCTACAGACAATCAAATGGATTAGCGATGGGGAGCCCACTTTTGCCTATTTTAGCAGACCTATACATGAGCTATTTTGAAACACACATAGTAAAGGCCTTCCACAGATTTACAAATTTTGGCAGAGGTATGTTGATAATGCTTTTGCTATCATTCCCGAAAAACTTATAGAAGATTCTTAAAAATTACGAAACCTGCAAGATAATCATATCCAGTTTACAATGGAAGTAGAAAGAGACAACATCCTACCCTTTTTGGACCTCAAGATAACTAGAGATCGTCATGGTGTAGATTTTGGTATATTAAGGAAGCCCACACACATAGATAATTACATAAAGAAAAATGAATACAATCCAGTGTCATATCAACTATCCACCTTTAGAAGTGTAATTCACTGGCTATAAAACATTCCACTGAGTAAGGAGGAGTTTTTGAAAGAACAACAACACATAAAAGAGATAGCAATTTCAAATGAATTCAACCCAGCCATCATAAGGAACATGATGAAGAGAAAGGAAAAAATCAAGATAATATGAAAAAATACCACTCTCGCACCGCTTAATAACACAAACTAGCAATATAGAAAATTCACCTACCATCCATGGGCTTTTACAAAACTTGAACGAATCTTCAAAGGACTAAACTTAAAACTAGCACCCGAAAACATTTAGCACCTGCTAAATAAGGCACTAAAAAATTCAATCACCAACACTCTGAAATTGGGAATTTATCAGATAAACTGTGAAACCTGTGATAAAAGCTACATAGGAAAACTAAGAGAAACTTGTTAACCAGGCAAAAAGAACACCAGAGTAATATAAAGTTGAAACAAACAGAAAAATCTGCAGTGTCACACCACTTTTGGACAGAAAACCACAACATTGGCCATAAAATAAAACGGTTAAAATCTTTGAGTACATCCATAGACTTGGATATTTGGGAAAAAATATTCATAACCAAAAACTGGGAAAAAGTTATAAATTTTGAATTCATGGTATTAAATGAAGTATTAAAACTTAGTGCCCCTAACACCAGATGGCAGAGAGATCGGAGCACCACAATAGTGGAGGAAGAAGAATGTTCATTTAGTCATCAAACAGCTGAGGATGAGATTGAATGATCTTGAAAACGTTTCAATTATACAACATAGTAAGTGAAGTTGAGTGTAAACATAGTGACTCATAAATCAAACTCAAAAACATATTATATTGCTACTGTCGCTCTCTGTGGCTGGGAATGATGATTTTGGAAATGACATACATAGTTATTAAATTACAGATAAGTCATATTTATTACACATCAGCTTCACTTACGTACCTATTTTGAGGACATGTTTAGCAAACCAAAGTTTGCATCGTTGGCTCTTATGCGACTAAAGCTTGATCCAATGGTGTGGGTAGTTCTGGAGTTGCTGCTGCCATCTGTTGATTTTGAGATGACTTTAAATATGGGGTTATCCTCTGGCAGGATTTCAAAATTCATTAGTTGATTTTTATGTTTTTCTATGTATATTCTCTCCCATATGACGAGTTCACTATGTTTTTGTATGTATTTTAGTAATTTGGTGATATCTTCAATTTCATAATTTTCAGACCAGAAATGAGCTGCTATTGCAGACTTATCAATATTTTTGTATCTTAGGTGCCTGAAATGTTCTTTCCTTCTAGTGCTTATGTTTCTTTTTGTCCTCCCTTTGTAAATTTTTTCACAATCATTTCACTTAATCTTGTAAAATGCCTGACATTTCTTCTGGTTTTATCTCATCAGTATTATTACTGTTAGGTAGGTTTTTAATGCTGTAATTGTGTTTTGATTCCAATGTTATATTGTATTTCTTAAATAATTTTTGGAATTTTTTTGTGGCCCAGGGGTGGTAAGTAAATTTAGCAAATCTAATTTCTTGTTTTATTTGTGAAACAGCTGTGATCTGTTTTAATCTTTTTTGAAGTTCGAATGATTTTAGTTTTTTATCTAGAAGGCTTTTCCATATCCATTTTTAATTGCAGTTTTTAAGATTTTATGGTATTCTTTTTTATATTATTGCTGGCTGAGGGGTAAAACACTAACAAAAACATAGTGAATTTGTCATATGGGAGAGAATATACATAGAAAAACATAAAAACCAAGTAATGAAGTTTGAAATCCTGCCAGAAGAAAAGCCCACAATTAAATTCATCACAAAATCAACAGATGGCAGCAGCAACTCCAGAACTACTCACAAAACTGGATCAAGCTTTAGTCTCATTGGAGCCGATGATGCGAACAATGGTTCGTGAAACATGTCCTTAAATTAGGTATATCAGTGAAGCTGATGTGTAGGAAATACGACTCATCTAAAATTTAATAATTATTTCACCTCACTGTGGTGTTTCAATACACTTAAATTTCGACATACAGAGTGATTGTTTTCTGTTCCATATAGCACTTATCCACTGAGTCCTTTGTAAAATGTTCTGCAAATCATACATTTGAACATATTCAAGAAAGTCGCAAATGGTGCTTACCACATTGGAAAAATTCAAACATAAATAGGCGCAGGTGACTTACCTGGTATAAAGTCATATAGTTACATAATCTAGTGACAAAATAGCTCTGGCTGCATTTCCTTGAGTGATGCTACATGGAGAATTTGAGCAAACATTCATCAATATCAAAGTATAAACTTGAAAGGAGCGTAGGGACAGTGAAGCACAAATTAATACAAAAGTGAATCGAGAATATATTGACATATTGCTTCACTCACACTGTTTATTCACAGGACATGTTTCAAGAGCTCTTGCTCCTATCCTCAGCTGATACTCCAAGTATCAGCTGAGGATAGGAGCAAGAGCTTTTGAAACATGTCCTGTGAATAAACAGTGTGAGTGAAGCAATATGTCAATATATTCTCGATTCACTTTTGTATTCATCAATATGTCTATATATTGTGTATTTAGGTGAATAAATATATAGATAAAAATAAATAATTATAAAGCATAAATGATATTACTAAGTTTCCTGATATAAATAAATCACCTAAATAAATCATTTTAAATGTACACTAAACCAAGGAATGTCAAGCTACTGGAAAATAATATGTTCCTGTTATTTTTACTTAGAAAAAACAATCTTGCATCATATGTTGCAAATATATCGAGATTTAACTGTATTGGAACACCACAGTGAAGCGAAATAATTATTAATTTTTAGATGAGTTGTCTTTATTACACATCTGCTTCACTTTCTTACCTATTTTGAGGACATGTTCCGCAAATCATCGTTTGCATCTTCGTTTGCATCTTCGTTTGCATCAAAGCAGAAGATGCAAATGATGATTTGCGAAACATGTCCTCAAAATAGGTACGAAAGTGAAGCAGATGTGTAATAAATATGACTCATCTAGAAATTAATAAATATGTTGCAAAGTTTAGCCATAAAATGAGCATTTCAGTTTATCGAATCCAAAATTTCATATCATTTCCTACCCAGTGCTTCAAAGGGGTCATTCCATAAGTCATGAAAATTATTTTCATAAGCCAATAAAGCTGTAGGAACCAAAATTCGGTGTACACTCTTGAAAGTCACTGGAATGTCCTTTAAAACACTTGCCCGCATTGGTAGTGTTTCTGCCTCACATTCAAGAGATCCCGAGTTCGAGTCGCGGTCAGGGTGAGTTACCTGGATAAGTATTTTTCTGGGGTTTTCTCTTATCCTGAAAGACAAATTTTGGGTAACTCCAAGCTCTATGGAGCCTAGGCTCATTTGAGCATTTCACCCATTCTATTCATCATCCAGTATGACTTAACGTTGGAGGACGTAAATTACAACAACAAAAATACAACAATCTCTGGCTACAGGAGGCCATCAAGCATGACACAAAAAGGGATAAAATTTAAATATGTATCTGATGTTATCAATAATATCTAAACACTAGTAACACAAATTCTTTATTTACTTGTCTTATTTAAAGCCTGGGACCGGTTTCAAAGCAAAACATCTGCTTCATCCTCAGCCACTCAGCTTAAACTCACCCACTAACTGACTGACTGACTGACCTTGACCACTACCAGAGTTTGAAGAATAGCTCCTTGTCTAACTGCCATCTACCGGGGACAACACAAACTTATTGATGACATCTATTGAAGGGATATCCAAATTCATTAAGCGATCCTTATTTTCAAAATAAATATCTTCTCCCAAACCATTAAATCTATCGGTTCTTTCAATTGTTTCAATAATTTAACTTCTGGATTTACTTCATGATTATATGACCAAAACTGATCAGCCACTGCCGATTTCTCTGTCTGTCTATATTTAATATTTCTAAAATGTTCCTTTACTCTGGTTTGTAAATTATGCTTGGTTCTACCAATATAGATCTCGTCGCATTCTAAACAGTTAACTTGATAATTACCAAAATTTTTATATAGAATAAAAAGAAGTATTTCAGAAAGTGGAGTGCCATTGTTACTAAAATTAGGCAATTGAGTCAACCTTGTATATACTTTTCTCCACTTACAAGTTCTTATGAAGTCTAGTTTCTGGGGACTTCTCCCCTATCGTCAGTTCTGTGGTTGACTGATGTTGCATCGGTTGTCTGCATCTGGCTTGGTGTTGTGCTGCCATATAATGTCCTGGTAAGTCATCAACCACAGAACTGACGATAGGGGAGAACTCCCCAGAAACTAGTCTTCATAAAAAATTTCTAAGTGGCAAGGTTGACTCACTTGCCTAATTTTAGTACCTAAATTTTGTTGTCTGAAATTTTGTCTTTTTTAGAAAACTGTAGCAAATTCTTTATACTGTAATTATTGTGAGGTGCTAGTATTATACCCACTTCTTTGACAATTTTTTGGAACTTTTTATTTGCCCATGGATGATAAGTAAATTTTTTGAAAACATAATCTTTTTTTTTACTTTTTTAAGAGTGGAAACATCATTAACATTTTTCTGATATTTAAATTTTTCTACTTTTTTGATTATAAAATCTTTATTAAAGCCTTTAATTAAAGCAGTGTTTATAATATGTGTATATTCCGCATGAAATTCTTCTTCGTTTAGAGGTATGTTTATCAATCTGTAAATCAAAACTTAATTTATTGTAATTTTTTATTATCTTTAGATGTAGAAAGGGGATGTAAAAATTGTCTTCAATTTCTATTGTGAACTTGATAGCTTTATCCTGTGAATTTAAAATATTTAAAGCCTCATCTATGTATCCTCCAGGAACTATGGCAAAAATGTCATCTACGTATCTATACCATATTTTAAAATTTGAAGGTAAAGCTTTAAACTTCTATTTCAAAAAAACTCATAAATAGATCAGCAAGAAAGGGTGAAAGGGAACTACACATACCTACTCCCTAAAATTTGTTGAAAAACATTTCCATTGAAAGTAAAGAAATTTTGATCTAAACACAGATTAGTAAGTTTCATAAAATCCTCTATTGACTCCTTATCTTAATCATCAGAACTCAACCATTTTCTTAAAAACGTTAGAAGTGTTTCCTTGGGAATAGTGGGAAATAGGGCAGTTACGTCAAAGGAAACAAGCCTATTATTTTTGACAGTACTACATTGCTGATCTTGTTTACTATCTCAAATGAGTTTTTTATACTTAAGCTGTTAAATCTATCAATAGTTTTAAACATTTTTTTAGCCATTTTGCCAAATTATACGTAGGTGAATTTATAAAATTTACAATCGGTCTCATTTTATTGCAAGGCTTATGAATCTTAGGCAAGTCATGCATCCTCGGTAACACTGGGTTACTGACTTTAACCATATGCTGTTCCTTTTTAGGTATGATTTTAACCTTATTAAGTATTTTATTCACATTTATAAGGGCCACTTCACTTCACATTTATATATTCACATAATAAAGGGCCACTTTTAATGCTTATGTAATCTTCTCGTTGTAGTAAAAGTTCCACTCTGTTGTTTTAATTGTGTTTATCTAATATTACAATTTTGTTCCCTTTATCAGCTTTAGTAAATATAACATCTTTTTCTTTTAATGATTTAATGATATGTTAATTGTAATTTTCTTTAAATTGGTTTTTATTTAAATTTTGCCAGATGTTGATACATTTCATTTTAACCAATGCTTTATTATTTTCTTTTAAATCCTGACTTGCGATTTCAATGTCAACAATATTTTTTGAAAAACCTACACAAGTTCTTATGGCTTTGTTTAGAAAGCTGAGTTCTTTTGCATTAAGATTAGAAGTTGAAAGATTAATCACATTATCCTTTTTGTTATTATTTTGTGTCGTTTTTATTTCTTTTTGCTTTTAGCACAATCTTTTTAATTTATCTTTTAATCTTTTTGTTTTATTTTTCATACTGAAATTATGATTTGCCAATAATTTATATTCAAGCTTAAGCCAACCTAGGTTTCCTAAAACCTTCATTAATTTTAGATGTAAGTTATATAATTTCAGTTCATTGTTCTTTAAATTTTTGAAATGCAAACTCCTTTCTGTTTGAATAACTTTTCTATCTGCCGCCATTTGCTGAACATTATAATTTTGAAATTTAACGGTTTTCCTAACAAACACAGGAGTAACTCTAAGTTTCAAACACAGATTTAAAAAACGAATATCCGCAAAAGTGTGCCTTTTCTTTACTTGGAGTTTACAGAACTGTTTACTTTCATATTTAACATTATGAAAATTTAAAGTGAACGATACCCTATACATACTAACCTCTACAAAGGGACCAATCCAATGCTTCAAGCAAATCACAATAGTTATGTAAAACACTGAAGCTGCTGACAGTAAAGTAACTAGGTTATGAATAATAACTAAACACTAGTAACACTACTTCAAAATTTACTTATCTTATTTAAATCCTGGGACCGGTTTCAAAGCAAAACATCTTCTTCATCCTCAGCCACTCAGCTGAGGAGGTGAGTATGGATAGCTGCAAGAAGAGTATTCACTCGTTCAATTTAAATTTGAATAATGTTAAATATGAAATTAAACAGTTCTGTAAACTCCAAGTAAAGAAAAGGCACACTTTTGCGGATATTCGTTTCTTAAATCTGTGTTTGAAACATAGATTTATGCCTGTGTTTGTTAGCAAAACCGTTAAATTCCAAAATTATTGTGTTCAGCAAATTGCAACAGATAGAAAAGTTATTGAAACAGAAAGGAGTTTGTATTTCAAAGATTTAAAGAATTTTGAACTGAAGTTATATAACTTACATCTAAAATTAATGAAGGTTTTAGGAAACATAGGTTGGCTTAAGCTTGAATATAAATTATTGGCAAATCTTAATTTCAGTATGAAAAATAAAACAAAATGATTAAAAGATAAATTAAAAAGATTGTGCAAAAAGCAAAAAGAAATAAATATGACACAAAATAATAATAATGTGATTAATCTTTCAACTTCTAATCTTAATGTAAAAGAAATCAACTTTCTAAACAAAGGCATAAAGAAGTGTGTAGGTTTTTCAAAAAATATTGAAGATTACATCATTGACATTGAAATCGCAGGTCAGGATTTAAAAGAGAATGATAAACCATTGGTTAAAATGAAATGTAGCAAAATCTGGCAAAATTTAAATAAAAACCACCCTAAAGAAAATTACAATTAACATATCATTAAATCATTAAAAGAAAAAGATGTTATATTTACTAAAGCTGATAAAGGGAACAAAATTGTAATATTAGACAAACATGATTAAAACAACAGATTGGAAGTTTTACTACAAGGAGAAGATTACATAAGCATTAAAGATGGTCCTTTAAAATCGTGCATTTTAAATGTGAATAAAACACCTAATGAGGTTAAAATCATACCTAAAAAGAAACAGCATATGGTTAAAGTTAGTAACCCAGTGTTACTGAGGATGCATGACTTGCCTAAGATTCATAAACCTTGCAATAAAATGAGACCAATTGTAAATTTTATAAATTCACCTACCTATCATTTGGTAAAATGGCTAAACAAAATGTTTAATACTTTTAATAGATTTAACAGCTTAAGTATAAAAAACTCATTTGAGATAGTAAACAAGATCAGCAATGTAGTACTGTCAAAAAATGATAGGCTTGTTTCCTTTGATGTAACTGCCCTATTTCCCAGTATTCCAAAGGAAAAACTTGTAATGTTTTTAAGAAAATGGTTGAGTTCTAATGATTTAGATAAGGAGTCAATAGAGGATTTTATGAAACTTACTAATCTGTGTTTAGATCAAAATTTCTTTACTTTCAATGGAAATGTTTTTCAACAAATTTTAAGGAGTAGGTATGGGTAGTCCCCTTTCACCCTTTCTTGCTGATCCATTTATAAGTTTTTTTTTAAATAGAAGTCGCTAAAGCTTTTCCTTCAATTTTTAAAATATGGTATAGGTACGTAGATGACATTTTTGCCATAGTTCCTGAGAGATATATAGATGAGGCTTTAAATATTTTAAATTCACAGGATAAAGCTATCAAGTTCACAATATAAATTGAAAACAATTGTTACATCCCCTTTCTACATCTTAAGATTATAAAAAATAACAATAAATTAAGTTTTGGCATCTATAGAAAATCAACTCACACGGATAATTATATCAAAAATAAAAGTTGTAACCCTATGTCACACAAACTTTCTGTTTTTAATAGTTTTATTTACAGATTGATAAACATACCTCTAAATGAAGGAGAATTTAATGCAGAATGTAAACATATTATAAACACTGCCTTAATTAACGGCTTTAATAAAGATTTTATAATCAAAAGAGTAGAAAACTTTAAATATCAAAATAATGTTAATGATGTTTCCACTCTTAAAAAAAAGTAAAGAAGGATTATATTTTCAAAAAATTTACTTATCATCCATGGGCAAATAAAGAGTTCCAAAAAATTTTCAAAGAAGTGGGTATAATACTAGCACCTCATAATAATTACAGTATAACGAATTTGCTACAGTTTTCTAAAAAAGACAAAATTTCAGACAACAAAAATTTTGGTACTTATCAAGTTAACTGTTTAGAATGCGATGAGATCTATATTGGTAGAACCAAGCGTAATTTAGAAACCAGAGTGAAGGAACATTTTAGAAATATTAAATATAGACAGACAGAGAAATCGGCAGTGGTTGATCATTTTTGGTCATATAATTATCAAGTAAATCCAGAAGGTAAGTTATTGAAACAATTGAAAGAACCGATAGATTTAATGGTTTGGGAGAAGATACTTATTTTGAAAAATAAGGATCGCATAATGAATTTTAATATCCCTCCAATAGATGTCATCAATAAGTTTGTGTTGTCCCCGGTAGATGGCAGTTAGATAAGGAGCTATTCTTCAAACTCCGGTAGTGGTGAAGGTCAGTCAGTCAGTTAGTGGGTGAGTGTAAGCTGAGTGGCTGAGGATGAAGCAGATGTTTTGCTTTGAAACCAGTCCCAGGATTTAAATAAGATAAGTAAATAGTGAAGTTGTATTACTAGTGTTTAGTTATTATTCATAACCTGGTTTACTTCAATGTCAGCAGCTTCAGTTTTTACATAACAAATGTATCTGATGGCCAGGAATAGTACCGAATTGTAATTGCAGTGGGACTTACTGCCTTTCTATGAGTGATGAGGATTTTGCCAACCTCAAAAAAAAGAAGTAGTATTTTTGAAAACCAAAGAATAATACAAATAAGAGAGCTTGTATAATGCTTGAAAAGTGGATTCAGCAACACTATAAAGGAAAAGAGAGAAAATCTGTAATTCATTTTATATGCAAGTTTTATATAGTTTGATATGCAAATAACTTAAAGATAGCATATGTGAGGTGCCTTACTTACAGGTTTGTGAAACAGTACATGTCATTCTCTGGTATCTTTTGAAGGAATTCAGTAAAGGTTCAGAATCAATTTCATGGATCTGTAGCCAAAAGTATGCTGCTTCTGCCAATTTTTCTTCTTGGTTTTATCTTAGATTCCTGAGATGTTCCGTTTCACTTCTTTTCAATTTCGTTTTTGCTTTTCCATTGTACATATTGTTGCAGTTAAATTTGTATATTCCTATATATATGCCCGCCTCGGTAGCGTAGATGGTACCATGTCTGCCTCACATTCAAGAGGTCCCGAGTTTGAATCTCGGTCAGGGTGAGTTACCTAGATAAGGGGGTTTCCCTTATCCTTCAAGATGAATGTCGGGTAACTCTAAGTTCCATGGACCCTAGACTCATTCGAGCATCATTTCACCCAGTTCATTCACCGTCTGATATAACTTAACATTGGGGGAGACGTAAATTAAAAAGTATATATATATATATCCGGTATATTTTTGTATTGCTGGTATAATATTCTTTATTCAGAATTAGTAGATATGGATGGAGTGTGTGATTTTGGATGCCAGAATGATGTACTATTTGAATAAATTCTGGGACTTCGTATGGGCTTGGGATAATATTGTCACATTGGGATCACAAAGTTTACTGTAGAGAGTAGAAGTCAAGGCTCCATTGCTGTGCCACTGTGCTAGAGGCAGAGATGGGAGAGACACAGCCGTTTATGGTGTGGACTAGCTGATGTCACGAAGGAGGGAACTAGTCTGGCAGGAAAGATTATGCACGCTCATGGACAGCCACTAACTGATGTCACAAAGTGGGTTGTATTATAACTGCACTATTCAGTGCTGTTCGAGAATGTAATTTGAGAACATTATGGTACGTCGGAGAAATTACTGCCAACATTTATTGCTACAAAGACATAATGAAAAGCAAAGACTTCTTGAAGCTGTGTATTTATATTCAAGTGAAGGTGATTTAACCCGTAACTGGTATGGCGGGGTCAGGAGGATCCCAGCTAAAACTGTATACCATGTTAAACTTATTTTCTCCACCATGTGGTGCTGCGGCTCTCAGTACCTTTCAGATAGTATGCTTTGTGTTGTTGAGCATTGAGGTCATGGTGAAAAGAGTGCATACATATCACTAGTGGTTGTTTTTCTCTTTAGCGGGGTCAGGGTGACCCCACCTTACTGATAGCGTAAGTGTATCATATCGTATTGCGGTAAGCTTCAGGAGGAAATGTCAACAGCTTATGCAAACAAAATGCATTATGTTGCATCGAACTTGTTAATGAACTAAGGAAGAGGCGCCTTACTTATGTGGGAACCTTAAAAAGAAACAAGAAGGAAATATCAAAGGAGTTTCTGCCATCCAAAGCGAGAAAACCTGCATCTTCATTGTTTATATTTGGAGACAATTTAACATTGGTCTCCTATGTACCAAAACCAAAACTGCAGTGCTTTTGGTATCTTCGATGCACTACAGTGCTTCAGTGAACTAGGAAACAAAGAAACCTGAGATAATTTTGTACTATAGTGCCACAATAGGAGTAATAGATGCACTTGATTAAAACTGTACTTTTTATGTGACCAATAGGTGCTGTAGAAGGTGGCCACTTATTTTCTACACAATGCTGAACATTTCTATGCTGAGTGTATTTGTAATATATTTATCATTAATGGTAAACCATAAAAAAAATCATGCTTCGAGTTCATCAAGTCTCTGACATAGCAGCTAGTTAAACCGCTTCTACAGATATGGATGAGTATTCCACAACTCCCTCGAGGAGTAAGAAAGCACTTAGAAGTTATAAAAAAGATGTTTTATATGTGCAAATTGTCCTGGAACAAAATATAGGATAATAAAAGTATTTTGTATATCTTGCAGTACACCAATATGTAGCGAATGCACAAAAAGTATTTTTGAGAATTGCTTGTAAACACCTACTGTGCTTTTGTCCAGTTGCTATATTCATTTAAATTTAAACACTTTTATTAGTTACTATTCATCTTTAGTTTCATACTTCAGAACTTTTTCCAGAGTAAAGCATGTAATTTGATTCAAACTAGCTGATTTTTAGCTATTATCATTTGACTAATGAATATTACATATATGGTATAACAAGATCCTGTAGCTATGCATGCAGAGGTTTACAATGCCTAATTAATCTCTAAATATAACTAATTATTGCATTTACTTTTAGTTTATTACGATTTATCATCCCTCATCATCCACAATTGTCAAAAATGAAATAGGGTCTTCCTGACGTGACCATACCATTTGTGCTACAAAAACTGCACCATACCAGTTAAGGGTTATGTCAGCATTGCGCTAACAACTTAGGTGACAAATAAAGGAGTTAATGGCAAACTTTCCTCTTTTTTCATCGTTGTCACAGTATATGAGCTAACAACTTAGGTGATAAATAAAGAAGTTTATGGCAAACTTTTGTCGTTGTCATCTTTGTCACAGTATATGAGCTTCATGTACATTCAGTTTTCTTTTTCTGCTGAGTTACCTGAAAATGTGGGCTACTAAAGCACCATGGATGTTCAAGTCCTGTTACCATTATATGGAGGACATATTTGCCATTGTTCCAAAAAACACATTGGTGCTGCCTTGAAATTAGTAAACTTTCAAGAACCAATGATTAAATTTATCAATAAAATGGAATCTGAAAAAAGGCCTCCCATTTTTAGTTCTCAAAGCCCACAAATAGAATGAAAATGTCACATTTGGCTTATATAGAAAACTGACTACCCAGACAACTTTATAAAATACTGCAGTTATAATCCAAAACCACAACAGTTTGCAATCTTTATTTTTATTTGTTTTTATTTCATCCTTTGGAACTTAATGCATATGTTATAGGACACATCAGTTCAAGATACAAAGATAAAGATAAAAAGTTACAATAAGACTAAAAACTGTAACAGATACAGGATCCAACAAAAATCTAAAGTACAAAAAGCAAATAAATATAAACCGTATAAAGACCATAGTGAAACGCTACATAAAAGTAATTGTTCACAAATGTGGAGTTTACTCTAATTCATGATTTAATTCAATTCAATTTATTTTGTCCTTTCGATTGATATCAGGCACATCATAGTATAAAGCCTACATTAATGGCTATTGTCATTATTTACAATCACTTAAAACTATTTAACATTTAAAAACTCATTTACAGAATAAAATGAATGATGCAGTAAAAAGAGTTTGATACACCTACCTCTCAATATAGCAGAACTTGTTGAAGAAAAACACAATCTACAGAATATAAACTTGAAAGAAGCTTAGGGACAGTGAAGCGCAAATTAGCACAAAAGTGAATTGAGAAGATATTGACACATTGCTTCTCTTACACTGTTTATTCACAGGACATGTTTCAAGAGCTTTTGCTCTTATCATCAGCTGTTACTCGACTAGTGCAAATTGCAGAGGCTTCTTCTTTCTACATCTCGTCGATAGATGGCATGATGTACTTGTCAAAGATTTCTGGTGGTGGGGTTTCATAATTCATTATTCTATGACGTTTTTTGTTAATGAAGATTTTTTCCCCATACGGAAAGGTCTATGGGGTGATTAATGTATCTTATTAGAGATGTTTCCAAGTTGATGTCATGTCTAGTATTCAAAAACTGAAAAGCCGCTGCTGATTTTTCTGTTTCACCATTTTTAATGTTTCTTATATGTTCTTTAGTTCTGATGTTAATATTTCTTTTTGGTTTTCCTATATAAATTTTAGGGAAAGTTTGACATTTGATCTCATAGATTCCTGGTTTTTCTCTGGTAGTGATTGAATCTTTGGGACGGCTTTTTAACAAGTTTCTGATATTAAACCTATTTTGAGGTGCAAGAACTATGTTGTAAATCTTCTCAAAACAAAACATAGTTCTTGCACCACAACATAGGTTTAATATCAGAAACTTGTTAAAAGGCCCTAACAAAAATTCAATCACTACCAAAGAAAGGCCAGGAATCTATGAGATCAAATATGAAACTTGCCCTATAATTTATATAGGAAAAACAAAAAGAAGTATTAACATCAGAACTAAAGAACATATGATGGTAAGAGCAAAAGCTCTTAAAGCACGTCCTGTGAAAAAACAGTGTGAGTTAAGCAGAGTGTCAATGTCTTCTTGATTCACTTTTGTTCTAGTTTGCTTCATATCTGGAGCTTCTTTCTTCATCACTCTGCTATTAGGAGATGTAATACACATATTTTTCATAAGGAATTTATCTTGATCTATTTTATTTAGCACGGAAAGAAGTCAAATCAGCTACATCGCAGAGCTTATGCCTTTTACTTTTAGGATTTTGTGGAGTGCGCTCAAGACCAGTGAACGTGAAATTGCTTGAGAATGAGCTTTCACAGACAGTTTCACAGTCTGAGCTCCTGTCCATTGTGCACAGTACAGTGCAGTGTGTCAACTAAGAATAACAATGCCATTTAAGTACAACAAAGCTTTCAGAAATGAATGTGAAATATAAGTGCACAACCTGAGTTCGCAGTTATTGACAATGGTGCAGCAGTGTACAAAGCTTGCAGAAATGATTGAGAATTCAAAGAATAGTGAAATTGCAGTCAGTGCCAACATGTGTTTCATGGCATAGAGGTTGTTACAGGATGTATCATAAAATCATAAAATTCCATCTATCGACTTTTGCTTTAACATAACAAGTGCATCTATTGAGTTTTGAGAAACCTGCTGATATTCCCTATATTCTACACAGGACATGAATTGAAATTTGCAAAATCTGATTTCACAGACCGATGCAGAAGGTGAAAATTATGCCGAAAGTAAATATAATTTAATTTTTTAAGATTTTGCATCAATCAAGTTTGTTAAAAACCCTCCTCAACTATATTGTGACTTTGTGGGTTCGTGAAATGAAAAGTCCAATTGCACCACTCAAAAATTTTCTTTATTTCCACCGACTTACAGTTAAACACTTGCCAATTACACAGAATTACGTAATGCACACAATTACGATTCACCAGTTCGTCCGTTACAATTTCACTTGCACTCGTAATTACGTACAATACTCTGATGCACGTACACAGTCTTCTCGTCGTACACTAGCACTGAACTCTTACACTGCTCGCCAAGAACTCTGACTCCTCTTGTCCGTCGTGTTGCTTATATAGGGTCAGCGGGCCGATCTGGACGGTTCTAGATTAGATGAAATATCCCGTAAGTTCGAGAACACAGGTGGAACAGAAAGAGACGGCGCAGTGATGTTTTTTCCCCAGCCACCCCTTGTTACCGCTATAAGACAAACGAGCGGAGCGTGGCTACCGCCGACCGTCTCCTGCTTGCCCGCTCTATAGGGTGTTCCGACGTTCGGGTGACACTGCTCCCTCCTCAAAGCTGGTCGTTCCCAACAGCACCATCGTAGCGTGCCAGGCCATCCACGTGTACCACCAACATCTTCCCTCGGGGAACCTTCTGGATGCGGGAGACCACGTCGTTAATCCTCTTCACCACCCGGTACGGTCCTTGCCACGACTGCTGGAGCTTCGGGCAGCGTCCCTTAGTCCGGGTAGGGCGGTACAGCCAGACCAGGTCACCCTGCTGGAACCCTTGTCTGTTGGCTTGCCTGTCATACCTGTTCTTCATGCGGTCGCTCGCCTTCTGGATGTTCTGGCGAGCCATCTCGTGCATGTCGTGGAGATGATCCACCAAGTTCTCCACATACTCGGTCGCTGGCATCTCACTTCCGGAGGGCTTCCAAAAGCCAGGTCACAGGGGAGGCGTAACTCTCGGCCGAACATTAAGCTGGCTGGCATCATCCCAGTTGTGTCGTGTGTAGACGAGCGGTAGGCCAGCAACATCAGTGGCACCTTGACGTCCCAGTCTCGCTGATGGCTGGCCTCGAACTTACTCGGGTGTTCCTCTAAGGTATTGATGTATCTTTCGACCATGCCATCCGACTGGGGATGTAGAGGCGTCGTGCGGGTCTTGTTCACCCCAAGCCTTTGTAGTGCCTCCTTCATTATGTTGGACTCAAAGTTGGTACCCTGGTCACTGTGTAGCTGTAACGGCACCCCAAATCGACAGAACACTTGCTCCACGAGGCAGTCTGTGATTGTCTTTGCCTCTTGGTTTGGGATGGCATATACTTCCGGCCACTTGGTGAAGTAGTCCACGACCACCATTAGGTACTTGTTGCCTCGGTCGGAAACTGGGAACGGTCCAGCAATGTCAACGGCGATCCGTTCGAATGGCGCTCCGACGTTGTACTGCGGCATGCGACCCCGGCTTCTAGTCGGGGGGCCACGACTCGCCGCGCACACGTGACACTGACGGCACCATCTCTCAGCATCTGCTCGGAGTCTCAGCCAGTAGTAGCGCTGCCGTAGTTTGTCAATCGTTCGGTTCGCTCCCAGGTGTCCGCCCGAAGCACCGGCGTGCGCTTCTTCCAAGACTTCCGGTACCTTACTCCAGGGAAGTACCAACTGTTCTCTCTCCGTCTTCCCATCGGGTGATTCCCAAACCCGGAACAGCACGCCCTCTCTGGTCTTCAACGAGTCCCATTGTGCCCAGTACGACTTGTAGGTGGCGCACATCGGTGCGATGTCCTCCCAGGTTGGTCTCGTCCCTGCCTCCACTTCCCTCAAGAGTGGCCCCAAGTCTGAATCTGCCAGCTGCTCCCTCCTCAGGCCTGCGCTATCGCAGCCGTCCGCAGGCACTGCCACAACTACTCGGACTGCTGCGGCACGCTCCTTCTCTTCCACTCTTGTGCACTGGCCGCACTCTTCTGGACAGGGTCTTCGGGACATGGCGTCTGCGTTACGGTGGCTTGTCCCTCTACGATGCTCGGAGGTGAAGTCGTACTCCTGCAGACTCTGGACCCAACGTGCTGTCTGGCCTTCCAGATTCTCAAAGTCCAATAGCCAGGTTAGGGCGGAATGGTCAGTCCTCAGGTGGAATGGCTGACCGTACAGGTACTTGTGGAAGTCCTCCAATGTCTTTACTACCTCTAGTAACTCCCGTCGGGGGACGCAGTAGTTCTTCTCCGCCTTGGATAGCGTCTTGCTGTAGTAGGGTATCACCCGCTCCTGGCCGTCCTGGATCTGCGATAGGACACCTCCAATGCAATGGTCGCTGGCGTCGGTGTCCACAATGAAGGCGCCACCCACTTGTGGGAAACCCAAAATTGGAGCACTGCACAGGGTTTCCTTCAGGTGCTGGAAAGCGTCTTCTGCGTCCTCCGTCCACACATAAGGCCAGTGTTCCTCTGTCAGGCGGGTGACGGGTTTGGCGATGTTGGGAAACCCCTTTATGAAGCGGCGGTAATAACTGCACAGCCCCAGGAAACTGAGCAGCTCTTTCTTAACCCTTGGGCGAGGCCAATCTCTCACGGCCTTTGTCTTCTCCGGATCTGTGGCCACTCCGGTTGCTGAGACTATGTGGCCCAAGTAGTTAACTTCCTTGCGGAAGAGCCGGCAATTATTCGCGTTCAGCTTCAAGTTGGTCGCCTGCAGTCTTTGTAGCACCTTACCCAGATTTTCGAGGTGATCCTCAAAAGTCTTCCTGACGAGGATGATGTCGTCCAGGTATAGCAGGCAGGCATCGTAAGTCAGCCCTCTCATCACTGACTCCATGAGGCGCTGGAAGGTAGCTGGTGCGTTTCAATGGCCAAAGGGCATAACCGAGAACTGCCAGAGCCCTTGGCACGTCGAGAATGCGGTCTTCTCCTTGTCTCTCGAGTCTAGAACTACCTGCAGGTAGCCCGACTTCAGGTCCAGGGTCGAGAACCACTGTGCACCAGCTAGCGTGTCCAGGGTGTTGTCAATCCGTGGTAAGGGAATCCAGTCCTTACGGGTGACAGCGTTCAGCTTTCTGTAGTCTACGCAGAAGCGCAGCTCGCCGTTCTTCTTCGTCACCAAGACTACAGGGGAACACCAAGGGCTGTCAGACTCTTCAATCACTCCCCTGGATCTCATGTCCTCCAGCATGTCTGGTACCGCCCCTTGCTTCGCCAGCGGAACGCGTCTATGTGGCTGCCAAATAGGCCGGGCGTCCCCGGTGTCGATGCGGTGAAGCACTCTGTCCGTGCGGCCGTAGTCACTATCACCTTGGCTGAAGACGCGCTGATACCATCTTAGTTGTTGTCGAACCTTCTCCAGCTGTTCTGCGGTAAGGTGGTCGGCCGCCCTCTCCACCAAGCCTTCTAGCCGGGGCCCCAGGTTTTGCTTCGGCGCCGGCTCCTGTGTCTCGTCGATAGCTGTTACGCTCATCACTCCGTCCCGGCCTGGACGTCGTGATCGGTGTCCGTTGGATTTAGTAGTCACACTGGCACCTCCCTTCGGCACGGCAGCAATGTCCTGGCTACACACAGTCCGCGTACAGGCATCTGCTGGTCCAGCATCATGTTGCTGGTTCTCTGGCCTTCCAGTCGCGCCCTTACCACCACCTCGCTCCTCGCGGGGACAACCACGTCTTCGTCCAAGACGACCCTGCAAATTCCAAGGCGCTCTTCTGGTTGACGGAGTATAACCTCTTCTCCGTTGAGCCGCAGGACCTTCTTGCCGACGTCGACCGTCGCCTCATAGCTCCTGAGGGCATCCAGTCCCAGAATCACCTCCTCAGCTACCTTCGCGACGAACACCCACAGACGCACGGCACTCCGTCCCAAGTTCAGCTTCAGCAGGGCCACCTTCTCCACAGGCAGAGTGTCGCCCGAAGTCGTGACAAGCTGGTATGTTCGGCTTGGCTTCATTGTCGGCAAACCATTCACCACGTCAGGTCTAATGATGGTCTCGGCCGCCCCGGTGTCCACCAGCATGCAGCACGGCTTTCCTCTTACCCAACCGTCCGCGATGAGGTTGTCATCCATACGCCGGCTGACGGCGCGCAGTGTCACTCGAGGGGATGGTGGTGATGGCACGGACGTACCCCTCTCCACGCCGGCCCTTACTCGTTTTCCGGCTGCTCTTCCTGGTGTGGGCAGTCTCTCTACCGGCGTCCGGGCTGTCCACACCCCCAACACAGGCCACTAGGTGTTCGCCGGCGTCCCTCAGCTGGCCTTCTGTCTCCGGCGAAGCGGACACTCCTAGTTCTCGACGTCGGGATAGATGTTATCTTGGCTACCTCCATCCTTAATGCCGCTGTCAGCGCCTCGTGGATGGTTTTATATTCGCCGAGCATTAGGCGCTGACGAATCTCCGTGTCCCGTACCCCGTCGACAAAGTTGTAGGCGGCTTCCTGGGATACGAACTCCAGTGGCAGGTCAACCAAGGCCTTGCTAGCTAGCTGCTCAATCGCCATGGCGAACTCCTGCAGCGTCTCCCCCGGCTGCTGTGACCTTGCCTTTAGCTGGCTGCGGTATGCTGCGGCTAAGCGGTGGTTCCCGAAACGGTTCTCCAGGGCCTCCCAGATGTCCTTGTGCGCCGCCGTCGTCTGCACCGCGTTTAGGACTTCCGCGGCCCGTCCCTGGAGACTGGATATTAACTGCGTGGCCTCCTCCTCCGGTGACCATCTGTTGTGCTTGGCCACTGTGTCGAACTGGCGGCGGAAGGCCTCAAATGTTGACGCGCCGTCATATTTCGGAGAATTGACGTGCGTCGATGTTGTGTCGCGTCCCGGTGCGTCGGCCTTCAAATCCTTCAACCTCCTGCCGACGACGTCGTCCACCATGGCGCTCAGGGACTTGACGCTGCTGTCGGCCTTTCCCTCCAGGTTGTTTACGCGGTTCGTGAGGTCTTCGACGTCTTCAACCATGGCGTTCAGGGTCTTGGCGTTATTGTCCACCTTTTCCTCTAGGTCATTGAAAGGGTTCGCCAGGTCATCGACGCGCTCGTCCACTTGGCCTATTCGCTTGACCAGCTCCGTCACGTTAATCCTCACGCCGGCCAACCGTTCTTCAAATTTGGCGGCGAGAGCCTCATTCGCCACCTTCATTTCCGTGGTCAGTTCGGCCATTTTTGCGGTCATTGTCGTGGCCAAGTTTTTGTTTGCCGTTTCCGTCTTCGTTGTTAATTCGGCCTTCATTTCTTCCATGTTCTCGGTGATGTTGCCGTTGGCCGTCTTCATTTCTGTCAGTTCCGCCTTCATTTCCGCCTTCATTTCCATCATCTTCTCCAAAATCTTTTCCAATGCCGCGTCCATGGTTGTAACGTTCGCAGTGATGTTGTAGTCCCGCTTCCTGACACCAGTGTGACTTTGTGGGTTCGTGAAATGAAAAGTCCAATTGCACCACTCAAAAATTTTCTTTATTTCCACCGACTTACAGTTAAACACTTGCCAATTGCACAGAATTACGTAATGCACACAATTACGATTCACCAGTTCGTCCGTTACAATTTCACTTGCACTCTTAATTACGTACAATACTCCGATGCACGTACACAGTCTTCTCGTCGTTCACTAGTACTGCACTCTTACACTGCTCGCCAAGAACTCTGACTCCTCTTGCCCGTCGTGTTGCTTATATAGGGTCAGCGGGCCGATCTGGAAGGTTCTAGATTAGATGAAATATCCTGTAATTTCGAGAACACAGGTGGAACAGAAAGAGACGGCGCAGTGATGTGTTTTTCCCCAGCCACCCCTTGTTACCGCTATAAGACAAACGAGGGGGGCGTGGCTAACGCCGACCGTCTCCTGCTTGCTCGCTCTCTAGGGTGTTCCGACGTTCGGATGACAATATTAATTCTGTGCTTCGTTGTATCATAGTCCTTACACATTGGAATTACTTTAATATTTTTATTATTGTTCCAAATTTTGAATTCCTACTTCCAAGAATGTTGCTGCCATTGTAGCCATGGATTTATATACATCTCAAGTTACAGGCAGTCTGCTAATACTTAAAACTGCTGTTTTCTAACAAATAATGCTTATACTGCAAAAATAAAAAAATTATATCATATGACCATATTTTCAACAACTGTATGAATGAGAAAGTTTAATCTGACAGATTAACCAAGTCATATTTAATTTATTTAATATATTTTGGCAGAAGAGTAATCTATGGTTGTAGTGGTCCTCTGTTATTTTGGAGGACTGCCAATTTAAATATAAGATTTTACGAGAACACTTTTGTTTAAAAATATTACCTTCAAAAGGTTCCAAAGTATTTTACAGGTACATTTGTTGTGTTTTAGGACGAAAGTTGCATTATGCATAGACTCAAAGATGGTTATCTACCATGCCATAAGAATGCTGCGTTATGGTTTGTTGGATGTTGTGGCATTGCCTCCATTACCAAGTATCTTCTTCTTGACAATGAGACTCCACTTCTGTGAAAAAGGTATCCGATTTTTCTCTTTAAATAAATAAACTCAAACTGTCTGCAAATCATATATTATTCTGTGAAAATAGTTTTAGCATAAAATGAACCTTTAGGAAGGCTCAAAACTCTGATGTTTACATACAGAGTGAGAGAATTAACTCACGATTTCTGAGTTGGAAGCTGAGGTTGTAAGGAGTGAAAATATGTACAGATTAAATTAATTGGGAGTTGATTAATGACACTAAACAACACTTACTTTTAAATTTTCCCGGAACTAGTTTCAGAGGCCTTCCCTCTATCTTCAGCCGGACATCAACTGGTTCTCATTGGTGTAGCTGGCAATATTTTGTCATCGGTCTCCTCTGGTGGCGGTTCGAGGAACTTGCTGAACAAATCTTTCTGGGGGATGTCGAAATTGAATACTTTGTTCCTATTTTTTGAAGTGAAGATTTGTTCCCATGTGGACAGTTCTTGTTTCCCTGTCCACATGGAAACAAATCTTTACTTCAAAAAATAGGAACAAAGTATTCAATTTCGACATCCCCCAGAAAGATTTGTTCAGCAAGTTCCTCGAACCGCCACCAGAGGAGACCGATGACAAAATATTGCCAGCTACACCAATGAGAACCAGTCGAAGTCCGGCTGAAGATAGAGGGAAGGCCTCTGAAACTAGTTCCGGGAAAATTTAAAAGTAAGTGTTGTTTGGTGTCATTAATTGACTCCCAATTAATTTAATTTATACAACAACACTGTTTTCAACACTTCCATGAAAGGATTTATATGTACACATGTTGAGGTCCTCTGAAATTAAAGTATGTTTCTAAAGAGATTACAATACAATATAAAACTTTGTCACAAGCTTCACTTATGTTGTTAAGAAAACTGATGAACTTTCTGTAGAATTCAAATTGATTCTGTCTTTAAGTTTGTTTCATATTCAGAGTTTGGTAATAAATAAAAAAGTAACACAGCATCTAGTGGCAGTAACTGACAACAGGAACAAACAAAGTACCTGAAGATGTGGAAAGGTTTTTATGAAACTAGTGCTCTTGAATTCTGTGTAAAGTTCATCCATTCTCAAATTCTTGTTCTGACTTGGTCGGACAAATAAGTGAAGTTTAGTGTTTTTGTTTTTATAACCTAACTTGTTTATAATCCCTTTAATTCTAAAGGTCATATTGCGACTTGACAACATTTAAAACAATTTAAAGAGCATCTGTTATACAATAAAGTATACATAGTTATTGAACACAACAATATAAAAAAACAATGCTAGGAGAAACATAATCATTTTAAGGTTACAACGGACAGAACATTATATATGATTATACATATATTTCTTTTTAAGGAAATTAACCATCTTTATCTATATTGGAAGTGATCTGAGTGCTTCTTGGAGATCATTGGGTATCTGGTAGTGCTGTCCCTATTGGCTGTGCAAAGGACATTCCACGATGATGTGCTTTACCGTTGGTTGTATGTCACACTGCTGACAGATGGTTGGGTGATCTAGAAGATAGCTGTGGCTCATTTTTGAGTGGCCTATTCTTAATCGGGATATTACAACCTGAACTTGTCTGCAGAGAGATTTGAATGCATGTTGTGTTCCAAGGTTTGTTATTTCTCGTAGTTTGCTTTTCGAAGTGGTAAACCAATTTGTCTTCCACTGTAGATAAATCTTCTTATTAAAGCATGTGATTATGTCCCTGAATGGTGTGAGTATTTCTGGGTCAGTTTGAGGGTGTTTTGTAGCTAATTTATCTGTCTGATCTGCCAAATCATTGCTTTCAATTCTGATGTGTGATGGAACCCAAATTAAGGTGATTTATTTTCCTGCAGAATTACCTTTGTGTACCAGTAACTGGATTTCTTTAATGAGAATATGAGATGGCGCTGTGTTTTGCAATGCAAGCAATGCAGTTTTAGGGTTCGAAAAAATTGAGAATGATTTGGAAAACTCAGTTTCCCAAATGTATAGTACAGCCTGTTTAATGGCAAGTGTAAAAGTCAGGTAATCAGAGCAACATACTGTGCTCCAGATAAATTACAGCACAACTATTTCTATCTTTGCATATTGATCCATTTGTAAAAAGTAATGAATTTTTAGGATACCCACTTCAAATTTCCATAAATAATTGTTGATGGACAGATTTGTGCATATGTTCTTTGATGGTGGTGTTCTGTTCTAAGTTTATTTAAGGCAGAGAAATAGTCCAAGGTGGGATGAGAGATGCTGAGTCCCTTGTTATCACAGGAGGAATAATGATGTTTAGTTCTTGCGCATACTTCTTTATTCTGAAATGGAAGGGTAGTGGTTGTGATCCTTTGACTGCACATTATGTTTGTTAGGAAATACGTAAATGTTCATTTGTGATTGCTTATTGCTGCTATCTTAAGAGAATAATTTAAACTGAGTTGCTTTCTTCTAATTACAAGTGGTGGTTCATGCGTTGCCATCTGCATACTGGTTGCTGGACTGGTATAAAAGGCTGCTATGCAATCCGAAGGATGCAGTTTGTATTGGGTCCAACATCTGAAGCAAAGGCTTAGTTGCAGAATTGTTAATCTAGCACCATAATCAAGTATTTTCCTGATGAATGACCTTTAGTCTTCTTCGGCAGTCTTCTTTCAGGCGCTTCAGTTGAGATGTCCAGTTTAATTTACTGTCAAAGTGCATACAAAGGGTTTTTATTGCTTTACATACCTCTGTTCTGTGATCATCTATATAAAATTTTGTTTGAATTTCAGTGTTTCTGCATCTAGAGAAGCAAACACATTTAGAAATTTTATTGTATTGGGACACCGTAGTGAAGCAAAACAATTATTAAATTATAGATGAGTTGTACTTATTACATATCAGCTCCACATATGCACCTATATTGAGGAGAAACTAAAGCATAATCAGAATCATTTGCAACCAAAACATAACAAAATTTAAGCAAAGAACACACCCCAGGACCATGTAACTAACCGCCCTAAGCAAACTTTTAACACTGAAGAAATGAATATGCTAAACCAAGGCCTGAAAAAATCTATATCATATTCCAACAACCCTGATGAGTTCAATTCAGTAATTGAAATAGCAGTAGAATGCTTAAAGACTATGGATAAAAATATAATTTGGAAAGAATCTACATCTATATTGAAAAACTTAGCAAATAAAAAACTAGGAAAACCTATGAAACAAATTAAGATAATTAAATCATTAAGAAAAGAGGATGTAATCTTCTCAAGGGCCAATAAAGGGAACAAAATAGTAATTTTAGACACAGGTACATACAAGTAAAATATGTTAGATGTACAACGAAAAGAATTGAAAGAAATATATTCAAATCCACTTAACCAATCCATAAAAGTTGGACACACAACCATCAAAAATAGTAAAACATTAACAACTGCAAAACAAAAAACTATCAAACCAAACAACCTTACCCTTGCAAGAATGTATGGATTGCCCATAGTACACAAACCCAACATACCCATGAGACCCATTGTAAATAATGTTAACACTCCTACTTTCCTTCTGGCAAAATGACTATCCAAAAAATTTCAGTCGGTTCCACAATTCAATACTCTGAGCATAAAAAACTCTTTAGACCTGGTAGAAGAAATTCAAAATCTTAAACTAAAACCTCAAGACACTTTAGTATCCTATGATGTCCGCTCCCTCTTCCCTAGCATCCCAATAGACAAGCTTTTGATTCAACTTAAGAAATGGCTAACTTCTATTAACCTAGATGCCAATAAAATATAACAATTTTTGGCAATGACTGAAATATACATACACCAAAATTAATTTGTCTTTGATGGAAAACAAACAAATTTCAGGACTGGCTATGGGAAGCCCGCTATCACCATTTTTGGCCAATTTATACGTGAGCTTTTTCGAAACACTTATAATAAAAGCCTTTCCTCATATTTCTAAAACATGGTACAGATACGCAGACAACATCTTTGCAATAGTACACTACAAACAGATAGATGATGCTTTGAAGCTACTCAGCCTTCAATAACCTAGCATACAATTCACAGTAGGTACTGAAGAGGACTGTACTCTACCTTTCTTGGACCTTCAAATCTCAAAAAATAACGAAAAACTAGAATTTGGAATTCATAGAAAAGCAACACACACAGATAATTATATCAAAGCAAATAGTTTAATCCCAATTCCACACAAACATGCCCCATCAACAGTCTCACACAGAGATTAGTTAACCTACCCCTCAGCCAGCAAGAATATCCAAAAATACCATAAAATTTTAAAAACTGCAATTAAAAATGGATCTGGAAAGAGCATTGTAGATAAACAAAAAATCATTAAAACTTCAAAAAATATTGAAACAGATCACAGCTCCTTCACCATTGAAGCAAGAAATTAGATTTGCTAAATTTACTTACCACCCCTTGGCCAGAGAAAAGTTCCAAAATATATTCAAGAAATACAATATAACATTGGCACCAAAAAACAATTACAACATTACAAACCTACTTAACAATAATAATACTGATAAGATAAAACCAGAAGAAAAATAAGGCATTTACAAGATTAAGTGTAAAGACTGTGAAAAAATTTACCTACAAAGGACAGAAAGGAACATAGGCACTAGGAAGAAAAAACATTTTAGGCACCTAAGACACAATAATGTTTATAAGTCCGCAATAGCACCTCTTTTCTGGTCTGAAAATCATGAAATTGAAGGTAGCACCAAATTACTAAAATACGTACAAAAACGTAGTGAACTCGTCATATGGTTGAGAATATACGTAGAAAAACATAGAAACCAAATAATGAACTTTGAAAACCTGCCAGAAGACAACCCCACATTTAAATTCATCACAAAAGCAACAGATGACAGCAGTAACTCCAGAACTACCCACACCACTTGATCAAGCTATAGTTGCATTAGAGCCGATGATGCGAATGATGGTGCGCAAAACATGTCCTCAATATAGATACGTAAGTGAAGCTGATGTGTAATAAATACGACTCACCTATAGTTTAATAAATACATTTAGATTTTGGCTTTGAAAATTTAAACACGGTATTTTCTGTCCATTTTTGTATTTTGTGAATTGTTTCTTGTAGAAGTAGCTGGGTTGTGATAATGTTTTTCCCTGCAAAAGATATTGATAAAACTTTTACAAAAAGACAAGCTTCAACAGGTTTTTCATCTTAAACAATATTCTTTATGGCTATTAGAAACAGGACTATGCTGACAACTGAACCCTGAGGCACTCCGTTATTTATTTCAAATTTCTTGGACAGAGTCTCATTAATTCTAACTTGCATTCGTCTATCCTGGAGGAAGTTGATAATGAAGTGTAACATATTTCCTGAAATGTGACATTTCTTCAATGTTTTTAAAAATATGTTGTTTTCTTACAGTGTCATAAGCATTTTCAATATCTAAGCTAACCACAAAATACGTGCTGTTTGTTGAAAAAAGAGTTCTGAATATCAGACTCCAGACTTCTCAGATTGTCTGTGGTTGAGTGATGCTTCCTAAATCCACTTTGTATGGTGCTGAAGAAGCTTATACCTTCAAGGTACCAGCATAATCTTCTGTCAATAATCTTCTGCAATAATTTGCACATACTATTTGTTAGTGCTACTGGTCGATAATTTTCTGGAGTAGACATATCATTTCCTGGTTTAGGAATTAATATAACAATGACATTGTGCCATTGCTCAGGAAACACATTTGAGGTCCATATGTAGTTGTATATTGCAAGAAGGTATTTTGAAGCAGTTATTGGAAGCTGTTTTATAAATTCATATGGTATACTATCTGGTCCAGGGCTGGATGTCCCACAGTTGTCCAGTTCATTGTATAATTCGTGTAGTTGAAGGTGATCCCTATATGGGTTATCTATCTCAGGAGAAGCTCTATGCCTAACTGTGAAATGGCAAGTTTTCTTCATAGGGTTATATTCAGATACATAGTTCGAATTATTGGAGATTTTAGCAAAGGTATTGCCCAGAGTGTCAGCTATTCATTGCTTGTCGTTTACAAATGATCCATCCATTGGATTCCTAAGGGCTGTAATACTAAACTGGCCATATTTGCCGCTTATTTTCTTAATTTTGACCTGCATTACTTTTGATGTGGTTTGCAGTGTTAAGGAGGAGACAAACGAAAGCCAAGAATTTTTCTTACCTTCTTTAATTACCTTCCGAGGTACTGCTCTGTACTTCTGCAAATTTATTGTATTTTCAAGTGTAGATTTTCTTTTATACACATAACAAGCTCTGTTCTTTTTTTATAGCTAGTTTACAAGATTCATTCTGCCAGGCTACCTTTTTATTTGAAGTCACCAAATTTTATTTGGGAACATTCTCACCTGCAGATCAAAGTATTAGTTCCATAAAATCCTGTACAATACTGTCAATATGTTGACTAGACAATTTGTCAGGAGGTAAGAGATCATTTATGACGTGGTTAGTAATATTTCTGAACTTTTGCCAGTCAGCTTTGAGTAAGTTCAACTTCACTGTGTTGTATACTTGTCTATTATTAGAGTTATTATTGCTTTTGATTACGATGGGAAGGTGGTCACTTCCTTGAGGTGAGGAGTAGACCTGCCAGTTTAGCTGTACATATATACTAGGCAAGCAAAATGTTAAATCTATGCTACTAAAGGTATTGTGAGTGAGGTTGTAATGAGTAGGTTCTGTTGAGTTTATTAACATTAAATCGTTTCCATCTCATAGTTTTTTCTGTTATCTTTCCCCAGCCATCAGTGTGATAGCAGCTCCATAAGGTACTATGACTGGTGAAGGCACTGAATAAAACAAAGGGCCTTGATAGCATTGTATAAGATCTTTCAGGGTGTCAATATGAAGTGTTAAGCAATTTGGAAGATAAGCATTGCAAAAACAAACAGCTGGTGGTAAATTTATTAATGCTGCTACGGATTGTAATTCAGTAAACAAAGGAATTTTCTTTTGATACAGATTACTTTACAGGTAAGTTGCTACACCTCCACTTGCATGACTTGCATTCAAACTGTTTTAATAATATACAGTGTATTGTGTTATACTAAATGTAAGTTTATCATGGAAATTAGTTTCCTGTAAGCATTAAAGGCTGAGGATAGAGGCACAGTCTCTGAAACATGTTCTGGAAAAATTTAAAAGTAAGTGTTGTTTAGTGTCATTAATCGACTCCCTGTAAATTGAATTTATCATAACAAAACTGTTTTCAACACTTCCAAGAAAGGAATTCCTGTAAGCACATTACCTCAGGATTGTGTCTGTTAACTAAAAGCTGCAAGTATTTATTTTGAGGCAGATATCCATTTATGTTCCCTTGTAGTAATGTGTAAACCATTTTATGTTTCTAAAGGCGAGTCTGTTCTAGTGCAAGAGGGCAGTTTCATTCATTTGTATCATCTGTAGTTGGGATATCTTTGGACATTTCTTCCTCTCAGCTAGCTGCATTTAACAGTTTTCTAATGATGCATGTGCTCCTGTTTTTAATATTTTGGTCAGTATAATGAGAATGTAGCATCATGAGAGCATGTGCTAAAGCCTTTAAGTCCTTGGTGTATTCAGGTGAAATTGTTGCTATGTCATTTACTCCTAGGGTGTTTTCAAATAAGCTCTGCAGTTGCAAGTGGCTTAGAGGGAAAGTGTTTGCATCATTTTCTATTACTTCTTTGACAGGCTTAAGCTTGTCGCTTAATCCCATGTAGTGTGAGTCCTTTTTTGGTTTCTCATTGGGAGGGTTACATTTGCTATTAACAGGGTGGCCTCTTAGGGCATACTTGGAACTTTGAGAGCATTCTTGGTCATCTTCAGCAGAAATAGAAGCTGCGTCACTACTAGCTGACGATATTGGACTTTTGGATCCAAGAGGTTTTGGTTCTGGGATATTTTGAATGGTTTTCTTTTCTACCAGAAATGAGCAGTCCTCGGAATTTAATGATGCTGTTTCGTGATGTGTGACTTGCTGGGTAATAGGTATTTTGAGGGTCATTTTCTAGGTTAAGTTGAGAAGTATTTTCTTCTGTAACAGAAGGCGAGGAATTGTTATTTTGTGAAGGAAGAGATTCGTCTTCTTTTAGTGCCATTGTTAAGTTCAGGGAAATATGATGCATCAGGAATAGCATAAGTGGTTTGATCAGGGTAGTTTACTGCATTTGAATTACGGCATTGTTTGGCAACATGCACATTGGCTTTACATATAAAGCAATGGGTGAATCAGATGACAAATATATGCAATATGTTGTGCCATCTTAGTCAATTTGAAGTGTTTCTGGAACTTTATTTATATCTTCATTTGTAATGAACATTTGCTGATGGAAACTAAGGATGTGTGACAAACCAGATAATGGAATTCTGGCTCTGATAGGAGACAATTTTGACAATGGTTTATTGCCTAATTTTAGCAGCTCATCTTCAATTACATAGTTTGGTATTACAGGGCAGATATTGGAGAGTATTATACATTTATTTTTTGTAAGAAAGGGTATTATCTCCAAATGTACATTGTTTATTACCATCTTTGTGTGCCTATTTGTTAATTCTTCAGCACATTTCTTTGTAGAGAGAAAGAAACATACTCTTCCATTTGATATGCGTGAAACATATTGAATGTTGCTAGGGGAGATCAGCTTTCCCAGCGCAAGGACATCATCCTTTACTGTTATTTCATGGTAGGATTCTATTACTACACCTTGTATTTTAGTGTGATTCATGAAAGATACTGCTGAGTAGGTCAATTTCTTGGAAGAAATAGACTTGTTACTGCATGTTTTTGATAGGTTAGGTGATGTTCTAATGCTGTCATTTGTCACTTGTTTACTTGTGTTATTCTGTGGGTTTGAAGGACCATGTCAACCTCTATCAACAGAGGAGGCAATTATGATTTACCTGGCAGCAATGTATAGGTTAACTGCGGGAATTTTACTTTTAAATACACACCATAGTAACAAATTTATTAGTGCCTTTACTTACAGAAGTTGTATATGCAGTGCTCCTTTTCTGTGAGTACTTTCAGTGGCTGAAATAGTGTTTAGGGCAGCGCATTACCTGCTAAAACACAGACACAGAATTCAACATGCCAAATTTGGCAAAGTCACGACCACCTGTGTGAGTTCAATGTTCCTACTGACTCACTTAATATACTAAAATAGAATGTTTAATAGGGTGGCATTAAGTCGGTAGCATTTATGAGCATGCATTTCTAAAATGCATATCTGCTCTTATGTCATTTTGTCTTACATATTTTACTGAGATTATATATTGTTATGCAATAGTGCCTGCTCAGATTGCATAGGGTCTTTTAATAGGAATGTAATATTTTAAAATGTAATGATTATGAAGTTATTGTTAAATAATAACAGAATATTTTACAGTTCCCGACATCTAGATATTATGATACAATTATCATCAATCTGGATCATCTTTTTTCCCTGTACATTATATCCAATGTTGGTTATTTATAATTATCCCTCTGAAAGAACAATTTCATGTGTGATGGAAAAATTGGAGTCAGCTTATTCTGCAGTAGATTAAAAATGGCTATGTCAGTGACATAAGTGCCTCAGTGAAAACATAGTCACTGTTTCATGAAAATGTATGCAAGAATCTACAAAAATTAATGTTCAAGCAAGGAATATTTGGCATTTTTGCATTTGGACCTTCAGTTTCATGCTTAAAAATTTGTGTTAACTCAGCAACTAAAGGCAAAAGACCTAGATGGAATCCTGTATTCTCTGACTGATTTGCAGAGTAATTGGAATCTGACCCTACTTTCAGCCAATATACCATAATTAACAGCGAGGTTCAGTTTTGGATGAATGATTTTGCCAACAGATAACATTGTTGCTATTGAAGCAATGAAAATCCATGAAGTTTCAGGAATGGAAAGCTTACAGCCTAGTGTGGACTTCAGGCAAAGGAAAACCAAATACGTTGGGCATATAGTTATCAAAATTGGGGAAACGGAAATAAAAATCCAAATGAATAACACATATGTTTAACAACCACTATATTAATATCACGAGTGACGTAATAGAAATATCAGCCTCTAGCACTATAACATTAATAAAACTGTTGGGAATAGTACATTCTATGGGAATATCTGAAGTAACAGAGGAACATGTAATGGAGGAATTAAATAACCTATGGCAAAGAAATCTAGTGGTCTGGATGGGATATCCAATAAAATATTAAAATAAGTCAAGATAAAGATGGTAAAGGTCCTAATAAATATTGTAAATTTGTCATTAAATCAAGGTAAATTTGCTGATATGTTAAAAGAAGTTGCAATGATACACCTAAACAAAAAGAATGTAGGGTGAGCATAGAACATTATAGGCCAATCCCATTATGTACAACCTTTTTAAAATAATAGAAGGCATTTATTTAAAGCAACTGAAAGTATAAATCCTTTCATGGAAGTGCTGAAAACAGTGTTGTTGTATAAATTAAATTTATTGAGAGACGATTAATGACACTAAACAACATTAAACAACACTTATTTATTTAAAAGTAAGTGTTGTTTAGTGTCATTAATCGACTCCCAAAAATTTAACTGAAAGTATGTTTAAAAAAAAAAACTGAATATCATATCAGAGTGGCAGTTTCGGTTTCAGGTACAAAAGTCAACATTAAATGCAAATAGACAAAGTAAATAATACCATAATAACAATGCTAAACAGACATGAAAGTTGCCATTTTTTGGGATCTCAAAAGCTTTCAATTGTGTTAAGAGAGATATATTATTAGATAGGCTAGAGAACTATGCAAATCAGGGATTAGCAAAAGACTGGATCAGCTCATATCTGAAAAAAGTTCTCAGTGTATTGAAATAAACTACAGAAATAAATATGGAACAAATTAAAAAAAAATTGCATTATGAAACACAATTCTAAGCTAGATCCATTTTTATTTTTGGTATTTGTGAATGACATATGAGGGTTGGGGCAAAAGTCATGGCAACTATTGTTTTTGTTATAGATATATGAACAGATCACAAATGTATATCTGTTGTTTGGGAGCTCTGCAGGCATAATGTGTATAAAAAACAACATTTGGCTCTGTGATAGCTGGTAGTAGGACGGCGAGGGCTGTGAGGTCAGTCAGTTGGTTAGTGTCGTGCAAGATGGAAGTAACCTGTGTTGAGCAGCATGCTTACATCAAAATAGCCATTCTCAGAGGAAGAAATGTGGTGGAATGTCAGTTAATTTAGTGAAAGCCCTTAAAAATAATGCCCTACTGTACTGAGCGGTAGTACGGTGTGTAGGAAAGTTTCAGCAAGGTTGTGTCAATCAGAGATGAGCAACGTTTGGGACGACCTGTCAGTGTGCAGATCTATAGGGAATGTGCCTCATTTAGCAGCTCCTGGATGAAGACAGACGAAGGACACTACTGGAGTTAAAGATGCCAAGTGGCATCGAGAAACGCACCATCCACATGATATTGCGTAATGAGCTGCAAATATGCAATATCGCTTAGCAGTGGATATCGCTTGTACTGAGGGAAGTTTAAAGGTAGATATGGAATCCAATATGCTCTGACCACTTTGCATGCTGGCAATAGGATGGTGATCAGTTCTTGTCACAAATAAAATCCATCGATGAATTTTGGGCCAGAATATATGAACCAGAACTGAAACTTCAGTCTGTGGAGTGGCAACACCAAGGAGGTGGAAGTTCTGTCAGAATCCTTACCCAGTTAAATTGATGGTGATCATCGCCTATAAAATCAGGGGTGTTGTTGTTTGCTACTTTGTTGCACATGGCAGAACAGTGACCGCAGGGTACTCCTGGTGTGACAGGTATGACGTGGCATTTTGGAGAAATGTCCCGAACTTGTTGACAGTGTAATAATCCTTCACAACAATGGAAAACCACATAAAGCAGAGTGTGTATGGCAGCTACTGCAATGTTGGATATAGGAAGAATTGGAGCACCCCCTGTACTCTCCTTACATTTCATCCCATGACTTTCATCTCATTTGAAAGATTAAGGAACCACCACATGGTACGTGGTTTGCCACACAACAGGACATTACTAATGCTGTGCACAAACAAGTGACTCAATTGACACATGGTGCGGCAAATGCTGAGGCAGATGATATTCAGTGCCTCCCACATTGCTGGCAGCATATGGTGACAGTAGCAGGGGACTGCTTTGTGGTTCTTTAGGCCCAGGTTTGTCGTGTCAACCTATGCAGACTGTGTTGTCATTCTTATGCATCATGAAGGCCATATTACCCTTTTATTACAGAAATAAAATAGTGTGTTACAATTTTTATGTTTGGAATTTGGAATTTATAGGAAACCAACTAAATAACTTTAACTCATTTAACCCTCCACAACATAGAGATGTAGTTTTCAGAAGTTTGATTCATAGATTGAGTACAATCCCACTCCTACCAGAAAAATATCAAGAGGATTTATGATATATTAAAAAATAGCAACAGAAAATGGATTTCGAACTTGACTAATTACCAATATGTTGAAGAATAAAAGAAAAAAGAATACATTAGAAATACAAACACAATTAAAATCAGTCAACGATAAAGAAAATAAAATTTACAAATAATATACATATCATTCCATTCTGTTCCAAAAAATTTGACTCAGTCTCCAAGAAATTAAATATTCAACTAGCACCAAGAAATATATATGTATGAGAAATCATTTGAATACACCACTGCAAATGTTGTTGAAAATATAAATAGATAAGGAATTTATCAGATCAACTTTGAGGATTATAATGGATGTTATATAGGTAGAACGAGGAGAAATCTACAAATTAGTTTAACTGAACATCAGAGAAATATAAAACTAAAATAACTGGAAAACTCTGCAGTAGCATAAAATTTTCATACCAAAAACCATGCAATAGGTAAAAAAATTAAATTATTAAAAGTCTTCAAGTTGACTCACATTTAAATATATGGGAGAAAATATTTATTCATACTAATTCACACAAAACAATTGACTTTGAACTTCTGCCAAATGACATTCTGTTACAATGCTTGAAATTTGAAGAAGCTAGTAATTTCAAGTGTTTCCAACAGAGGGCAGCAGTTCAAGTTCCAGAACTTTATATTCATCAGACAGCAGAAAAGGGTTCTAACTTTTCTCATCAGAGGGCAGTGGTTCAGGTTCCAGAAATTTCTACCAGCATTCAACAGACACCAGAAGGAGTATATAAGGAAGTCCATTAACAGTACCAAAGAAGGAGACCACTAAGCCAGAAAACTACAGACCCATCAGCCTTCTCAATACCCTCAGTAAACTTTTAGTAAAGGTTATACTGAAACGCATCATCCATCACCACAGAAAGCACAATATACTTATTAATGAAAAATTTGGATTCCATGCTCAAGACTCAACAACACTATAACTCCTCTGCACTACAGAACATATTACATCTGGCTTCAACATTTGCAAGAGCACAGGTGCGGTGTTCCTTGATATGGAACGAGCCATTGACCAGGTATGGCATGAGGGACTGATTAGAAAACTCAGCCATTACCGCTTCCAAGACACTGCCATCAAACTCATAGCTAACTACTTACACAACAGAACATTCTATTCCTGCGTCAGCAGCCATAACTCCAACCTGAGGCCGATCCAGGCAGGAGTCCCCCGAGTGTATTGGGCCCAACCCTTTTCTCCATATACACGAATGACATCCCCAAGAAAGACAACATTAGACTTTCACTATATGCTGATGACACAGCTCTAATGGCCCAGTCAGGCAACGAAAAAATTCATCTCGACTAGACTCCAGCACGCCCTCACTGCACTTATGCACTGGGCTACTCAATGGTGTATCAAATTCAATGGCTGCAAAACCCAAGTAATAGTATTCACCAAAAGAGTCAAGTACAGACAAAAAATTACAACTGATTCACCTCTACTACTATTTGTTACCCCCATATACTGGAAAGACAATGTCACATATCTAGGTGTGAGTATAGACTTAGATCTAAACTGGGGAAAGCACATCCAGAAGGTCTGCCACAAAACTGGTGCTCAACTGCAAAAATTATACCCCATCATCAATTATAGCTCCACACTTCAAACTCACCTGGCCCTCACACTATATAAAACTCTACTCCAACCTATCTTTACGTATGCAGCACCCCTCTGGGGATATGCATCCAAATGCTATTTACAAATGCTCCAAACTTTACAGAACAAGGTTTTGCATACCATAGCCAAATTTCCATTTATGACGCCCTCCAAACTCCTCCACAAAGAGCTACATATGCATACCGTAGAACAATTCATTAAAACACTACCAGCAAACCTCTATGCCAACTGTGCCAAGAACCCAAACTCGCTAATACAGGAATTAGGGTAATATCACACGTCCACTAACACACACAAATGACCCCTCTCAGTATTTGACAGAGACCTAAGTAACAAAACAACCTCCGAGGAAGTCCATGAGTACTTCAATAGCCTTGTCTGTGCCAAGAACCCAAACCCACTAATACAGGAATTATGGCATTATCACACGTCCACTAAAACACACAAACGACCCCTCTCAGTAATTGACAGAGACCTAACTAACGAAACAACCTCTGAGGAGGTCCATGAGTACCTCAATAGCCTTGTCCCAATGAATCCTTGATTAAACTAAACGTTATATAATTTCAGATACAATAGACGATCAGGACCATTAATCCATCAGGACTCAACGCAACACAGAGCAGCTTCTCCAGATAAACCCATTCCACCTATCCATTTCCCTTAGACATCACATCACCTTCATCTCATCTAGTTTTAAGCCGTAGCTCCTACTGCATCCCTTTATACTAATTCCCCTGTGCATGCTGCATGAACTAACCACAGGCGTCAATCAGGGCTGTCATGGCTGGTGCCCGTAAAGACAACCAACATGCTAGCATGGTCGCCATGCTAGCAAGAGTAGAAATATCCGATACTAACCGGGATGCTTTAGCGGAACCGGAAAATAACCCACGAATCGCCCCTTGCATGCCTTTGTACGATTAATAACATTATAGCACCCTTCCTTTAGCTGCATGTTAGGTTACTACTGCTTTTGCATGGAGAGACAATGTAGCCTCCAGGCAGACAATCGTCACCGGGGGTGGTGGGTGTGGGGCCTCCCTTATAAAAAATAAAAAGTCACAGTTAGTAGTATCTACCGCTGAGGGTGGGTGGAAGGTCGTGCCCAAAAGCGCTTTGAATAGAACAAAGGAACAAGAAAGTGTTGATATGTGTCAACAAGAAATTCTGCTCCCAATAAGCTACATCAAAATAGCTCATTTATTAGCCTACATTTAATTTATCAGTCAGCTTAAAACCCACCTGCACATATCCGGAATAAAACACCCGTGAGTTCATTGGTGTAGCAGCTGAAATAAAAGAATTATCAAAGCAGCAGTATCAAAATAAATGTAGGGAAACATTTGTTAGAGATGAAATGCTAAAAACTGATAGCCTTGTAAAGATATATCAAGTATTCCTATACCAATTGCAGGTAAGAGGTGAAATGTGATAAGGAGGTTGAGAAAGATTGTACAGTTTAAGGATATGAATCATATAGCCAGGAATGTAATATCGAAGGTCTAGAGAACAAGTTGCCAGGGCAATCACATTAGACCCTGAAGTGTAAATAAATTTAATTTAATTTTTGTTTTGTTATATTTCAGATACTCCTATGGGGTATTGCCCTCCAGGTTTTCTTGTGATTGCGAAACAAGATTATTCTTTTAATTCTTTGACACTCGATATCAATGCTGGAAAAGTATCAACACCATTCCATTCAGTCTCATACAACTTAAAAGTAGCCATTGATAAGCTTCATGTGAATGTAAATGCTGTTAGCGAGGAGAAGCTTCCTGGCACAAGAAAGTTATTTGATATAGATGAATGGAACTCTGACAATGAGAATGAATATCCTGTCAATGTGGAGAAGTTTCCTGGCACAAAAAAGTTATTTGATTTAGATGAATGGAACTCTGACAATGAGAATGAATATCCTGTCAATGTGGAGAAGCTTCCTGGCACAAAAAAGTTATTTGATTTAGATGAATGGAACTCTGACAATGAGAACAAAAATCCTGTCAATGTGGAGAAGCTACCTGGCACAAAAATGTTGTTTGATTTAGATGAATGGAACTCTGACAAAGAGAACAAAAATCCTGTCAATGTGGAGAAGCTTCCTGGCACAAAAAAGATTTTTGATTTAAATGTATGGAACTCTGACAATGAAAAGGAATATCCGGTCAATGTGGAGAAGCTTCCTGGCACAGATATGTTGTTTGACTTAGATGAATGGAACTCTGAAAATGACAATGAGGATCCTGTTAACGAGGAGCAGACACACTGCAAGGTAACTCAGTTTTGTAGATTAGATTATATTAGATAAGATATTAACTTGATTTCAAATCAATTTCATCTACTTGTTGTAGATGTCCAGTATTTTAAACATTTAATTATAATATTGTAAGAGCTAACAATAGTAATTAAAAGAAATTATATTTTACCTGTAGATAAAATTTATATATTGATAAATACAAGTGAATACTTCAGTAATGCAAAAACTCATGAGTTGCGTAATAACATTTTTCAGTTGAAAACTGCTTGAGATTTTTTAGAAGCGCGGAAAGGAATTTATATTTTTTATTTCAATAGGTAATTTGTTGTAAAATTTAATGGCTCTATAGTGGAACCTATTTTCAAACAAGTTTTTATTATGCGGGGTTATATGTGCATGGGGTTATTCAAATTCAGTGAGTGCACCAATAGCCATAAAGGCCTGTGAACATTGAATATGTCAAAGAGGTGTACAGTTAAACAGCATATATACCTGAATATTGAACACAAGGGACATATTATATGCAAGCGGTATGAAAAACAAAGCACGGATAATTATATGTGACAAAACATCCAAGACTCTTCTGCATTGTGTGCCTACAAATTCAAGTTTAATTTTTGTTTGTTAATCTTCACTTGACTTTTGCCAGTATGTTTCAAATTTTATATTGTGTTTGAATGGATACCATTTATTGTCAGTTATTCAATACACATATTTTAAAATAGCCTTTGAGTAGGCATCAAAGGTAAATTAGTAATGATTTGTCATTAGAACAGCTACTTTCTACTCATAGAGCTACATAAGCATTATCAGAATAATTTGTCATTGAGATAATCTTGTATAGAATAAAATGATTTTGAACATAGGTACTCTCTAGCAGCATTTTTAAGATCGTTAAATATTTTGAAGGTTTGATAACACATACCTTTTTGGAAATATGTAGTGTTTAACACCTGCTTTTATGACATGCGGTACCACAGGCAATGATACTGATGATACCTTAGATGAAGATGGAGTACCAGTGGAATGAGATGGTAGGGGAAACCGGAGATCCCAGAGAAAACCCGCCCCAGCCCAAAGTTGTTCACCACAAATCTCACTTTGCAGTCTCCTGGGATCGAACCTGGACCGCCTTAGTGAGAGCCGATCAGTCTAAACACTCAGTCATGGTGCAGACCACCTTTCTGGAAGAAAGGAAATTTAGAGCTGGCCTCATGAATATTATACTTTTGTCTAGTGCTTATTCTATGAATTTCGTTGTTTGTTATAAATAAGTACAGTTTAAAGTTTCCCTTTGATTTTTTAATGTCCATATATATGGGGCATCAAAAACAAATGAGCCATAGTCTGAAATGCACAAACTGGCGTGAGGATGGTAATTTCATGGCATGTGTAACTAAGAGTGATTCCAACAAAATTGTGGAACTTCACAGCCTGTCACTAGAGGTCATGCATTTAAGTCACTTGATTATACACAGCTAGCAGAAGCATGCATCAGTCATATAAATCTGTCATTTGCGTTGCAAACAGTGAAATGCAGGTGTAAAAAAAGAGGAGAGAGTTGTCGCTCATTTTCTGACAGCATAAGGAGTAGAGGGAATGGATATTCATATTGCTGTTGTTTTCAAATGCTCGGCTTTGGTAATGAAGCCATTAGGTCTCTTGCTCTCCAATATTTCTGTGTAGTGGGTTTAGCAGGTAGGACTTCACAGGTTAAAAGATGTTCTTCAGTCATTTCCGCTTCTTTGTCGCACAGAGGACAATTTAGACTTGTATCAATCCCTATTCTGTGTAAGTGTTTGGCCAAATAATGATGTTCCATAAGTAATCTAAAATTTGCTTCTGCAGCTTTACATGGGATTTCTGGAATAATTTCTGGATTTTTAATTAAAATGTTCCATTTTTTATCTTTGGCTTTGTTATATATTGATTGGTTTTGTTTGTTTTTATATTTGCTTTTGATTAATGTTTTTATGGATGTAAAGGGTAAGTTTTTACTTTTGTTCTGAATTAAGTTTGGACCTTTTTTGGCAAGGAAATCAGCTAATTCATTTCCAGCAATTCCACAATGTGCAGGTATCCACTGTAATATAATTCTTTTCTGTAGTTTTTGAAGTTGTTGGATCATTTTGTGACATTCTTTAATTTGGATTGACCTCATTTTATATGAACTTACTACACATAATTCTGTTTTAGAATCAGGAATTCTGACAGCATTTTTTAATTTATCTATTCTGTATAGAAGGCGTTGGAGTGAAATATGAATAGCCCTTACCTCTGCATCAAAATTTGTTGTGTGGTATCCTGCTGGTTCATAGAATGAGAACAGGGCACACGTAATTCCTGCTCCTGAGTTTTGTCCAAGTTAGATCCATCTGTGTAGATATGTAACCATTCTTCAGGTGGGTATTTATTGTTCACAGTTTCTAATGCTGGTGCTTTTAGTACAGATTTGGAAGTTTCAGATTTTTTAAATATTTGTTCTAAATCTAATTGAATATTAATATGGTTCAAATTAATATTAATGGATATTCATTGATGAATGTCGCAAGTGTATGACGAACACTGCATATCCCTTGCAAGGGTCAAAGCATGGCATAAAAGCTTCAGGTAAGGATGGGTGTCTTTAGTTGATAGTGCATGTTCTTGGGCATCACTCTGCATTATCAATGATTTAGTCCAGCTGGTTGATGCCTTCATTACCCCAGAGCGCCGAGTGACAGTGAAAATGATTCACCTCGGACAACAACGTCAAGCTTTATGTGCGAAACTGGTTCATAACACAGCCCCAGGAATTTTATGACACAGCCATTCACCACCTTTTATCACAGCGGGACAAGTGTCTCAACAGCTAGGGCTAATACTTCTGATATATAGGTACTAGTTTCTGTTCTTATGCCTCCGGCTCATTTATTTTTGAATGCTCCTTATAGAATAAATTTGGAGAAACTTTCAAACATGTACTGTGAAAAATTTATTTTCCAGCAAACAATTGCAAGTAATGATATAAACTTCAGCAACATTTTAATACATTGCATGCTAAGGATTATTCAACCCTAGGAAAACAAGAATGCACTGTAGAGATACAAAAGCTCAGACAAAAGATCACATCGCCGGAAGAGGAATAGGAAGAAGGGGATGACGAAATGGCAGAAACCTCAGTTTATATGAGTTACGAAATAGCTCTAGAACTTGCCAACTCTTCTAGTAGTTTTTCTGAATGTCCACTTATTAAAGGACGTATGCTTATAGCTGCAAGTAAATTCAGTGTTCACCAGTTCGAGAGTGTCAGTCTTTCACCTCATACTATTTCATGCAGAATTCAAGATCTGGCAGACAAAATTTACACACAACTTACTGAAAGAGCAAGAGAATTTGTTGAATTCTCCCTTTAAAGTCCAGAATTATGTCACATACACAATACAACTTGCAAGGTCATCGACCAAAAGCACAGCACACATAGCTGTTCACGCGCAGGCGTCCAATTAATGACTGAGTGGCGGGTGGCGGCTACCTTTTTATAGGGAATGTTCTCAAACAATCAAGACGGCACTAGAACAAAGGCGAACTATTGAGAAAGCCGTCTCCTTCCCGCCAACGTTGCACTGCCCGTCTCTTTGAATGCCTCACCGCGCCACCTCTTCGTAACAATGCATTCGCAACACTGCTCCCTCCTCATGGTTGGTCATCCCGAACAGCACAATCGTATCGGGCTATGCGATCCAAGTGTACCACCAACAATTTTCCTCGGGGCACCATCTGGATGCGGTAGACCACGTTGTTAATCCTCTTTACCACCCGGTGCGGTCTTTGCCATGGTTGCTGAAGTTTCAGGCAGCGTTCCTTGGTCCGGGTAGGGTGGTACATCCAGACCAAGTAACCTTGCTGGAAAACTTGGCTGATGGCCTGCCTGTTGTGTCGGGTCTTCATGCGGTCGCTTGCCTTCTGGGTGTTCTGCAGAGCCATCTCATGCATGTCGTGGAGACAGTCCACTAGGTTTTCCACATACCCGGTTGCTGGCTGTTTCGTTTCCGGGGGCCTCCCAAAAGCTAGGTCACAAGGGAGGAGTAAATCTCGGCCGAACATTAAGCTGGATGGCGTAATCCCAGTGGTATCGCGTGTCGACGAGCGGTAGGCCAGCAGGAGGAGTGGCACCTTGATGTCCCAGGTCGCTGATGGCCGGCCACGACCTTCCTCAGATGTTCTTCTAAGATCATAATGTACCTCTCCACCATGCCGTCCGACTGCGGGTGTAGGGGCGCCGTGCGGGTCTTGTTCACCCCAAGTCTTTCCAAGTGACTTCTTCATCAGGTTAGACTCAAAATTGGTGCCCTGTCAAATTGGAGCTACAACGGCACCCCAAAACGGCAGAACAGTAGTTCCACTAGGCAGTCGATAGTGGCTTTTTTCTCCTGGTTTGGGATGGCATACACCTCCGGCCACTTGAAGTAGTCCACGACCATCATTAGGTACTTGTTGCCTTGGTCGGACACTGGGACTGGTCCAGATATATCGACAGCTAAGCGCTTGAAAGGCATTCCAACGTTGTACTGCTGCATGCGACCACGGTTCCTAGTCTAGGGGCTATGACTGGCAGCGCACACGTGACATTGACGGCACCATCTCTCAGCATCTGCTCGGAGCCTGAGCCAGTAGAGCTGCCGGAGTTTTTTGATCGTCCGGTTCGCTCCCAGGTGTCCTCCTGAAGTATGGACGTGCACTTCCTCCAAGACTTCCGGGACGTTACTCTAGGGAAGCACCAAATGTTCTCTCGCATGTTCCCATCAGGTGATTCCCATATCAGGAACTACACGACCTCTCTGGTCTTAAACGACTCCCATTGAGCCCAGTACGACTTTTGCGCAGCGCTTCTGGGTGCGATGTCCTCCCAGGTCGGTCTCGTCTCTACCCCCAGTTCCCACAAGAGTGGCCCCAAGTTGGCGTCCGCCAACTGCTCCCTCCTTAGGCCTGTGCTACCCCAGCCGCCCGCAGGGACTGCCGTGACCACTCTAACAGCTGCTGCACGCTCTTTCGCTTCCACTCTTGTGCATTGGGCGCACTCGTCCTGGCAGGATCTTCGTGACATAGCGTCTGCGTTGCCGTGGCTCTTACCCTACGATGTTCAGAAGTGAAATCTTACTCCTGCAGTCTCTGGATCCAACAGGCTGTCTGGCCTTCCAGGTTCCTAAAGCTAAGTAGGCAGATTAGGGCGGAATGGTCAGTCCTCAGGTGGAATGGCTGACCGTACATATGCTTGTGGAAGTGCTCCAAGGTCTTTACTACCACCAGTAACTCTTGCAGGGTGACGTAGTAGTTCTCTAACTTGGACAGCGTCTTGCTGTAGTAAGCTATCACCCACTAGTGGCCGTCCTGGACTTGGGTTAGGACACTTCCAATGCAATGGTCGCTGGCGTCGGTGTCCGCAATGTAGGCGCTAGCTGGTTTTGGGAATCCCAAGATAGGAGCACTGCAAAGTTTCTTCTTCAGCTCCTGGAAGGGACTTCGGTGTCCTCCGTCCACACATACGGCCAGTGTTCTTCCGTCAGCCGGGTGAGGGGCTTGGCGATGTTGGAGAACCCCTTAATGAAACGGCGGTAGTAACTGCACAGCCCCAGGAAACTGCGCAATTCTCTCTTATCCCTTGGCCGAGGCCAATCTCTCACGGCTGGTGTCTTCTCCGGGTCTGTCTTTCGGAAGAGCTGGCACTTCCTTGCGTTCAGCTTCAGGTTGGTCGCCTGCAGCCTCTGTAGCACCTTGCTAAGGTTTTCGAGCTGGTCTTCGAATGTCTTGTCGACGACGATAATGACATCGGGTATAGCAGGCAGGCGTCGTAAGTCTATCCTCTCATCACTGACTCCATGAGGCTTTGGAAGGTAGCTGGTGCGTTGCGAAGATCAAAATGCATAACTGTGAACTGTCAAAGCCCTTGGTCTGTCGAGAAAGTGGTCTTCTCCTTGTCTCTCGGGTCTAGAGTTACCTGCCAGTAACCCGACGTTAGGTCCAGGGTCGAGAACCACTGCGCACCAACAAGTGTGTCCAGCATGTCGTCAATCCGGGTTAAGGGGAAACAATCCATCCTAGTGACAGCGTTCAGCTTCCTGTAGTCAACGCAGAAGCGTAGCTCCCCGTTCTTCTTCGTCACAAAGACTAGAGGGGAACACCAATTCATACTGTTCAATCACTCCCCGGGATCTCATGTCCTCCAGCATGACCCGTACCACCGTTTGTTCCTCTAGGCTAACGCGTCTAATTGGTTGCCGAATAGGTCGGGTGTTTCCGGTGTCGATGTGATGGAGCACTCGGTCGTGTGGCCGTAGTTACTGTCGCCTTGGCTGAAGACGCACTGGTACCGTCTCAGCAGTTGTCGAACCTTCTCCAGCTGTTCTGAGGTCACGTGATCGGCCGCCCTCTGAACTAAAACTTCCAGCCGGGAACCCAGGTGTTGCGCCGTCACCGGCTCTTGGGTCTTATCGATTTGTGTTACGCTGACCACAGGCTCGAACGTCCCCAACTCCGTCCCTGCCTGGACGTCGTGATCGGTGTCCGTTGGTTTAAGCAGCCTCACCAGCACCTCCTCTCGGCACGGCAACAATGTCCTGGCATAACAGTCCGTGCACAAGCGTCTTCTTTAGTAGCATCAAGTTCCTTATTAGCTGGCCTTCCAGTCGCGCCGTCACTACCACCTCGCTTCTCGAAGGGACAACCACGTCTTCCCTCAGGACGACTCTGCAGATTCCCAGGCGTTCTTCGGGTTGCCGGAGAATGAACTCTTCTCCATTGAGCCGCAGGACCTTCCTGCCGACGTCAACCGTCGCCTCGTGGCTTTGAGGGCATCCAGTCCCAGTATCGCCTCCTCAGCCATCTCCGCGACGAACACCCACTGAGGCACGGCACTTCGCCCCAAGGTGAACTGCAGCAGGGCCTCGTTCTCCACGGGCAAATTGTCGCCCGATTATGACACTAGCTGGTATGATCGTCTTGGTTTCCTTGACGGCAGACCCTTGGCCACTTCAGGTCTGATGATGGTCACGGCTACCTCGAGCACGGGGCACGGCTTCCCTCTCACTCAACCGTACACGATGAGGCTATCATCCATACGCCGGCTGACGGCGCGCAGTGTCACTCGAGGGGATGGTGGTAATGGCGGCGAAGTGTCCCTCGCCACTACGGCCTTTACTCGTTTTCCGGCTGCTCTCCCTGGTGTGGGCAGTCTCTCTCCAGGTGTCCCGGCTGGCCACACCCCAAACACACGCCAACTGGTCTTTGCCGGCGTCCCTCGGCTGGTCGTCTGGCTCCAGTGTAGCAGATACTTCTTGTTCTCGACACCGGAGTCGTCATCTTGGCCGCCTCCGTCCTCAATGCTGCCATTAGCGCCTCGTGGATGGTTTTGTTGTCGTGGAGCATTAGGCGCTGACGTATCTGGGTGTCTCGTACCCCGTCATCGAAGGTGTAGGCGGCTTCCCGGAATACGAATTCAGGTGGGAGGTCAACCAGAGCTTTGCTGGCCAGCTCATCAATAGCAAGGGTGAGCTCCTGCAGCGTCTCCCTGGCTTTTGTGTCCTTGACTTCAGTTAGTTGCGGTAGGCTGCGGCCAGGCGGTGGTTCCCGAAGCGGTTCTCCAGGGCCTCCCAGATGTCTTTGTGCGCCGCCGCTGTGTGGACCGCGTTCAGGACTTCTGCGTTCAGGAGGCTGGCTATTAGCTGTGCAGCATCCTCCTCTGGTGACCACTAGTTGTGCTTGGCCACCATGTCGAATTGGCGGCGGAAGGTTTCGAACCTGAAGTTGCCGTCGTACTTCGGTGGTTTGACGAGCACAGATTTTTTGTCGGGTGCCTTTAAATCTTTCATCCTTCTGCCGACGATGTCCTCCACCATGGCTTTCAGGGACTTAGTGTTGGTGTCGGACTTTCCCTCTAGGTCATTAACGCGGCTCGACAGGTGTTTCAATAACTGGAACAAGCACAAGAAATTTTGAGACTGAGATAGCCAGCATTACTTAACTAAAAATAGAGTTCTATTGCAATGCAACAGGAAAGTGCAGCACTCCAAACTGCATGAACAACAATGGAAAAATTAAGCAATTGGGAGGAATCAAAGTGCTACGACACCCAGCATACAGCCCTGATTTTGCATCAGATCATCAGCTTTCTTTATCCATGACCCACTTTCCCGCTTAAGAAATTTTGGCAACATTGAAGCAGCGCAAATGGGTTACTGGTACCATCAATAAATCTTGCTGAACAATGACTCAAGACCACAGAATCTAATGCCTATATTTTGAAAATTAGTTAATTGCTTGTCTGAACTTTTCAAATGATTGATTTTCATAAAGCCATGCACATTTTGGAATTAATGTAAACATGAAATGTGTCATATAAACAATAGCCCTTATTAGCCTTTGCCAGTAGTTTTATCTTATGTTAACAATCAGATAGCACTAGATTACCTACTTCTTAAGTATTAGAAATAAGACAGGATTGCCCTAAAAACGTTACATGATATGAAGAAACAATAGAATTAATTTTCAAATTCAGTGCGTAAAATAATAAATATTTCTTTTTACCAGGATTTTGCATTTTTTGTTTGTCATTGTACTGTTACTAATTTAGAGTATTTATATGCTTACCAGTCCTATTATCCTTATCCATATTCATATCGTCATAAGTGACTGTTTTGACTAAAACATAGTAGTTCATTTGAGTTCAATAGTATGTGTAACGTCACTCCCCCACACTATCACCCGTTGGATAATAGGTTGGTATAAGCAGGTTTCTCGCTCTCTCTTGTGGCATCACTTGGCCTGAAGAGATCGATTTGTCCGCAGCCTTTTGAGGCAGGTAAATGGCCACAGTGACCACCTATATACTTTGCTTTAGTGTCGTAAATATTCTTATTAAGTGAATTATGGTTTTAGTAGTATTACGCATACCTTTTGTAGAAATGAACCAAGTACAAAATCCAAACCTCTTGTAAAGCATGCATTTCGTATTTTAGTTAATTGATGGAAATTAATCATTTCTCCACACTACCCGTATATAGGCTAAGGCTTTTGATAAATAGAGTCAACATGAAAAATTTAATGCCATGGTTCAAATGCCGGCCATGGCACTGAATTTTTCATGTTCACTCTATTTATGCATTTCTGACTTTGAGCAATTCCCCTGTCTGCGATCTGGCCATATGTTCCTTATCCGTTTCCATGCATGGTTAGGTCATCACAATATTCATATCTATTCACCACAGGAATTCATGCAGAATTTTGGGCTTCGTCAAAATAAATAAATATACATAGTTGGTTACAAGTCTATATAAATTAGTCCTTTTAACAATTAGTGTGATAAATATAATAATATTTTGAAGGCTGACAGACATCCCCTTAAGTGATAAATACTCCAATGGGTGAAGCAGGTCCAGGCGTCAACATCATCTTCCTTGATGTTTCAGCATGTAGTTCTCAAACATATATAACAAGGAATTTTCAAATTTGGTTTAGGGTTATGTCATATTTAGATTATCGCATACCACATATACATCACAGCTTATTTATTTAGCATATTTATAAATATTCATCTATGTCATAAAGAGCACCGTTAATTTAATTACTTTTAACTGTTTAGTAACCCCTGGGCCTGATGTTTGTTTAATATTGAGTGGTAATTTATTGTATAATACTTTTCCAATCAGAAATGGATTCTTGTCAGAAAACTTCCTTCCTTTTCATTCCCTATACATATTAGTTTGCGTTCTAGTATTGTGCGTGTACATTGCTATTGGTCTTTATATTTTAGTTTTGTCTGACCAGAAGAATAACCATATAAATGTATAATGACAGCACAGTAAATATGCTTTCATTTCCAAAAACTTCCTTACAGGAGTCCCTGGATATTAGTGAGCATATTATTCTTATACACCTCTTTTGTAATAGAAATGGCTGCTTTAAATTATCTTTATACATTGTACCACATAATTCAATTCCATAAGTCCAATGGGAATGATCAATTCCATAATAAGTCAATTTTAAATGAGGTTTATCCAGATAATTTGCCATATCATTTAACAAATAAATACCATTACTAATATGCAAATATAACAATCTGTAACAAAAGCTTCACTGAACTTAAGAAAATGGTGTTGATTCCTCTTTCTAATTGATATTCTTCTTTCTAATTGATATCGATTTCACGAACTCCTGTCCACATCTTCAGTCAAAGAAAGCCACAGGAGAAAACAAATTTGTTGTTAAGGAAGCTACTAGGTTCTTATGTTTTTTCAGTTTTACTTTGTTCTTTTGTTTTTTCCCTATTACAAAATTCTGAAAACGAAACAAACTTAAGAACAGAATCAACTTCTGGTATTTCAAAATTCACTAAGCGATATTTACTTTTTAAAATAAATATCTTTTCCCAAACCAATAAATCTATTGGGACATCTAATTGTTTTAATAATTTAACTTCAGGTTTATACTATGATTAAATGACCAAAAGTGATTTGCTATGGCCGATTTATCAATTTGTTTGTACTTAATGTTACCAAATTGTTATTTCATTCTAATTTCCAAATTACATTTTGTCTTACCAATGTAATCCCAATCACAATATAAGCTATAAAATTGATAAATACCAGATTGAATTCCTAAAATTCATAAACCTGGAAATAAACTGAGACCTATTGTAAATTATATAAATTCACCAACGTACAATTTTGCTAAATGTTTACATAATAAATTAAGTAATTTTGATAAATTTGAGAGTATAAGTATTAAAGATTCTTTTGAACTAGTTAAAAATATTGACAAGTTTATATTATCTAAGACTGATAGGCTTGTTTCTTTTGATGCAACTGCCCTATTTCCTAGTATTCCAAGAGAAAAACCACTGATTTATTTCAAGTGGTTAAATTCAATAAATTTACATAAGGACTTAATAGTTGATTTTATTAAACTTATTACTTTCTGTTTGGATCAAATTTTTTTCATTTTTAATGGTGAATTTTTTCAACAAATTTCTGGCTTAGCAATGGGTAATGCTGTTTCACCTCTTCTTGCAGATCTTTTTATAACGTTTTTCGAAATGCAGGTCTCTAAAGCATTCCCATTGATTTTTAAAACCTGGTATAGATATGTTGATATTTTTTCTAATTTTCTGATAAACAAATATATGATGGTTTAAAATTACTAAATTTACAAGATACAGCTATAAAGCTCACATTAGAAACAGAAATTGATGGTTTTCTTCCTTTTTTGGTTTTGAAGATAATAAGAAATAATAATAAGTTATATTTTGGTATTTATGGGAATCTACTCATATCGATAATGACTTAAAAAATAAAAGCTTTAACCCATTTCCAAATAAATTTTCTGTTTTTAATAGTTTGATTTATTGATTAATAAGTATACCCCTGAATAAAGATAAATTTAATAAAGAATATAAACATATTATTCATAGAGCTTTAATTAATAGTTTTAATAAATGTATTATCCAAAAAGATTGAAAAATATAAATATCAAAAAACTGTCAATGATATGTCTACCCTCAAAAAAATAAAAGACGATTATAATTTTAAAACATTTACTTACCATCCTTGGTTTAATAAACAATTTCAAAAACTTTTTAAAGAGTTTAGTACAGCTTTGGTTCAACAAAATTAATATAGTATTAACAATTTACTACATTACTCTAAAAAAGATTAAATTCATAATAATAAAAACTCTTCTACTTTATAGAGTTAAGATATAGGAGATTAAAGCTTTAGTGACCTAAGTTTTACCAAACGGTCAGTGAGAAAATTTTGAAATCTTACTACTATGAATGGGTACCAATGTAACAGGAACAATACAACTCTCCTTCGCAATGCATTTTATGGTTACTCATTTAAGAAACAATAAGTCAAATGTCCCATGGTTTCAGTAATTAGTTCCATAATAATAAAAAAATATCAAAGTGGTACTTAAGTTAACTTTGGTAAAATTTAAATGGTATGGAACCTACATAAAGGAGTATTTTAACACTAATTTGGATTTATAATTACAAGTTAACACAGATTTAAGACAGCAAAAAAAAGAAGCTGAGCTAGATGAAAACATCCAAGCACCTGAATATGAAGGTATGTCTTTCTAGTATCCTTAACAGAATTCAGTACAATTGTTCCATCCAAACCGCAAGGTATTACACTAACAAGTTTTTTGGGAATCCCACTATGGTATGACTACAGGGAAATGCAGCACAGAGGCAACTAACACAAGCTATGTATGAGGTGATAGGGTATTAGGATCTACCAAAACTATGAAGAAAGAAGAGTGATTAACCGCTTTAGTGTAGACCATTTAAACCCTACAAGGGCTAGGAACAGATACCCAATAAACAGCATAAGACATTTAAATTGTTAAGTGCTGTAAAAATGCTTCATAAATACACATTCATATCTTCCATATTTACTATGCTGAGAGATGGTAGTAGCGCTGTCGGAGTTTGTCGATCGTTCGGTTTGCTGCCAGGTTTCCTCCTGAAGTCCCGGCGTGCACTTCCTCCAAGACTTCCGGAAACTTACTCCGGGGAAGTGCCAAGTGCCCCCTCTGCGTCTTCCCATCGGGTGATTCCCATACCTGGAACAGCCCCCGTAGGGGAAGGGATCCGTCCCTTTCAGCTGCCAAAGTGCGGGCGCTGCGGACCCTTAGCACTCATGGTACCTCTGACGTTACTAGAGGAACCTCGGGCCAAACAGCCGAGCCCCTCCTTCAGGAGTTGTTCGGATTGGGATGGACTCGAGGGGGTGTTGAGGGAAGCCGTTAATTCTCCCGGGTACTAGCCTGCAAAGCTAGTAGAAGGTGTGCTAGATCACCAGGCGGCCGCACCAAGGTTTTTCGGTAGTTTTCACCTTGAGTGTTGACGCGCGTAAGTGGCATATCCACTTCCATCCCGTCTTGAGTCCATAGGACCAAATGGGGGGGGGGGTTTGTTAGTCTCTAGGTCTTGTCCCATGGAAAGCCCCACGGAGGACGCCGAGCGCCCTTTGGGACAGCTCGGATAACTCCCTGGTCGAAGGAGGCCCGGGTCCAGTTCCTACGGGTTCACGACTACTGGGAGTAGAACCTCTGGGTTAAACCTGGAACAGCTCACCCTTTTGGCCTTCAAAGATTGTCATTGGGTCCGGTACGACTTGTAGGCAGTGCTTGTGGGTGCGATGTCCTCCCAGGTCAGTCTCGTCCCGGCCCCCACCTCCCTCAAGAGTGGCCCCAAGTCGGCATCGGCCAGCGTCAGGCGCTGCCGTGACCACTCTGACAGCTGCGGCACGCTCCTTCTCTTCCACGCTTGTGCATTGGCCGCTCTCTTCCGGGCAAGGTCTTCCAGATATGGTGTCTGCGTTTCCGTGGCTATTCCCTCTAGTATGTTCAGAGGTGAAGTTGTACTCCTGCAGCCTCTGGACCCAATGGGTTGTATGGCCTACCAGGTCCCTAAAGCTAAGTAGCCGGGTGAGGGCGGAATGGTCAGTCCTCAGGTGGAATGGCTGACCGTACAGGTACTTGTGGAAGTGCTCCAAGGTCTTTACTACAATGGGTATTTCTCGCCGGGTTGCCACAGTAGCTCTTCTCTGTCTTGGACAGCGTCTTACTGTAGTTGGCTATCAACCACTCGTGGCCGTCCTCGACTTGGGATAGGACGCCTCCAATGCAATGGTTGGTGTGAGCAGCAGCAGCAGCATGGGTGTCGTTAGCCGTCTTCATTTCTTTCATCTCGGCGGTGAGGTTGTTGTTACCGTCTTCATTTCTGTTGCCTGGCTATCGCTTGCCGTTCTCATTTCTTTCATTTCCTGTAGAATATCTTCCAATGCGGGCTCCATGTTGTGTGTCTCATTCCTGACACCAATTGTGACTTTGTGGGTTCGTGAAATTAGAAGTACAGGTTAAATACACAAAAAATTTCTCTTTATTTCCGTAGAAACATACTTTAGTCAACCCGACAGTAGCAGAATTATGTCACATACACAATACAGCTTGCAAAGTCATCGACCACAAAGAAAGTTCACACAGCTGTTCGCGCACATGAGTTCAATTAACAACTGTCCCGAGTGACGGGCGGCGGCTCCTTTTATAGGTTACTCACTATTCTGCAATGTTCTCAAATAATCAAGATAGTGATAGAAGAAAGACCAACTTTCCAGAAATCCGTCTCCTTCCCCCCACCGTTTCGGCAAGCCTTTATCTCTGCACTGCACTGTCCGTCTCTTTGAACTCGTCTACCGCGCCACCTCGCCGCAACAATGTGTTCACAAGATTATTCAATGTGGCCACTTATATTGTAGAAGCTATTAAAGAAGTTACTCCAGAGGTAAAAATCTGCATCTTTGCCGATGACATAGGAGTGGGAAGTTATGACAAAGTCAAAGTGCAAAAGACAGTATTTATGCTGGAGAGATGGGCAGCAAGAATGAACTACAAATAAATAAGGAGAAAACAGAACATTTGATGTTCAAAATAGGAAGAAGGACATCCCAGGAGGATAAAATTTATCTGAACAACCAATGAAGTTAAATCACTCAGCGTAACCTTACAGACCACAGTGAACTCATTCAGAATACACACGAAACAAAGTGCAAGAGGAGCCACAAAAGCAATACATAACATCAGAGGACCAACAAGAATATCTCTCAAATCTACGATGACACTCTTCAACAGCAAAATAATACCCGTACTTACAGACGGCCTAGAAGTGACATGGGACAAACTCCACACGAGAGATTTCCTCATGCTGCAAAAGGCAAAAGCCTGCTTCGTGAAGACAACACTAGGAGTGAAGCACACATTGAGATTGGTATACCTATTAGTGAGAGAAACCTTAGATATAAGGTCTAGGGCCAAGACTCAGTCTGCCTTGGACTCCCAATTGGCAGCAGGTGCTAGATGAGAGAACTAGGAACAGAGAGGACATCTAGCCGGAATTCTTCATAACAAAAGCCATGGTAAACTGGACATGGACTGGCACGAACCAGGAGCTTAGAAACTTTGTGACAGCGATGGCAACACACGGATTTCATCACAAGACTTGCAGGAACAACACTTTCCACCTACAGACCGACACCTGTGTATGCGAACTATGTGATAAATACCACGTCTGAATATGTTCAAATCGGTAAAAATCAGTTATAAACTTTTGTACAAATTAGCAGTAAGCAACAACCATACAACTTGTGTGTATTATTATAATTATTAAAATATTTATTCTTCTATTTACTGTTAAAATATGCATTGGCTTAATTACATATTTCCTTACAGGTACAATGAAAATAGGAGAGTACAGTAGACTAAAGTGATAGTAAAACGTTCTAAGAGCTGATACTCTCTGATGACTTTGAAATTCCATTTCTTTTCTATGATCAGAAAGAAAATAAAAGAATAACAATTTTCCATTTTCTTTCTGATATAGACATTGTTAATTTTCTATAGCTTTGACATACTGAGAAAATTGAAAAGGTGATAATCTGTTTTTAGTATGCATGGATAAAACTTAGTAAAATACAAGGAGCACTTGGAAATAATTTACAATGGTAGTTAACTGATGGAAATTAATCATTTCTCCACAGTTTTTTATTAGTGGACATAAACATGAACATGATTCAGCATACTTCCCAACAACATCAATGCACCTTGCTACCTTCCTGGCAACTTCACTATCGCATTATTGAAATATTATGCACGTGCGCACACACACACACACACACACACACACTCACACACACAAACACACACACACACACACGCACACACACACATAATGTTTTGATTTCCAGGGTTGTTGAACCTTTTCCCTTGCAACATTTCCATGTTGCTCAATACAGAATAAGCATATGCAGAAAGATCCAGTTTGGCACAGCAATAAACTTCAGTGGTGTATGTTAACTTTGCAGCTGTCATGCTGGGGGAGCTCCTCTTTGGACCACTTTCCTTGATACGGCATCTAATTCACGTAAAGGTGTTACAGTATACCTTGCAGTTAACAATTGTTCCTTGCAGCAAGGTACTGAAAGTGTTCTGTAATACCGAGACCATCTGTTTACCTGCAGATGGAGCTCAAAATTTCTTGTCTCAACAACTCTCAGTTGTTTCCATTGCATGGCTTGTACTTGGTACTCAGATATATGGCAATGACACAGTGATTTATTACAATCACCAGTTTCTCCAAAAAGTCTGGAACATGAAATGTGTAGTGTTTAACGCCAGGTTTTACTACATGCGGCACCGCAGGCAGTGATACTGATGATACATGAGATGAAGATGGAGCACCGGTGGAATGAGATAGCGGTGGAAACCGGAGGTCCCGGGGAAAACCCGCTCCAACGCCCTGTTGTCCACCACAAATCTCACTTTGCGGTCGCCTGGGATCGCACCCAGGCCGCCTTGGTGAGAGCCAAGTGGTCTAAACACTGAGCCACGGCGTGGCCTAAAAAGTCTGGATTTTCTTCTTCATTTCTAGAAGTCGATATAGACTTCAACTTGCTTCTGGGCATATCTCGAGGAACCTAATGTGCAAACACTTTTCTCATATCCATTTTGTTATGAATAATGACATGCAGAGTTGAGAACTCTCTACTAACACAGCTCATCAAAGATTATGTAGCCGTCAGCCATAATCAATTCAGACACCACCTCAATGTTCCTTGAAGACCACAGTGTTGACAGATGACCTTATGTGCAAGCCCAGCAATCCAGTTTTGAGAAACTTTTTGACCACATACATAATTAAAGGGCGCATTGGTGAAATTTCGTCAAAAATGACAAAAAATGACATGTTCCATTTTTTTGCCTGAAAATTATGTTTGAACATTGTAGTTTCATAATCTGCCATCAGTTGCACACTATCGCCATTTAAAGAGATACTACATCATTATTTAAATGCCTATGTGTGTGTGTGCATGGCCATTTACGTTGCCTTTGCTAGAGTGTTCCAAAGAAATTCATGGAATTCTTACGTTTAAATGGTTTGGTGCCATAGATTTTGATAATGTGCAGAGACGTTTTCTGGATTTTTAAGAAAGCATTTCTGCCTCAGTTTTTATGTTTCCCACCGCAGATTCCCTCTTACTACCTTTGAAAGTAAAGAAACATTTCCACGTGTAGTTTTTGTGAAATATGGTTTACATGTAAGTGAAATCTGTGGACAGCAGCTTATATTAGATTACTATTGTTTAGAATAGGAATAAAGCCTGATTTAACATTATAATTATTTATTGTTACAACAGTATGTATATAATTCACACCAGGTTAGGTTAGCAGTTAGCTATTTTGAAGCAAAATATAATGAAACTTTAAGGTTTGCTAGTCATAATAGTAAGTATTGATAGTGGAATGCTGTGCTTGAGGTAAATGTTAAGTGAAAACATATTATAGCCCAAGAGTTGCCGGTGATTCTGGTAGGTCACCTTTTGATGTAAATAGAAGATTGGTTGATGTATTTCTGATCAATGGTAAGGGACATATTTCTATGCAGAAGTTTTGTATGACAATAAGTACGAACTGCATGAACTATTCTACTTACACTTTCGATCACATAGGCAAAAATAAAGAGATTAGTTAGTAATATTCTACTGGAGAGTTGCATCAAAGGTGAAACACAGAGTGCTAATGACAGTTTCCATGGGGTAAATGTCGCATAGAAGTCTTTGTATCAAGAAAGGAATCGCAAATTGCAGTGACTGCAGGTGTTAGTGGGTTTAATATGGGTTATAAAGCTAGTCTAATTGTTGAGGTAACAGTTGCCGCAAGCAAAGTAAGTCCTGTTATCAAGAAAATTAGCAGTATTTGGGATAGGTGAAAGCTAAGACAAAGTGCTCAAATTTCATTGAGCATATATAAATATGCCAGGAAGTAGTTAAAAGTGACTAAATTAAAAGAAGGAGAGAAAAATAAACTAGCTGAGTGGTCTTTATATAGTGCAAGAGGGTTTGGAAACATAGTAAAAATGTTGTTTATATTTACAGCTTCTAACTAGATATTTTTTGTGTCCAACTTATAGCATTCTTTTACGTCAGCTAACACTCCAGAAATTGAAATTTTCCCGGAATTTCTTTAAGTTTTTCATATATGTATATTCCTAGATGTCTTGAATAAAAATTTGTATCCTTAAGGCTGTATATCAAAAACTTAATTGATTGATATTGAAAACAGAAAATTGGCAAAAAGTTAAGAAAATTCTGTCATATTCCTTAAATTTTCTCCTTGAGAATCATTAGACATGAGCAAATGAGTACATACAGTTTTGTAAGTATTATCTAAAGGAGCCAGAATCCAAAGTTTCAATAATTTATAACAGTAATTGCAGAGAATGTAACATGTTTCCTAATGTAAAGCAATTGCAGCAAGAAAATGAATTATAATTCTTTTGGTAGAGAGGAAAATTATAAAAAAGAGCCAAAAGTAACCTAATTACAGAGACAGAAGGTAATAAAACAGCTATATGGCCTGCATATTATGTATGGGGAATTCAAAGTAAGCAAAGTACTGTGTTTGCTATCTAAATCTTTAAATTCATTGTTCTCTGCTTTCAATTGTTCAACATTTTTATACCTTCAAAATGCTCCACTTGTGCATTTCTCAACGAATTTGTATGATACTTTGCATACATATTCCTATATAAAGTTTTAATAAAAGATAGCATATCTGTTGATTTAAATGAAATACTTTATTTGTTATTGAATTTTAGATCTCAAAATTGTAACAACAAAAAAAAAAGGAAAATTAAATATATTCACAATTAAAAATGTTGTTCTCCAAAAATACTTGACATACACTTCAACAGTATAGCAACTATTATAACTGATGTACAAGGAAACCTGATTCTAAAATTTAAAGTTTCAAAAAGGAAAACTATGATTTGGATATCTTATGTAATATACAAGAGTCACACTATAAAAAGCATTAAATATTTTTTTGAAAAAACTATTTAAGATAGAAAGATGAATTTTTAAATTTTAACTAGAATCCCTGTACCGCACCTAATGACAAAATTTTATGCGGTTCTGATGTAAACTCTGGATTTTAGCATTTTTAACTGATGCCTCCCCTTAAATGCTTAAGAATGATTACTTTCACAAAAACCATACAGTCCAGCTTAGTGTGTGATTGTTGCCTTCCAGCTTGTCCTTGACCTTCTATACTTAACAAGAACTTTATACACACTACTTACAAATACTATCTAATGTTTATATGGTATACTAATATGGGAGGACATGTCCTTAAGTTCAACTATTTTTTGCCTCTCGTATTTTATAAATCAAGCATCATTGAAAAAATTAGGATTTGATGTAAAAATTAAGAAAAACCAAAAGTAATGCAAATTTCAGATTACAAGCACCATAAACTTTTGTCAGATCAAATCTCTCAAAATAATTGTAGAAGTAAATGGTGGAATTGAAATTAAATGCATAAATTTCCAAATTTCAAAGCTGGTCTATAACCTATGCTTTTATTTATAGTTCCAGATGAATTGATTATAGAAGCATTGATTGAAAATGACTTTGTTGAAGAGGGACTTTTTGCGGATAAATTGGTTAAAGATCAATTGTCATCAGTTGAAGAAGAATCGCTGCAAGATCCTTCATATCCATTTAAAATATCAAATTGTCCCTGTGCTGCGGCAAGGTACATGGGCCCTCTGCTGCGTTGCAATGTTTGTTCATTCTTGAGCCATAGCGTAAGTGCTTCTTCATATTATATTGATATATGATGATAGGTTAGTATAAAAATACACTAGGTCACTGGCTTGTTGCAGGGGGCAGTAAATTTGGTTCCTTGTTTGAGTCATGATCAGTTATACTCACATGCCTTAGTAATGGAATGTATCACAGAATTATGCAGTATGTTCTGAATATGAGCTGCACATTCAGAAACTATTTGGAGCAGCTTATTTATTAAAATTTGCAATGGTTAAAATTTATTTCCAATGCCCAACCCATGATCACAGGAAAGCTATTTTGAAAAAATAATTTAGTATTTAAATGATATTGTTTTATTTAGTTTTAAGTATACTTCATAATTATAACCATAAACTACTTAAAAATGTTAAGTAATCAGTTTTGATAATATTATCCAGCATTATGATCAATATGTTCAGAATATTGAAGTAGTTATCCCTATAGACGAATCATAAGTGATAACTGAGTCAAAAACCTCCTTTACTATAATTTCCCTAGCAGTCCATCAAAAAGTATTCTTAGTCTGCCCAGTAGCATATGTGGTAGTGTGTCTGCCTCATGTTCAAGAGGTTCATAGTTTGAACTCCGTCTTGGCGAGTTACCTCGTTAAAGCTTTTTCCAGGATTTTCCCTTATCCTGAAAGATAAATGTTGGGTAACTCTAAACTCTGAGCCAGAGCTCATTTGGGCATCGTTTCACCCAATCCATTTATTGTCTGATATGACTTAACATTGGAGCACGTAAATTACAAAAATAAAAATAAAAAAATGAATTCTTAGTTGCTGTTTTTCTATGGTTGTTGACAAAAGCTGTAAATTTTGCTTATTGTCTAATTTTGTTGTGATTGACCAGTGAGTGTTGAATTGCCGTAATTTTGATAGTTTTACTAATTGAGACATATGCAAAATAAAGTACATAAGTATACAGGATGAGTTATCTAAACCTTTTACCGCCAATTTTTCCAAAATGGAATGTGCTGTTGATGTGCAGTTTCCACAGCACTGTTTGTTAGTTAGGGACTCAATGTTTCAGCCTATAAATAGATTTTAATAACATTTAGAATGTGTATTTTTGTAGCAAACATACACTTTTTAAATGGAACAACACCTAATTATATAAACAGATTAAAAGTATGGTAAATTCCAATGTTAATGCTGTGTTCTGCAAGATGCTAGTACAAGTAGGTCATGAGATATCTTGTTTTGAAAGTTTTACACACCAACATTTATGTGTTCCATTCAACCAGCTTAATCACTAGATATAATGTTGTTATGGTTTGTTTACACGTGTTTGAAGCTTTTTTTGCATTGTGAAGTTCCAGTCAGTTAGAGATGTTCAAACAGTAGGTTTTGACTGAAGATGACACCTACCAGTGCAGAAAAAGCCGACATACTCATGGCATATGGAGAATGTTGGAGGAATGCAGTTTGTTCTTATATGGTGTATAGGAAAGATATCCCAAGAGATAGCCATCTTGGCAATTATCTATCAACCTCTTCAACCAGTTACATGAAAGTGGTAGTGTAACACAAAGAAAACATAACAGGAACAAACAGTTGACTGGAGATGTAGGAGAAGTTAATGTTTTGGCTGCTGTTGCAGTAGATCTGCAAATTAGTTCCTGCACAATCGCACGTGGAAGTGGAATTAGTCAGGCAAGTGTACTTTGCATTTTCCATCGACATAGGTTCTATCCCTATCACATCTCCTTCCATCAAGAGCTGCATGGAAACAGATTTGAGAATCCTGATAAATTTTGTGCATTTGTACAACTTTCCTTTAACTGTAATTACTTCTTTTTAATTTTCAATGTAGCAATTGCATTAATTTTGCCTACAACTATTATTCCATTTAGATAAAATATGGGCATTAAGACATGATACTAAAGATTCATCATGTATTTTGTTCAGTGATAAAGCAACATTTACAAATCATGGCCAGGTAAACTGCAGCAACATGCAAAATTGGTCTGTTGACAATTCCTGTTGGCTTCATCAGGTGGAATGTCACGTCCATGGAGTTTAAACATGTGGTATGGAATAGTGAATCATCAGCTCATAGGCCCACTTTTCATCGTAGGAGCACTATACTTGCACAGGTATCTCAGCCTCCTAACAGAACACCTTTCACAGATGCTAGAAGATCCTCTATGTACTAGGAGGAACCTGTGGTTCCAGCCATAGTGCATGAATTACTACAGCTAGTCTTCAAGGATTATTTCCAAATTGAAGGGGGACCTCTAGCTTGGCTGGTCTGTTCACCACATTTCACTCTGTTAGATTCTTTTCTACAGAGAATACTGAAAGACACTGTTTACAAGGGCATACCAACTGCACCAAATCAAATGAAATAATCTAGATTTTATCTGTATTGGAACATCACAGTGAAGCGAAATAATTATTAATTTATAGATGAGTCGTATTTATTACACATCTGCTTCACTTTCGTATCTATTTTGAGGACATGTTTTGCAAATCATCGTTTGCATCTTCAGCTCTTATGCGACTAAAGCTTGATCCAGTGGTGTGGGTAATTCTGGAGTTGCTGCTGCCATCTGTTGATTTAGTCATGAACTTAAATGTGGGATTCTCTTGTGGCGGGATTTCAAAGTTCATTAGTTGGTTTTTATGTTTTTCTATGTATATTCTCTCCCATATGACAAGTTCACTATGTTTTTGTACGTTTTTTTGGTACTTCGGTGCTATCTTCAGTTTCATGATTTTCAGGCCAGAAATGAGCTGCTATTGCGGACTTATCAATAGTTTTGTATCTTAAGTGCCTGAAGTGTTCCTTCTTTCTAGTGCCTATGTTTCATTTTGTCCTCCCTATGTGAATTTTTTGATAGTCTTTACGCTTAATCTTGTAAATGCCTGACTTTTCCTCTGGTTTTATCTTATCAGTATTATTACTGTTAAGTAGGTTTTTAATATTGTAATTGCCTTTTGGAGCCAATGTTATCTTGTATTTCTTGAATATTTTTTGGAACTTTTTTGTGGCCCGCTGAAATGCTAGAATGTATGCAGCAGTCATAGCACAGAAGACTAGAAGCTTGTATTGAAGCTGCAAGTCGTCATTTTGAACACAAGCTTGGAAGGTCAAATTTCTTCTTATTTGTGAGGATCCACAGAGGTAGTGCACTCTCTTTTGTTTTTATTTAGTTTGCATAGCCAGGTAGTACAGGTGTCGGTGTATAAGGGTACAAAATAAGATATCTCGTGAACATTCTAATTTACCACACTTTTGATTTTTTATGTAATTAGGCATTGTTCCATTTAAAATAGTGCATGTTTGCTCCAATAATATATCTTCTAAGTGTTATTAGAATCTATTTATAGGATAAAACTATGAATCCCAACTACCAAACAATTCTGTGAAAATTGCACATCAATAGCGTTTTCCATTTCAGAAATATTGGCTGTGCCAATTTTAGGTAATTCACCATGTATTAAATAAAAATAAGAAAACATTCCACTTACATTAACTATGTAATCTAATAGAAAAACAAATATGGGGTGTGATAACAGATAATGGGAATTTTTTAATTTCCGGGCTTTATGTATACGATTTCAACCTTGTCTTTTTTAATCTTGTTAGCACACACCTTTTTAGTGTATGTATTATTAGCTGTTTTGATTATCTAATTTATTATTGACAGTCCTAAAGGTTATACATGTTTTTGTGTGCTCTGGAAATTTTTTCTTAACTTGTTTTAAATTTTGCTTAAAAACTGGAATAAGCTGCAGCACTCCATTTAAAATGATGACTGTGGAGTTTGGAAAATCTACTATGAGTAAAACCAAAGTTTAGAAGTGGTAAAATTTTTGAAAGGGCTATAAATGTTTTTGAGAAGATGCTGAAGATGACAGCTGCTCCGGACACCCTCCCAGAACAGTTACTGACGACAATGTGCAAGAAGTAAAGAAATTGATCCTGGAAAATTGGTGAATTGCCGTCAGAGAGATTAACCAAAATTTTGGAAACCGTTGGCGGAAATTGCATCATGATAATGCCCTCGCTTACACCTCAATGTTTCTGATTTTTTGGCAAAAAAAAAAAAAACAATCCATTATGTTGCCTCAGCCACTATATTTGCCAGACATGGTCCCCAGTGACTTCTTTCTGTTCGCAGGGCTGAAGAGAAACATTAAAGCACATCATTTTGCCACCATTGATGAGATAAAAACAGAATCACTGAAGGAGCTCAACACCAAAAATGAAAAGTGAGTTGCCGAAGTGATTCCAAGATTGACGCAAGTGTACTATGAGGAAGGATGACTTTGAAGAAGATAAAGTTGATGTTCATGAAAAAAATAAAGATCCTCTGAGATAAAAAGAAAACTCAATTTTTATCCCATGCCTCATACTTCGTATTAATGCTGCAGCAGGAATGCATAGTGAAATATTCAATTTTTACATCTGTTTGGGCACACTAGCAACCCACTATGATGGAGAATTAGAAGCAATCAACACCTCACTGAAACAACTCTTTAACCATGTGAACTCTTTCTCTAAAGCAGTGACTCTAAGCGATTCTAAATCAGCACTTCAAGCCCTGTCCTCACTGTACCCTAACAATAGAATACTTGAAATTTATAGTTCATTACGAATAGAACAAGGTCAAAAAAAAGAAGTACACTTCCAGTGGATTCCATCCCACTGTAGAATTACAGGCAATGAAATAGCAGATTCTTTGGCAAAAAAGGAACACAAATAGAACAAAGCTGCCAAAAATCCTCATTCCACACATCAAAACTACATATAAACAATAGCATCAACTTATTCTGGAAAGAAGAATGCAAAGAAAAAAAGATACCAACAAGCAATGGAAAATTATACAAGGAAGGAAAAATCCCATCCCTGACTACCCAAGAAGCAGTACTGTTGTCATCTTCCGACTGATTACTGGCCATGACTATTTGGCCGCTCATCTAAACAGGATTAATATTTTTGAATCCCTGACCTGCACACTGTGTAGGGACCCAAACTCATTGATGGACGGAGAACATCTGCTCCAGTGTAGTGCCCTGTCAAAAACAGATGGAGACTGACAGCACAACTAGTCACACGTTATTGGGAGGCCCGAAGGAAAATAGAAATTCTCCAACTCCATGAGCATTAGCAACCATATTTCGTATTATGACGTTATGTATTTGAATATATAACTCAAAGCTCTAAATCTGTTTAGAGGGTTAGTGAACAGAATCATCAATGTTTTTGGTACCAAAGGGATAAATAGGAAGGATTTCTTGCCTGAATTGTCCATTAGTATTAAAGATGAGCCTTCCAGGCAAACTTATCTGAAGGCAAACTTTAGAGAAGAACAATCACCCGAAACTTCCTTCAGAGATTTCAAAATATAGGTGATGTCTATTGGTGAGTATTATGATAGGTGATAAAAGCTTGTTCCTTCATTATGAACCTGAAACCAAATGCCAGGTGATGGAATGGCAAAATTTGGGTTTTGCATTGAAGAAAAAAGCAAAGCCAGTGCATTCTGCTGGAGAAGTTCTGGGCAGTGACTTCTGTGTTACATTCCAGTTGATTTTCCTGATCCTGGACAAATCATATATAATGCCTGCTGTATGCAGAAACTTTTGAAGCTTAGTTGTGGATTGTGTGACAAACTTCCTAGAAAAAAACTTAATTCTGCAACAGAATAACGCATGTCATCAGACTACAGTCGCTACTGTGACTGTGCAGATCAGTATATTTGGGTGGGAAATCCTTCCACATCATCCTTATAGTCCTGACTTGATACTACCACCATATCTATTCTGTTGGGGAACAGATGTGAGGCCAGAGCCATAAACCAGTGAAGAACATTATCACACTGGGATTGTAAATCTTACTGTAGAGAGGAAATTTGAGTCATGCAATTGAGCCACCAGTACTGTTACCAGTGGGAGAGGCAAGAGAGACACAGCCTTCCATGGGGGCAGCCACTAGCTGACATCACGAGGTCAGAATGTAGTTGTCTTGTTACTGTGGAGATACCATTTGAGGCCATTCAAAAATGTAATTCACGCACATTTGACTACTTGATTGAACTCCTTCCACCCTGGCAGGACTGTATAAGAGGTGTTGCAAAGCCTGGAAGAGAAGTATATTATAGAGTTTATTTGTGTGTGTTTCGAATGTCAATCAATGAGTGTCCTGCAAAGTTAAGTTTATCAGATGATGAATGAAATGCATGAAAGGGAGCTCAAATGAGCCTAGTGTTTTAAGAGCTTATAATTATCCAACATTGATCTTTCAGGATAAGGGAAAATTCTAGAAGAAAGCTTATTCACACAACTCACCTTGACCGAGATTCGAACCAGGAACTTCTTAAACATGAAGCAGACATGTTACCACCAACATTATAGAGGTGGGCAGTGGAGCAGTTCATGAGTCAGTTGATTAGCTGAGCTGTGTGAATCGATAGAGCAGTGCAGAGATGTGTGGTATGTTCCAACCTCCATGGTTAGGAGTTAACAAGCCATGAAACGGTGCAAGGAACAAAGTACCAGTCAGTAAATATGGCTTCGTGGTGAGGAGTTGGCGGGAAGTAGAACAGGCAATGAAGCAATTCCCGAGTGAATATCAGAGTTGTTGTGTTGAGACTCCAGGTGCAGCTCTGCATGAGAGGTTGACCGTTGGGTATGACAGAGAGATTATTGGCCTTGCAAGTAAGTGCTCGCTAAAGAGACACAAGGAAACATTAATGAGATGTGTTGAAATTGTATGTTTGGGTAAAAGAGAAGCTATCTATATGTTAGCATTGTGCTAACAATTTTAGTGACAAATAAAGGAGTTAGAGGTGAATTAAGCCTTTTGTATTTTTGTTACAATATTCAGAAAGTAGTACTTAGGTAGTTATGGTTAAATGCATTGAATAAGTAAAGGGAATTCGACATGTCTGAAGTTTTACGTTTTAATAAAATATGACTCAATAAGCCTTATTAATATGGAGACTATGCTGAAAAGTGAAAGATAAAGATGATTTACTTTATTTGACTAAAAAATAAAGACTGAAATGTTTAAAAATTTTTGCTCATAACTTTTAGTATGGCCCTCATGATGGTTATAATTTAGCAGCTAACACACAGCAATATAAAATTGAATCAAATCTGTTTATAATATGAAAAATAAGCAATATCAATGTTAACACATTCTTATGATGCACAAGTGGGAATGCTCTACCTTTTTACCTTTGTATTGTGATTTTGTCCACCTTTTACTGTCACTTAATAATCTGCCAGTTTTCACTGTCATGCCATTAAAATGAACTAGTTCAATGTTGTGTCACTTCACATTTCCTTCATGATATAGTACATGATGAACTATATGTCAGGTAGCTTCTTCATTCAACTTCACTTGCTGGGGAGGCAAAAATAAGCTTCTGCAATTTCTTGCTCTCCAGCCTTCACTATGTCACAACAGTTGTAATAATCTCAGTTTGAGAATGCACTTTATATCACATGAGAGCACACCTGCCAGCTCACTAACTGCCTAAAACTGACTTTGCAAGAGTGCTCGCTTGCATAGCTCTAGGAAATTTGCACAGATTTATAAAACATTCAAGATGGAGAAACTTGCAGAGGGCTCTAGTTATCTGGTACTGAGTATGCTGCTTATCTTTTTACCATTGTGACCTTTATACCCTTAAGCCATAGTGACAGCCTCACATTGTGTTATAATGAAGATCTTTAGAGGGCTTCCTAAATAACTGCATAAAGAGAAGACATTTTGTTCAGCTGCTTCAGAAAAAAGTTAACTCGTATTTTATGATCAACAACTCAGTGAATATTATTTTTCTCAATCTAAATTTATATATGTTTTTTAACAATGTGTGAATTCTTTATTTGCCCAAGGATGATAAGGTAGTTTTAATCTTCTTATTTGTTTAAGTTCAGAAACAGCCTTAACAGCCTTGTGATATTTAAATATCTTAATCATTTAATCTGTGAAAATGGTATTCAAACTTTTAATCAAAGCAGTATTGATAATGTGCCTATATTCTCCGTTCAAATGCATTTTCGTGAAGGAGCATATTTTTGGTCCTATAAATATATATTAAAATTGTCAAATTTATGTGAAAAAATAACTACTAATAAGTACGTAAAATATGAAGCTATTAACAGAGAAAAAAACAAATATATACAAATAAAACAATTTTAACCTAAAACTTCATGTATCTTATACGAAATCATGATAATTCTTATAAATTATCAAGGATCGCGATTTCATGTACAGTACGTGCAAGATAAGAAGGGTGCTGGATTTAAGGGGTAGTGCGGGTAGAGGGGAAGTTACGAGAGCTAATACTCTTTGGTTTCTGCAGTTTGGACAACCTTAAAAAAAACAGTTCAGCAAAATAGTGTGTAAGATAAGCAAAGATATGTGCGGCAAGTGTAAGATCTGTGGACAAACATTACATTGAACTAGATCCTATAAGCTGTATATTTATATACTTTACTATTTATGAAACACATAAAAACAGTAAACAAATATGACAGCTATAAATACTCATTCGCTTTGTGATTCTTTGATTTCTGAGTCCACTGCATCAGTTTCATCGCTAGTATCCTCTGAACTGTTGATAATTTTATCAATTGCATTTTCAATTACACCATTATTTCTCCAATATTTCATTTCCAGTTTTTGCAGTATCCTTCCAAATCCGTTGCAGCTACAGAGCAGAATGCTTCTATTGCGAGTTTCTGCAGATGTGTGGCTGACATCACCAGTAACGTTGTGTCCTTTGAAAACGTCCTTTATTTTTGCCCACGCCAGTTCTACTGCATTCAGATCACAGTTATAAGGAGGGAAACGAATAATAGTGTGTCCCCTTTCGAGAACCATAACATCCACAACATAAGTAAGTCTTGCTCCTAGGTTCGTTGGCCATACCAGTGTAACTCTGGTAATGGAGAGAAATAGAAAACTATGTAGAAATATACAAAGGACTCAGAGCAAGAGAAAAAGAAAGATAAATGAGCAAGATATAAGGAAAAGGAGGAAGCTAAAAAGGAAAGGATTGAAGGGAAAAGAAGAAAGAAAGGAAACATCACTATTAGTTATTACCATACACAGATCATAGCCATACCTGCTTTTTCCTGTTTTTTTTTTTTTTTTTGGAGATTCATTAGGATGAGATGTACAAAATGATTTAATATGCCTGACAGTGATGATGCTTCTTCCTGTGTAAGCAGCAGCTCGTTCTATGGATTTGCTGAGTGGGAACATTAACTGGTTGTTATTCTTTTCTTTATCGCAACTTTCTGCAAATTTTGCTTTAATTTTGTGGAAACACTATGCATGACTGTATGTGCATGTTTCCAAGTCATAGTTCGTTGCTTGGAAGGTATATATGATAATGAGTTTGATGTGCCTTCAGCCACAATTACAAAATGTTTAAGCTGTAGTAATTAACCTCAAGCTTGCACAAAACGAATGCACACAGAAAACAAAGAGCCTGCGTAAAAGCTTAGAATATTAGTCACTAGATGTCAGAGTGTGCTAGTTTAGTGTACTAGTATAGTACATTTCATGTTTCTAAGTTGTCATCTGTGTTTATGCAGTTAGCCGAAATCTACCGAGTGAGGACTTGGGAGATGAATGGTCAAGATAAATTGCACATACTGTATATTCACACATGTCTTCAGCTGGAAAAACAAAGCTGTTGCCATAGTTACTAAACATTAGCCATTGATGTGTTGTTAGTACTGCCAAAATCTGAAAGTGATACCAATTTAAAAGCAGAATCGACTGCCGGTATTTCAAAATTCATTATGCAATGTTTGTTTTTTAAAGTAAATATCTTTTCCCAAACCATTATATCTATCGGACCATTTAACATTTTTCATAATTTAACTTCTGGATTTATTTCATGGTTAAAATACCAAAAATGATTCGCTACTGCCAATTTATCAGTCTGTTTATAGTTAATGTTACAAAAATGTTCTTGTATTCTGGTTTCTAAATTACATTTTATTTTTGCAATATAAACTTCATCAAAATCGAAACAATCAAACTGATAAATGCCAGATTTTTTATTATTAGGTATTTTGTTTTCTTTATAGAAATGCAATACATTTTTAATACTATACTTTGAATAACTAAAGTTATACCAAATTCTTTAAAAAAATTTTTGAAAATGTTTATTAACCCAAGGATAGTAAGTAAATTGTTTAAAATTATTATTATTTCTTATAAGATAAGTGAAGTATTAGGTTCAAATTGTTATATTTTTATATAAGTGTTACTAGTTGAAATTGTTATTAATGAAGTATGACAAGGTTCAGAAGAGAGACTTAGCTCGTGACCTATTGAAGCTCTTTTGTAGCTATACGCTTGTCAGAAGGGACGAATGAGGAAATCATAATCCATAAAAATAATCCTTTATTCACCATTAAGCTTACATGAAGCAATAGGTTTCATCAGTAATAAAAATTATATACAATGTATTTACAAGTACAGAAGGTTTACAATTTAATGCATATAAAATTATAGGTGAAATCATATTATTTGCATGGCTTAAGCTGGTAATTATCGTAAGTTAATATCTTTATTATAGTAATAATAAAATTAAACAATTAGATACCTATTACTATAATTTACATACCTACTACTATAATTTACAATATTTTTGCATAAATTCACTAGCATGTATGTTGTATTCTAAGTATTCTTGTACAGTATAATATGCTTTTTGTTTAAACCAGTTTTTTAATACTTTAACAAATCTGTTTTGTGGCAGTTTGTTTATTTTCAGAGGAAGCTTATTGAATAATTTTAACTGTTGATAACAGTGGCTATTTATGGTCTTGCTCAATTGGTTGTGTGGTGTAACTAAATTATGTTTGCATCGAGTGTCATAACTGTGTACTGAGGAACGATTTATAAATAAGTTTTGATTTTCTTTAACATGTATGATATTAGTTTATATACATTGATGGAAAAGCCATTATCATAAGGTCTATAAAGCTAGGCTTAAATGTATCCAGTTGTCCTAATCCTAGAATTAGTCTAAGATATTTCTTTTGCCATATGAATGCATTTTTCGAGGTAGCACAATTACCCTAAAGCCTAACCCCATAAAGCATATGTGGATGAAAGAAGGCATAGTAAGATGTTATTAAGATATCTCAACTAACACATTTCCTTAGTTTCCCTAGAAGATACCAGATTCTAGCAAGCTTTTTATAAAGGTAAAGTATGTATGTTTCCCATGTTAGTCTGTTGTCTAAATGTAATCCTAAGAGATTTACTGAATTACTGTGGATGTTATCATGTTGCAATGTAAATAATATGTTTTCAGTTTTAGACATATTTAGACTTGGATTGTTTAAGGAGAACCAGACTTTTGTACTTTCTAGGGATAGTTGCATTTGTTGCTTTACTGTATTGATATTATTGGTTTTGCTCAGTAAGGTAGTGTCGTCTGCATATAACATAGTAGTGTAAGGTAAGTTATGGCTTATATCATTTATATAAATTAAAAATAAAAAGGCCCCCTTGTGGTACTCCTGCTATCACTGGAGCTAGCTCTGAGTTTTTGTTGTTCACAACTACCATCTGCTGTCTTTGGCTAAGATAGGATGCTAGCAAATTTTGTTCATGTGAATTTATTCCTTAATGATTTAGCTTACTAATCAAAATATTATGTGAAATACAATCAAAAGCTTTGGTTAAATCTATCAAGGTAGCACCAGCTCTCTCTTTTTTTTCAAAGTTATTTATATTTTCATTGATCACATATTCAAGTGCTTTTTCAGTAGACAATCCCTTTCTAAATCCGAATTGTTTGGGGTATAGTAGGTTGTTGGCTGTAAAATAGTTATCAAGATGGCTGAGAATACAGGATTCTACCACTTTGCTTGTTATGGGTACTATTGTTATAGGACAATAGTTTGATGATGACATATTATCACCTTTCCTAAACACAGGTATAACTTTTGAGATCTTTAGGCTGGTAGGAAATACTCCCTGTATGAGCACCAAGTTAATTAAATAAGATAATGGTAAAGCTATTGCATTGATTATTTTATTTATTATGATGTTGGAGAAGCCATAAATATCCTGGGTATGAGATATGTTTAATGCTTTGACTGCAGCGAAAACCATTTCTGGAGAAACTTCATGCTAGTAAAAATTATGGTTATTTGGGGAGCCCGAGTGTTCAAAGTTATGTAATATATCTAGAAATGTACAATTATTTGTTATAAATGAATTTATTGTCTCCTAACATACATTTTTAGAAACATTAATAAAATATTTGTTAAATTCATTTGATTGTCTAGGTATGTTTTGTCTTTCAGTGGAGGTGTTCGTAATTTATTTTATGATAGACCATGCTGTTTTACATTTGCTTTTTCCTGATAAGATAAGATTATCATTGGCTCAAATTTTTGCCTTTTCTATGATTTCCCTGTACAGTCTTCTGCAGTTTTTAAATCTCACAATATCTTCTAATTTGTTGTTAAGTTTGAATTTATTGTACAATAGCAGTAGCATGTTCTGCATTTTAAGAAGTTCGGTAGTAAACCAGTTTAGTTTTCCAGCGGTAGTTTTTGTATGTTTTGGTTTTACTTTAATAGTTTTCCTAGGACATTCCTTATTAAAGCAGGAGTTTATGACTTGATTAAAGTATAAAAATGCATTTTCTATATCCGCAATACTGTAAATCGCTGCCCAGTCTATTTCCATTAATTTTCCTCTGAGAGAGTTTATTCTTCCTTCTGACACTATATGCTTAGTAAAACATGTTCCATGTGACATACCATTGTTTAGCCTGTTTTGATTTATCTGAAACTCAACCCATATGCCGGCATGGTCTGATATTATATTTTGCTCCAGAAAGGAGCACTTATAAGATGCACTGTGCAACTTAGTTCATGATGCATTCCGAGTGGGCTTATTATGAACACAATGTAAGTTGTGTGACCTTAGCATGTTTAAGAACTCAAATGAGTGTTGAGACGTGTCTAGTATGTTAACATTGAAATAACCAGCCAATGCTCTGTAACAGTCAAAATTAGACATTAAGTATCTAGCTAATGTTTCTAAATGGTGTATGAATAGATTTACATTTGTACTTGGGGTATGGTATACTGAAATCACAATGAAGTTATAATCGCACAGACGGATGGCTACAGTTTCACATAAGTTATATATGCTATAGGATGACACATCTATTATTTCAAAGTTTAAAGTTCTCTTTATAAAGATTGCCACTCCACCATGTGTCAGAGGAGCACTTCTAACAAAGATATTACCCATTACAAAGTCAGCTGGTACATAGTGACTGAATTCATGCTCAGTAAGCCAATATTCATTTACACATATTACATCAGTAGGCATTTTGTCCAGTAATACCTCTAACTGAGCTAAATTACTTCTGATGGACTGAAGATTAATTTGTGTCACTGTCAGTTTGTTGCTTGCGCTGAATTTAGAATTATTTTACACTTGATCGACACAGGTTTGTTGCAATATGGTAGACAAATTTGGAGTTTTATCATAATTATCAGGTGATTGATGATCTTTGACTTACCAGTGAGCCAGTTTGTCATCTCTAGTTTTTTTAACTGGATGTGGGTGCACTATTTTCATTTGAATTTTGCACTGGGTCACTTTGGTCATCAACAGGAACATCTGCCTGCATATTTTCATTAATCACTTGCACTATAGTTTTGTGGCGAAGCCTTTTACCACCTTTATTGAAATACATGCCATGCGACGTGTGAAATTTGTGTGATACATTAAAGGTATTTACCAGTTTAACATGCCCATATTGCTTACACATGTCAGATAAAAGCGAGTTCACGGCTGCTGTTCGTTGGTTAACCCAAGAGTTTGGAAGCCGGTCGTACCTATGAGGAGGTTTCACCACGATCAAATTTGTGTTTCTGAGACTTCTTATCGCCTTTTCCATTGCCGGTATCACATTTTCTGGTTTGCCATTTGCAATGTCATTACATCCGCCGATGAGTACCACATAATAATCTTTGTGGAAATTAGAGCACTTTTCTTCTATTCTTCTAGTTATTTCTTCAATTTTTGCACCTGGTTTCAAACTGCACTGGCACTCTGCACAATTTTTATCTCATTCAATATTTGCGCTATAGCTCTACCATGACTGTCTGCTAGTATTAGGACGTTTTCACGTGGCTTCGTTGTCTTGTCCCTTGGTATTTTATGTTTCAAAATTCTTTCCTCCAAGTTCTCTTCGTTGTTTAAAGTTGCCAGGGATGCATATTTGTTGGAGCTGTTGTAGATAGTCGGTGCCGGTTGAGCTTCCTGTTTATTTGTCTTTCGGGGTTTTTGCTTCACCATGTTCCACCCAACGTTGCTACCTTGCTCGTTTCCTTATAACTCGTTTCTGCAACATAGAAGGTGATGATTTTCTTCTTTTAGCTTTTCAATTTCGCCAAGTGCATGTTTTAGGATGCTTTGCATTACTTCAACTACTTTCTGTAGTGACACTATCGTGTCTTTGTCCTGGTTCACGTGCGTGGCATCCATTTTACTGGCTGTATTTTCATTCACTGTTATGGCATTATATTGTTCCTCTCCTGATCCCATTATTACTTTGTTTTGATTTTCCTCACTTTTAGACTTTTCTTGTTTTCACTTCGATTTCTTAAGGTATATTTATGAATATTTACACAATTTGCGGAGCTACTATACAGAGCAATACTATCGGCCACCATCGGTAAGAGGAGACAGGGCAGCAGAGAGCAGAGTTGCTAATGGCAGCTTGTACAACTGGGTTCCCTTCAACCTGTAGTCTTACAAACCTCACTGTCAACCGAGGTCTCAGAGTACAACCCCAATCCCAAGGACAAAGGTTTCCCTTCCTTACAATGCAGACAGATACAGCACTGAAACTGCCCAGCAGAATGAAGGTGAGGTGAGATGAAATGGAAAGATAGGAAATTTTGGTGCTATAATTAAAATTCTCAGTCTTTGCCTCAGAAGTTGGTTAAACTCCTGAAAAAAACCCATTGGTTAGGATGCTTGGGCACAAGGATTGAACCTATCATCCCTCAAATGCAAGTCACATATGCTGCCTCCTGTGACACCTAATTTTCTTTTATACATAAATGTATGTTTACTCTATTATTAATTTTAAAATATCTGTACTTTTGAAAATTTTCAGGTGTGTTGCGGATTTTTAGATGTGAATAGTGTCCCACGGCAATTTGTATGCATTTATTGCCACAATGTAAGCCGTGGAAAAGTATGTCCAGACTCTAAAATGTTGTCCACTAGCAGTAATTAACAGAAGGTTAGTACCTTGGATTTATCTATTTATATAGTGATCCTTTGAACATTGTATATGAATGAGATGTGTCAATGGAAAGAATAAAAATATATCTACTTTAATTAAGAAAGAATATAATAAGTCAGTTAAAGATAATTAAAGTACGCATTATACTGATTAAAAGAACACAGTCCATGCAAGAAATTGAGGAAACTACAGAAGTAACATTTACAAATAATGATAATGACAATGACAATGACAATAATAACAGTAATAAACCTTAGTTAACGCCAAAATATTGAGGGCATGATTTCATTACAAAAGCTGTTTTATTCTGTCTTCCTAATGTATATGACATACATATAGAGCAAAACAGATTTGGATAACTTAATGAAGCACATTTCAAGATTTCTAAGAACAAAACTGTTATTGTACTCTTGCTCAGTTGATTGGGTGCTGGAAGGTCATGAGTTCAAGTCTGCCCCAGAGTGATAGTGACGGCCATATGTCAATAGATTTACTGGCATGTAAAGAAATCTTTTGGGATGAATTTCTGGCACACCAGTGGTGCTGATATAATATTGATAATTGACAGTGTCCTTAACAAACAAAATATCATTTGTTATTTTGCTAATGTTATAATATAAAATTTTATCACCCATGTTTTCAGATGTTACTAAATACACATAGGTGAAACTTTTACAGCATACTAAATTGTTCTTAAAGAAACCGCAGATCTAGCATGATTATTTCAAGGAGTGACCTTGTACTTTTAACTTTTTCTGGGCATTTGTATTGCAAAACACCCACAAAGTAAGTCATTTAAAGTAAAAATCTGTGTTGGTAGATCTGCAAGTTTCCTGAAGTTTGTTTTATATTCAATGAAAGTTTCATGCATATATCTCTTGCTGTTCATAGAAAATGGGACAAATGTTTAAAAATATTGTAACTTTCTGAGAAAACAGCTTAAGCACAATTGAACATCAGTCCATAGCAAATCATATGCTCCAAAGAATACTATTATAACAAATAATGAAGTTTTAACTGACAGATAAAGCCTATATGCAGTTGAAAATAGAATAGAAGGTATCTCAATTGTACTTTAGAAGAAAGAATTTAACTGTCCACGTAATAATCCATTTCTGTTGTTAGTACAGGATACGTGCCTGTATTGCCAAGGCTTACTGTAATGTTTGAATAACCTAATTATCTGTCCCTATCAACTTTCCCAAGAACTAATGATTGGAATGGGTGACGCTAATGCTGTAGTTCAGCACCTTAAAGTTGATAAGATAGTCGGGCAGCTAAGTGCCCACGGGTAAGTTCTCTGCTGTACATAAGGACAAAGCAACATGTGAAGCCCACCTTCACACTGATGTTGAGTTTTTTAGGTTTCCCTGATCTTTAGATTGTTTCTCATTTACCATAATTTGCTTTCGGTTTGTGCTTATGGCATTTGGCAGAGCTGGATAAATGGCACAAATATTCCTGATAGACACCAATGAGCTGTTTGATTAACAAGTTCTTCATTTTCCTTTCTGGACAGTTCCAGTAACCTGATGCATCTTTGGGCCTGGAACTGTTTCTGTGGTTCCTTTGCTTTATCCCAGAAGGTCACAGTGCATGAGGTGTCGCCCTGTGTAGCATATCTTAATCATAATCATAATCTTTTATTCACCATTAAGCTTATATGAAGCAATAGGTTTCGTCAGTTATAAAAAGTATTTACAATGTATTTACAAGTACAGAAGGTTTACAAATTAATGCATATAAAATTCTAGGTAAAATCACTTTATTTGCTTGGCTTAAGGTAGTAATTATCGTAAGTTATTGACTTTACTATACTAATAATAAAATTAAACAATTAGGTACCTACTACTATAATTTACATTAGTTTTCCATAAATTGACTAGCATGTATGTTATATTCTAAGTATTCTTATACAGTTTACAACGGTTTTTGTTTAAACCAGTTTTTTAATACTAAGACAAATCTGTTTTGTGGCACTTCTTTTATTTCCAGAAGAAGCTTATTGAATACTTTAACATTTGATAACAGTGGCTATTTATGGTCTTGCTGAATCCGTTGTAGGGTATATCTAAATTATGTTTGCATCGAGTGTCATAACTGTATACTGAGGAACGATTTATAAATAAGTTTTGATTTTCTTTAACGTGTATGATATTGGTGTATATATGCATTGACAGTAAAGTCATTATCTTAAGGTCTATAAAGCTTGGCTTACATGTATCCTGTTGTCCTAATCCTAGAATTAGTCTGAGAGATTTCTTTTGCCATATGAATGCAATATTGCATTATCCCAAAACTTTTATATTGAAGTTTCTATAGAAATATATTGTTTGAGATTACTAAATTTAAAAAGGAGAGAAAAAATCCAGAAGCAAAAACTGAATAATATATAACAATTCTCCTACTTAACTCGTACTTGGGTTCTTTTAAGCATTAAACAGAATGATTTCCAAAATTTCTGTACATCCCAAGTATTCATTATATGGAAAACTAGCTCAAAAATCCAGCATTGCCAATGGTTTGACAATTTATGCTACAACAGTTAGGCTAAGGTTATACTTGCCTTGCATTTCTATAGAGATAACTTCAGACACAAAAACAAAGAATTAACCCTTAAGTACTCTCTTGAAAATTTCATCATATAACCGGTGACATGAAGTGCGAGAAACATCTAGGATTTGTACTTTTATGGCAGTCATAGTTAATGCTGTTTCTTAGTCTAAGCTTTGTTGCATTGTCTGATATTTTAATTTCCACAGGGACCATGTATACCAATTTTCACCAACACTTATTATTTTCTAACAGAGGCCTAAACACAGCTTACAAAACTGTTAGTTATTCACAGTCAAGTCACTATTGACGAAATGTGCACTAAGAGAAGATTTCTCGTTTTTCCACTATTTTCTCACAGCGTACTGGCCAGTTACTCATGTACAACACAGTTTATGCAGAACAAAGAACCTGCTTGCTTTCAGAAATTAATCCTGTTTGTGTAGAAGCTGCATGACAAATTATAAGTCTGTTCTTTTTCCCTACAGGTTCGTAGAGACCACCCCTTCCTTCAAATCTTGCCATACTTTTTGATTGCAATGGTTCTGATTTACCCACATCTCATCAATATAAAATATGGGTCGCAAATCTCCAGGTATCATGAGCATGGTCATAGATCTTAAAAACTGTACTCTTGGAGCAATTGTATCACTTATTTCAAGCAATAATTTATGGCCATCATTAGTTGTTCTGTATTTGAAGACCAAATTCTTAAGTATTAATCCCATTGAAGTAGAAGAACCCATATAGTCTATTTTTCCCCTCACAGCATGAACCAGCATTTTAATAGCAAGGTATCCACCATTGTCCTACATTTCATATATTGTGCAGCAAAGTATGTATTTTCAAAGTCATCTAATTTGGAAATGGTTTTATGTTTTCCGGGATGCTTTCCTGGAGGTTTAAATAAAGGTTCACCAATTTTTGGGCTAGAAGTTTTACCCTGTGTAACCAGATTTTAGTCAGCTTTCACTCTTTATTCAAACCCCGCGACGGACCCCATATGTCACAGGGTTACTTTGTTGTAGTTTGAATTGGTTCCTGATTATTGTGTCTGCTTAACTAAGAGTCATGAGATCTCTTGTTTTCAAGTGTGGTTACGTGTGACATACATAAAATTTTGAATAATTCCAATTTCGTAATATATAAATTAATTGTATAGTTTTGATTACATTTTACTCGAACTCAATCATTGCAGGTTAGCTCCAGCAAATCGATAAATCCTTCCTTCCTTCCTAAATACATAGTTTCTGTTTATTACATAAAATTGCTCACTCCTACATGTCCATTCTTCACTATCCAAAACTTTTATCTTCCCCGCGGTGTCTTTCCACAATGAAGAATATTGATTTTCTCTTACTATCCAGAACTTTTATATTCTCCACGACATTTTTCCGTCATCATGAAGCAAGATTATTTATTTTACTATTCTTTCCATAGCGCCCTTTCATTTTTTTATAATGTCATTACATAGCCCACTAATAGTCAAATCAGAAAACAAGAGCTTCCAACTGGATATTCATGTAAAAAGTTCTAACTAAAACTTACTGTTACACCTGTTTCACAAAATGCGACACAGTATGAACATTCATATTGCATGCTTTTGCTGTGGCATCCCAGCTTTGTGAAAAATTGATCTGGTTACGTACTTCCTCAGATGACAGTGCTCTAGAAAAGCTGTACACTTTAAAAATAATATTTCTGACCTGAGAGCAGAGTACTTTGCCCTTAGTACCTGCACCACTGGTACCAGGCCTTGAAAGTGGCATTGTTAACACTTCATTAATTACAATAGAAACATGTGAATTTTCTGCTTATTGTCACAGTTACAGAAAGCACCTAACATTCAATTTGTGTTACACACTGGTCTTGACTTAAACTAAGGAATTTACACACCACTGTGGTGATCCGTGGTCAGTTAAATATATGCAGTTCCTAACAACACTTCATAATGTCTTAGGCCCTAACTGCGTAATGAAAAGGAATAAAACACACAGGCAAGATTGGAAGTTGCAGACATAAGCATAAACATGGGAGTCAGATGGTTATTCTTGAAGTGATAACTCAAGAACCATACATAAAAGAAAAATGGCCTTAGTGCAGGCTGCCTCAAAAATTCTTGCTGCATACATCAAGGCATATTAGAATGTCAAATTTCCAGTAATCATTTTGGGTGCATAAAAAAGAGAAATCTGTGTTTTTTATGCTTGTGCTCTACGCTCCGAACTAAACCAACCATTCATGCAGCAAAAGAGGACACATGGTTAAAGATGTTTATTTTGAAACACAAACACAGTTAATGAATTTTGATTTACTGCCACAAGTACCCCCTGGAAGTACATCTCACCACCACAACAGAAAATCAACATGGGTTAGTTGGGTGCATTCTGACTAGTACCAACTCCTCATAAGTAAATGGCATATGAGGATCATCCAATAAATAAGCTTCATTGTTTCTTCTGCATATACCAAATCTTTTTAGTGCTGTAGGAACTTTCACTGGGTTATGGCGGCTATGCTTGACCTTCAACTTCACATGGTGGCTTCATGTTCACCAGTACGCTGCCAGATATCATGGAGCTACCACTTGAAAGTGTGTTCACTTGTGAACTCTGATTTATTATTTGATTTTTTATGAGGAAAATGAAACCATGATTAATATTCATCACCATTAAGTGAGTGTTTATGGTTAAGGATGCATGTGCATCCAAGCGGTTTGATGCTGGCATTCATGGTTCATGTAAGTTTGGCGAAATGTGCATGATGAAGAGTGCAGCAGCACACACATTACTGCTACAAACAATGCAGCAACTGTAGTAATTTGGAAGGTGGTGGATGAAGACCAATGCATCAGTATTGATGAGTTAATGATTTGACAAATTCCTTGTATAGAGATTGGGCTCTCCTCTATTGGGACAATCTTTTCAGATAATACTAATAATGGTGGTGGTGGCGTTGGCGGTGGCGGTGGCGGTGGCAATGGCGGTGGCGGTGGCAGTGGCGGTGGTAGTGGTGATATAGGAATTTCTGTATTGTTCCAAGTGGAAGTACTTTGGAAAGGAAGGTTTTTCTTGAAAATCTTCACGTTGCCTCCTTGAAAGATGCTAAACTTACCTAAAAGTACCAATATTCATATTTAACCAACTTTTGCTTTTTCAACTATACTTATCACAGATACTCATGGACCTTTTCCTAAAAATACCTTTGGATAAATGGGAAGTTAAAAGATATTTCCAGTGAAATGTTGGTAACAAAGTTTTTGCTGAAATACAATATCTTCGCTATCTATATGTACATAGTAGAGAAATAGAAGTCTAATTTACTTTTTCTTTTGTTTTAGGAACATTTTGAATAAAGTTCTTTAATGATATGTAAAATTGAGCTTGTGACAGGGCACTTTAAATGCTCATTTCGATACATCAGTTAACTACCATATGAATTCCCTCCATTATACAGGGTGTTAATGAATTATATTGAAATAAATTCTCTTCAGCGATTGTAGACATGACTAATATAGGTAAGTTCAGATAGGCAATGAATGGTCTGCAACTAAACATATTGGAGTTAATTGTATAAAGCCTAATTAGAATCTGGTGCTGATAAGATGGTATTTGAACAAGCTGGTTGAAATTATTGGATTAGTATGTCTCTGAAACTGCTTCCTCAGTATAGAAATATTGATACTTAGTGGTTCCTTATTGGAGCTCTCAAGACTGAATGCCTCAAAGATCTCTCAAATCTTGAACTAATCCTCTGCCAATGCAACATTGAACAGCGATTAACTGCCTTCTTGCATTTGGTAGCCTACACTAGTGGTGTTTCTGTAACTACTCTGGTGGCCCAATCTGTAATGCTGAAAATCGGTATTCGAAAGATCATTGGTTTGTTTCCCGTTATGTTGTTATTTTTTTCCCTTCACCTGTTTAATACATAAATTCCTATATGAAGAAATGGCATGATTCATAACCAAGAACATAAATCTCATTGGCCAGTCCATTAACATTACTATGCTGTCGACGGGCCCTAAAACCCAACGTACTCTATACTCTTAACATTACTATGGTTTCCTTGATTCAGCACACAGTAGTTAGTGTGCTGAGGATTGCCTGTAACGTGCATAGGTTTTTTGAACTAGAAGCTATGTAAATATTAAAAGCAGAAGCATTATTAACAGTGAAGTATTACTCATATTTGAGTTTGATTTATGAGTCACTATGTTTTCACTCAAACTTCACTTACTTGTTGTATACTTGAAAAGTTTTCAAGATGATACTATAAGGATCTGTGTATAGTCCAGGTTTTTGGATTATACTGTATGATGATCTGTTACAGCAACAACCACCGTCAGATTGTTGTATTTTTGCTTATGCAAATGATGCTTTACTACTTGTTAAATCAAATTATGCTAAAATCCTTATAAAAACAACTAATGAAGCACTTAAAGTAATACACTCATGGGGAATTAAAAATAAACTTATGTTTAATCCCTACAAAACCTTGGCGATGATTGTCACCAGAAGAAGAAAAATGGAGCCCATTACACTTACCATGAATAACGGTGACTTGAAGGTGGTATCTACTGTAAAATACCTTGGGCGTTATACTGGATTGTAAATTAACATTTCGATCATACTTTGATTATATTGCTGAAAGAGCCAGCAAGCTCCTTGGAATGCTTGTAAAAAAAATACCTACACTCCTCAAAAAATGGCTAACCCAGACTACAACGGACCCCAGAGAAATAGATGACATTATCAGTTCTACAGATTTAGGCATAAGGAATAATTACTTCATGTTTAATCAAAGATTCTACAGACAATCAAAAGGATTAGCTATGGGGCGCCCACTTTCTCCTATTTTAGCAGACCTATACTTGGGCTATTTTGAAACACTCATAGTAAAGGCCTCCCACAGATTTATAAATTTTGGCTGAGATATGTTGATGATGTTTTTGCAATAATTCCGGAAAAACTTAGAGAAGATTCTCTAAAATTACTAAACCTGCAAGATAATCACATCCAGTTTACAATGGAAGTAGAAGGAGAAAACACCCTACCCTTTTTGGGCCTCAATATAACTAGAAATTGGCATGGTGTAGATTTTGGAATATACAGGAAGCCCACACACATAGGTAATTACATAAAGAAAAATGAATACAACCCAGTTTCACATCAACTAGCTGCCTTTAGAAGTCTAATTCACCGGCTATACAACATCCCACTTAGTAAGGAGGAATTTTTAAAAGAACAACCCATAAAAGACATAGTGGTATTAAATGGATTCAACTCAGCCATCATAAGCAACATGATGAAGAGAAAGCAAAAAGCTGAAGATAATATCAAAAAATACCACTTTCACACCACTTAAAAACACAAATTGACAATACAGAAAATTCACCTACCATCCATGGGCTTTTAGAAAATTTGAACGAATCTTCAAAAGACTAAACTTAAAACTAGCACACCAAAACAAATTCAATCTGAGGAACCTGCTAAATAAACCACTAAAAAATTCAATCCCCAACAATTTGAAATCAGGGATTTTTATGATTAATTGTGACACCTGTGAAAAAAGCTACATAGGAAAAACTAAGAGAAACTTGTTAACCAGGCAAAAAGAACACCAGAGGAACATTAAGTTGAAACAAACAGAAAAATCTGCAGTTTCACACAATTTCTGGACAGAAAACAAAAACATTGGCCACAACATCAAACTGTTACAATCTTCAAGTACACCCATAGAATTGGATATTTAGGAAAAAATATTCATAAACAAACACCCTGATAAAGTCATAAATTTTGAAATCCCGGCATTAAATGAAGTATTGAATTTTAGTGCCCCAAATACCAGATGGCAGAGTGATTGAAGCTCTGTAGTAATGGAAGAAGAGGAATGTTCTTTTAGTCACCAAACAGCTGAGGATGATATCGAGTGATCTTGAAAACGTTTCAGTTATGCAACAACAAGTAAGTGAAGTTTGAGTGTAAACATAGTGACTTATAGAACTGACATAGTGACTTATTTATCACAAATCACGAGTTAATGGCTAAAGTGCTGTAGCACTCTCATTTAGTCGTGCAGCACGTAAAAATATTTAGCAGAATTCAACCTTTCCTAGAAAGAATCGTACTCAATTGCACTTGCAAGGTAAAGTTACTGCATAAAATGCATACATTTGTACAAGAATAAAAGCTTAGACCAACTATTTAGAAAGCAGCCAGATAAATAAAACAACAGGAAAAAAAAAGAGGAATGAAAGTGGCAGAGACTAGAATCCCTTCACCTTTCGCTTGAAAGCTAATGTCATAATCATTGAGATACAGGCAGTGCTCTGATAGCCACTTCATTTTTCTGTGTTATGCAATCAAGTAGCATTATCATTTGCAGTGGCGTACTGACACTTTAGAAACACACAGCCATAACTTAACACATTTAAAGCAATAGATTGTAATTGTATCTCAAGCTACTTGTTTAAGGTATCCCCACTTGCTCTGAAAGTATTTTGGTATAGTTCATTAACACACTGTATATGTTTAAGTTATTACTGAAACTTCCTAATATATGAATACAAATTAAAATACTAGTAATATCTGTTCCAAGTTGGATACCATCTTTCTCGAGGCTGGTAAGTTTAAATAGGTGTAAATGATTACAAATGCTGGTGTGCTACACCCACATGACTTCTGACAGTTGGTTAGTTGTTGTCTTTCTGATCTCAAGGTTGCAGGTTTTATCCTGGCCAAGACTGGTGGTTTTTAATGATGTTTTAAAGCGACAGGCTAAGGTTTGGATGAGTAGAGCCAGACTGAAAAATTCAATGCCATTCCGGGATTTGAACCACGGTTCTCCCGGTCTCCATCCGGTTGCTCTTAACTCTTGAGCTACTGTGGCCAACATGCCAACATCACATTAAACTTTCCAACTGACTTGTACGTTTCCCGGTAGACCACTAGGGGTTCTTATATACAATGAGACATGCACCTTTTGTGGCAACTTACTATGCTGTAAGTAATTAAGTCTCAGGCTTCATAGTTAAACCACTATTTTTTATTTAGGTAAATTGATGGATTTTAATAATTTCTTTCACAGTAGCCGTGCGTAGGCTAAGGTTTTGATAAGTCGCGCCAGACTGAAAAATCCGATTCCATTGCTAGGATTTGAACCACGGATCTTCCAGTCTCTGTCCGGCTGCTCTTTATCATCGATAAATACCTAAAATACCTAATACCTAAAATGAAATATGTTAATTGCATAAATGTGAATATGCTATTTTTTCTTTATTTACGTCTTCCAAAGTTTAGTCATTGGACAATGAATGAAATAGGTGAAATGATGATCACATGAGCCCAGGGTTAGTAAAGCTCGGAATTATCTAACATTCATCTTTCAGGATTATGGTAAAAACCCCAGGAATAAGTCTTATCCAGATAACTCACAATGACCCAGATTACCTACATTGCAGCAGTAGGTGATACTCAACATATCTGAACTTGCCTGGTTCTCACAGTTGGATATCCAGAGTACCAACAATGAAATTACTACGGTGTGTTTCTTTTCACATTAAGCTAACAGGATATAATAAGATTGAATTTAAGTGTGAAAAATTATGACCGCAAGAATTATGATCATTCTTTATTGAATAGCCCTCGTATTTCTTCATTATTCGTTTCATTCAAATACCTGCTATTCATTAGAGTTTCTATAACTTATTTTCTATCTATATCATTTATTTAAAAATTACCATTAGTATGTAGAAAGAGGTTGTCAAAAACTTTGCAGATTTCAAAAGGTTCCTGTAATATTTGTCCATTTTGAATCAGGTTTATATCCAAATGATCAGCTCTTTAGGGTTTACTTCCCTAATTTATAATATTCCATACTGTTTTTATAGTATTATCAGAAGCAGTGGCGGCTGGTGGATTAAATTTTTGGTGGTGCACAAATGAAAAATAAAACACAGAGTAGTAATGACTCACCTATTTATACAGGAACTCTGCTCTCCTCTCCTTAGACCTGGTGAATTTCTCGATAACTTTTGATTTGAAGTCGCTGATCTTCATAACAAACTCCCTCTCAGTTGAAAGCATTGTTAATGCTGACAATCTGTCGTGTGACATTGTGTTCCTAAGGAAAGTTTTTACTCTTTTTAAAGTTGAAAAACAGCGTTCTGCTTCAGTGGTAGACATTGGCATACTTAACAACACTCGCAGGAGTTTGACACATTTGCTGAATGTAGCGCATAAATTGTTTTCCTTAATGAAGTCCATCAAGCACAAAGCGCCGGACATTCCATGAAATTCCTCTCTACTATAAATTACAGTCTGTTCTGTACGAATTTTTGTTCCAATGATAAAAGGATAAAACCTTATTGTTTCTCTAAGGGAATCCTCTGGAAATGTCTTATCATAGTTGGAGAAATTTTCTTGATGAAATAAAGTCGAGGCTACCAGATGCCCGGTGAAGCCAATTCTGTCCTTCGCTTCTCTAAGAATGTCACAACTTCAATAGCTTCTCTTCTTTTCAAATCATGATCTTCTATTCTTCTCCTTTTAATTGCAGTTTCTCGGTGTTCCTCACAATCTGTGCTATTTCTTAATCTTTGCACTTCCTTTCAAATGCGTTAAGCTGGGCGAGGGTAAATGTTGCATTCCAGTCTCGTTTCTGCAGCTGATTGTACAGAATGTCCACATGGGGCATGATCTTGTGGAAGAAAGATAACTAAAATACAAAATTATCATCTTTCAAAGTGGCCCTAAACCCAGAAGCCTGAACAAGTGTGGCATTGTTGTTTAACAGATCTCTCTTCTGAATGACCTCCATGCATTTAATTAAATTCTCCCTCTGTTCGAAAATGGTATTGACGGTCCGTGAATGAAAATTCCATTGTGTCAGAACAGAACATGGCAATCGTTTCTGCACAACTTCATCAAGCACAGCTGTTCTTTGAGGAGAGTTTGAAAAAATGTGCACATTCCTTGTAAATTGGTAAAAATAATCCTTACACTGTTGTTTATTGAGGCTGCATTCAGCGTTATTATATTAAGTTGATGTGCATGGCAGTGTATATAAGAGGCACAAGGATACTTCTCTTTAACAATTGCCTGAACACCGTGTTTCCTACCTCCCACGACGGATGCACCGTCATAGGTCTGTGCTATAAGTTTATTCGGGCACCCTGACAGCTGCAGATCAAGTTCAGATTTAATGACTCTGGCAAGAGAGTCTGCATCATGACCAGCAGGTCGAACAAAACTCCAAAATTGTTCTACAGGTTTGTCATTCATAAGATATCTGTAGATCATAACCATTTGACACACTGAGGAAACATCAGTGGTTTCATCTGCTATGACGGCAAGAAATTCTGCATCCTCAATGCCGTTCATTATTTCCTCTTGGCCTACCTCTAATATACACTGAAGAATTTCATTTTGTATAGTTTTTGAAGTGCCCTTAAAAACAGTTGATTTTCCATGTGGCCCTTCAGGACACTATCGAGATCAACGCTGAAATCTATTAGGCCTCGAAAGATACCAGGGTTTTGTGATATATCAGATTCATCATGACCTCTCAAAGCCAGCTCAAATGAGCCGCAAAACCATATACAGCTCATTATGATAATTAGGACATATCTATTCTGCGTAACTTTATCGTTATGCAGCTGTATGTTCCTTCTGTATGTACTGTCCATTAGTGCAGCAATATTAATATTGCCATACATTGCTAAACTTAATGCATTTTTGATATGAGACGAAAAGGACCCATGCCTTTTAACACGGTCGTGCATGTGTTGTATATCTTTCATTCCTTGCTTCACCCAGGAATCATCTCCATATTAACTTCACATCCACATAAGCAGTCGTGCTTCTTGTACATGTCAGGGTTGAACTTCCTATTGAACGTTCTAGCTTTTGACTTAATCGTTTGAACTACAGAAATGTTTGGCGTGGGCCTACCCATTCGCTTCCCTTCAGATTTTTCTTCAGCACTATCAGAATTTTAAAAACGTACAAAAACAACACCTCACAAAAAGCACTACAAATAAAATGTTAGAATACTCAGTTTAACCATAAACAAAGCTTTCTCAAAGCTTTCGCAGCACGAAACCACACTACAGAACAAGCAGACACACAGAAGCTAAGCCTGAATGTTACGCTATAGCCGTTGCTAAGAGTAGGAGGAGCTAGGTTTATAAACCTCCATTTATACAATGTATAACAAGCCACTGCCATCTCTCCACCTTCCCGCAACCCCCTCAGAGAGCCCACACTTGGGCGAAATCTGAGGTTAACACTTCGTTGCAAACGTGGCGGCTCTTACAGCTAACCTCTGTTTATTTTGACCACTGTGGTCATGGACAGCTACAGACGATAAGCGTAATTGAAACTTGTTTGAATATAAAACAATGCCAACAAGTACAGCTTTAATGTGCAAAATGCACCTGTTGTATATTCAAAATCAGTGGGTGTAAGGCAAACCTGCAACCTTAAGGAGGAACCGCCGCTGATCACAAGTCACTACTTTTTTCCTTAAATGCTCTGCCTTTAGGTTAAGTAACATTTCTCTGTATAGTTTTTTCTACCTATTCTAGGTTCTAGCATAAGATTTTAATCTGGCAGTTTTAAATAAATCATGCATAGATTTCATTTTATCCTTTAAATGTGTAAATTCCTGTGGCAAAACTTAATTTGTCAATCTGATCATGTTTTACTGATCTATTTAACTGTGGGCAAGTTTTATTGAAGAGAAGCGTAAATCTTTGAATAAAAGCGATGCCAATTTTTATGTGTATTGTATACATTATAAACCTCTGCCAACTCTTCTTTAGTAAGCATGTCCTTTAGGTTAGCTTTGTTATATTTTCTTGTATCTCTAACCAGGGGCAGATTGTCATTAAGGACCAGAGCAGCTGGGCCCCACTGATAATAGCACACAACTGATAGCCATCTTTTAATTCGAAGAAAAAGAATATTTTAAATTTCATTCAATTGTAATAATCATTGCAAGTAAAAATTTGTTATACCATGATTCTTAACGGTATCAGGGTATCTTAATTGGACAATCAAGGATATCCCAGAGATCTGTATTATTTACATCCACATTAAATCGTCTAGTATTATCAAACCTGGCGGCTCCTACACCTAACCTCTGTTTATTTAGACTTCTGTGGTCATGGACAGCTACAGACGATAAGCGTAATTGAAACATATTTGTATATAAAAGAATGCAAACAAGTACAGCTTTAATGTGCAAAATGCACCTGTTGTATATTCAAAATAAGTGGGTGTAGCGCAAACCTGCAACTTTATGGAGGAACCACCCCTGGAAGAAGCTAGAAACCACCATGTGAAGTTACTGTTACGAGTACTAGGTCATACAGTTTATTACACATTTACTGCTTTCATGACATCATAAGAAAGAAAAGCATGGTGACCTAGCTCTTCAAAAAAGACACAACAAAGTATTTCAAAACACAACCTAAATATTATAAATACCTCACAAATGATACATACAAATTAAATTTGACATACATGGTTTCTTTTTATTAGAGTAATTTTTCATATTGTAAGCTTTTCTCTATCTATCATATATAAGTTCTACAGAATTATTTCAACTCCAGTCTAAATGAAGAGCGATATACAAGTTATTCATAGACCATTCAAGAAAATACATTCTGTTATGCAAATACCTTAAACATATTGTGCTGAAATAAATAAATGACAACTATTTTTGAGAATGTAAAAATAATTGAAAATATATCATGTAAATGGTGATGAAATTTTTCATATCCTTAGAAGATAAATATAATTTAGAGTTGAACTAATGCTCAATGTTCCATCCATTGCTCATGTTTATCTAGAACAAGATGAGCTGAGGATGCTAAAAAGTGGATTATTTTGTAGGTGACTCGGCATGGAGGTCCAAACATAGTCAATTGTACCTATGCCCCCAAGTGGGGCATCCCCAGGGAGAAAGGATGAGGTGGGAAGAGACAGGGCGCAGCCGCCCCATGAGTCACGACAGTATAGAGTGCATGTTCCCTACATTTTTACTTAGAAGGAAACTTACCCGGCAAGCCAGGACAATCCACGTCTTACCTTACTGTGGTTTGGGAACTGTCCCTCCATGAGATCTAGCTCGGAGACCGGCAAACATCCTACCATAGGAGCAAGTGGTTTTACTCAGAACATATCATCCTGCCATGCGCTGCCGAGACACATGCTGACACTTCTGTTCTGAGAGACACCAGATGAAAAATGATATAAAATGCTAATGGAGAGCAAATGGAGGGACATGACCTTCGGGGGATGTAATTAACCTACCCAGCCTTTGCCCGGAGACCGGAGAAAACCCCCAAAAAGCCCATGAGTCAGCCAGGTTGGTGACGGTAATTGAACATGTGCCTCCCGAATGCGGGTCACAGAGGAAGCCACCAAGTTATCCTGTTTGGTACCTGAGGATATTAGGATGATCTTAACGAAGCGGTTCTAGGTAAACACTAACAGTATATAGGAGTTTGGCAAACTAGATCAACTCAAAATTATATTCATTTAGAGTTTCATTGTCCTATAATCCATACTCATTAAGAAAATTCGTAGATGTTGAACTTAAAGAGTAAGTTTGATATCTGTCCAACTTACAAGTTTTGAATTATACTGTTCACACACGCAGACTTTTTTGATATACTTTGTATCTATTAAGTCCATAAACAGCTAAACATCATGACATACTGTCAATTGAAATTTATACTGAGAAGTAGTGGCTAACTTCCCTTCCAGCTGGAAAATTGAGTATAAAGTCACATTTGGCAGTAAAGATTTAAAGGGAAACAGTTTCCTGTGAATAAGTTTTGTAAGAAATATTTTCATTAATTTTTTATAGCTCAAGGGGACGTGTGGACTATGTGATGCTGAAGTATGCTCTACACAGCTATTTGCCTGGCCTGAACACCTGGAAGTGAATTATTATAGAAAGGGAAACACTCAGAAAGTATTTTAAAACAAATATTTTATTTAATTAATTATGTTAATTAAGTGGAAAAGCTATATGAAAATGTGAATACTAAAGCTATAATAACTCAATTTTCTGTTCTTTAATGTAGTCTCTATTAAACACAATACAATTGTCTCATTTTCAAATTCATTTTTTGATAAGGTCTTCAAAGTTACCTCCAGAGCCTACAATGTTTTATTCTCGGAGTCAAACTGTTGTCCTTTGTGAAACTTTTCAGCAGCTGGAAACAAGATATGGTCACATGGTACCAAATCTGGACTGTAGGGTGAATGGAGATGTCTTTCTTACCCAGATGGGTGGTAAAAGTAAAGAGATGCATTGTTACTAAAACTAGGCAAATGGGTAACCCTTGTATATACTTTTCTCCACTTACAAGGTTTTTAATGAAGACTAGTTTCTGGAAACTTCCACACCATCCTCAGTTCTATGGTTGACTGATGATGTAATTGATGTCTGCACCTGGCTTGGTGTGTGCTGCCATCTGATACTCTGACAAGTTTGATGACGTCATCTATGGCAGGAATTTAAAAATTCATCAGGAGGATATGTTTCCTTATAATCAATATATTTTCCCAAATTTGCAGTTCTAGATGTTTCTTTGCCTATTTCATCAGTTCTATTTCTTGCTTTATGTTATTATTCTCAGACCAAAAGTGTTGTGCTACAGCAGACTTGTCCATGTGTTTGAATTTAATATTTCTGAGGTGTTCTTTCATTCTGGTTTCGAGAGTCCTTTTAGACTTCCCAATATATATCTTGTCGCAATCCTGCCAGCACATTTTGTAAATGCCTGATAGTAGAGTTTTGGATGTGCTATATTTTTTAGGGTGGTTTATTAAATTGCAGATGTTGTGTTAGTTCTGAGGGGCTAATCTTATATTGAAGTTCATAAATATCTTTTCAAATGTTTTGATGTATTTTGGATGAAAGGTACATTTTCTATATCTGATTTTTCGGTGTTCTAGGATTTTTAATGTAGTAATTTTCTTTAAAGTTTTTCCTTCTTCTGTGTCTGTAGATCAATTTTTTGATGAAATTGTGTTGTAGTTATTCAGTTCGGCAACCTGGTATGTGTGAGTGTACTCCTGTTCATATACTGTTTTTTAATATTAGTGGTATGTGTATCTAAATCACTACTAAAGCCTCTCCACAGACTGTCAAATGTTGGCACAGATATGTCAACGATGTGTTTGCTATAGTTCCTAGAGGACTAATTGATAATGCTATAATGTTGCTACAGCTACAAGAAAAATGTTTAGTTATCACCACTGAAGTAGAGCAGGATGGATTGCTACCACTTCTAGATTTTGGTAATACTGAAAAGCTTATGAACATGGTAACCGGAATCCTTGACTACAAAGTTTATTAATGGGCTAATGATGAAAACAATCCGTTTTTGAAATCTATCTCCATTAGAAAGAATTAACACTATTTTCTAAAGACAAGTGAAGTTTTTGTTACAAATATTTATATTTGCGTAATATTTATTGCTTCACTGTAGTTAGCTTCATTTTCTATGTAATCATTGTATACAAGGTTGGCTCATTTGCCTAAGTTTAGTAACAATGGTTCCCCATTGTCTGAAATACTTCTTATTATTTGATGAATTGTGGTCAACTTCCACATATCAATCATGTTTGGGGCATGTGTTGAGAGAAGAGCACAGTAATAGCAGTGTCTTAAATATTCACCATGTCACAATAGTGATTACTGGTGCACATTTCTGGCACATGTTTACCCCATTTCAACCCAATCTTTGCTCTTCTGTTAGTTTGTGGGTCATAGCAGTACATCAGTGACTCATTGTGTAATCGATTGCGGGCTTTTCTTAAAAAACATGCAATTTAAAAGCTGCTCAATATTGTGATTTTTTGGGTTCATGAAATTAAAAGTCCAGTTGCACAACCTAAAAATGTTCTTTATTTTCGCAAAATTTCACTCAGTACACATGCCAATTAAACACAATTACGTAGCACTCACAATTGCAATTCACTAGTTCGTCTGTCACAGGTCCACACTCACCACTTGCCTTGCCTTAAAACACTGTAATAACTCAGAGACTCAAAAACTGACCTACTCATCCAATGAATCCCTTATATAGACAGATCACTGTTTCTGGAAGTTTCTGCACCTGAGGCAAAGTCGTCCCAGTGTTTCGCAATCCTTCTAGGCGAGCAGAGAAGGGGAAAGCAGTGATTTCTGTTTTCTTCCCTCCACGAGCTGTCTCTTCTTGGCATGCCATTGGCTCTGGGCATTGGAATAGGCATGGGTTTTACGCTGACCATCTCTCTTACTGTCAGCAAGAGCCATTCGGTCACACAAGTAGGCCTGGCCTCAATGGCATAAGTTCTCCTCTATTGGCCAGCCCTTCCTGCTAGCTGATTGTAAGTTCAACGATTGGGTAACAATATGGATTTAGGAAACAGAAATCTACAGAAACGGCCCTGTACAGTTTTGTAGAGCAAACAAGTACTGAATGTTACGGAATTCTATATTGATCTCTCTAAGGCATTTAATTTAGTGCAGCATTAAGTTCTTCTTCAATTAGTTAAGTGAAGTAACATTGTTGTATGAAATATTTAATTCTAGTATGTAGCCTATTAGAATAGGAGTCCCTCAAGGCTCAGTACTTTGTTCACTTTAATTATTTACCCAATATTATCCCAGAAGGACATGTTACCTCAATTGCAGCTAATACAGATATATTATTTATTAGTGACAGTATCCTTGAGGTAGAATTACAATTAGCAATTGTTAAAGAAAACTAAACAAGGTGGTTCTCACAGCTAGTGATAACTAAGAAAAGATACATTCAATCTCATAAAACATATTTAAAAGTATAAACCATATTTAAAAGTAAAAAACAAATCAACTATGTAGAACTTGTTAACTTCCTAAGAATAGGATAGACTCAAGTGTAAGATGGGATGTGCATATGGAAAAGTTAATAGCAAAGTAAAGCCAGGTTCATTTTGAACTAAATATTTTAAGGGCTACAGCTAACCCTGTGGTTCTGAGAAGCTTACTTTTTACGTATTTAGGTAGTATAATAAGATGTGGGATTATATTTTGGGGGAACAGAGATGATATTGTTTTAAAAATTCAGAAGACCTATAAGAAATATCCTGTCTAAATAACCCTGTAAAACATTGCTCCAGTTATATATTTTGTACGTTAAGAAACATTTGAATTGACTTAAGCAAGAATAAACAAGTTATAACACAAAAAGTAAAGATTCCTTAAGTGTTCTATCATAGCACCTCATTATACAAGCAACATGTGATATATAATGATAGTAAGTAAGTAAGTAAGTAAGTAAGCTTTATTCACCGTAGGAATATACAATATTCATGGCTTCGTCAAATTTGTACCCATAAGAATAATACTATTCTTGTGAGTAATATAATTATAAATAATATGATAGTGATTAAAGTAATGCAGTACTAATTAACATAATAATAATACAAATAGTAATTAGGAATAATGCAACTTAGGTCACAATTTTTAATGTATTACATTTTTAAGAACTAGACTATAAGAGACATTATAACTTTTACCAAAAGGTCAATATCTATTTCATTATTTAATTTTACTTCTTAGAAACTCATCTGTTGTCTGTCGCATTATTTTTAATAGGATAGTTCTTACAGCTTTTTTGACATTTTTATAATTTAGAGTTTTTAGCGTAGCTGGGAGATTATTATATAGAATGATTGCGTTTTGAGAGATGAAATCCAGACTCAGAGTGAGGCGATGATGATTTAAATGTATATTATTAATTTTCCTTGTATTGTATATGTGACATTCTGAATTACCTGTAAATTGTGATCTATTCCTATGTAAAAAAGAAACTACTTCATAAATATAAATACATTGAACAGGTAGGATGTGAAACTCTTGAAAGATTGGCCTGCTTTCTGTTCTTTAGGGAACCTTTTTAATAATTTTTAATAATCTTTTTTGCATCTTATATACCCCTGAGGACTTGGATGTAGACCCCACAGAATAATTCCATATGAATTTTAGGTTGTACATATCCAAAATATATGGTTTTTAATACTTCAATGTTCAGTACCTTTGTTAGAATTCAGAACACGTATCACAGTTGAGTTAGCTTTTCACTTAATTGCTTTATATGATGCTCCCAATTTAGACTGGAATCGTTCCATATTCCCAAAAATGTTGTAATCTGAGTTTCTGTTACAAAGCAGCTGTTTATGAGAAACTGGATGGGGTCATACCGAGTTTTTAACTAAGGTTAATGGAGACAGCTTGATCTATATTAGCTACTAAATTATTATTTATAAGCCACTGTTGAATTTCTTTCATTGTCTCATTTACCATGGCTTACAGATCAACAGAACGTTTATTACCAATTACCATATTGATGTTATCAGCATATAATACTGTGTTTTTATGTCTTGAATTCAAGGGAAGATCATTAATATAAACTAAAACAACACGGGACCCAGAATAGATCCTTGAGGAATTCCTCTATTTATCTTCTTCCATGTGAATTTCATATTTCCTATTTCCACCGTTTGCTCCCTTTCTATTAAGTAGATTTCTAACCAGTTTTCTGCTTGCCCTCTAATCGCTTAGTGATATAATTTTCTTAGTAGAATGTCGTGGTCCACCACATCCAATGCCTTACTCAGATCCAAAAATAAGCCATATGTCTGATTTCGTTCATCTTTTAGTTTCATAATTGCCTCTACAAGTGAGTATAACACATCATTTATACTTTTTTCTTTCGAAATCCAAATGGAGCACTATATAGTATTTTGTTAGATTCTAGGAATTGTGTTATTCTATTAAACATTATTAAATTATACAATAAATTACCACACAGCACTAAGTAAATTGTATCTACTAACGAATTCAAAAAGGAGGTCCAAGATTCAAATTCAAATTTACTGTCCATAGAGATGACATAAATCCATCAGACTTTGTCAATATATTAGTTACATTAGAAATACGATTATATACATTTACAAAATAAAATTATATTTACAAAAATCATCCATTATTGGTAAACTCATTATTAGAATAGAATATTTATTAAATATTATTAAATATTTACATAGTTCCTATTTAAGGGCACTGGGAGGTCGATGGGCTTCAAAAACTCGATTTTTTGTTTTTACTGTTAAAAAAGTTATTTTATTCTTCAGTTTTTAAATTATATATAACTTAGGGTGTCAGCTGGTATTAAAGCCCTTTAATCCATCAATTTAAAGATGGTGGCACAATGACATGCCCACTTTCTGATGTAGTATGGAGGGAAATATTCTTCCAGATGGCAAACCACTTGCAGGTCGTGGAAGACTAACAGACAGTGAGATTGTCCTCATCCAGCATTATTATGGACTAGCTATCACGAGAAATACGGGTAAAACAATTGCAGACATGGAACAAGCTATTTATGACATTTACTTTCATAAATTATCCAAAGATAGTAATCCACAGCATGGTTTGTGTGGTAAAGGTGAAGATTCTTGCTGTGGCTTTCAAAGAGCTCAGATTAGGAAAGAAGTTTATAAACTTAAACACTCTCTTCCAGAAGAGGCTGTTTTGCCAATTAAACCAGTATTCAGGGAACTTTCTGAAGATGAATTACTAAGAAAGTGGTTGCATGGTCGAACCCAAAACCCAAATGAAAGTTTTCATCGTTTAATATGGGAAAGAATTCTAAAAATTTTGCATGTTGGGCCAAAAACTTTAAAAATTGGTTTATTTGATAGTGTTATTTGTTATGATAATGGGTGCAGAGGTAGGCATAACATAATGACAAAGATGCATGTAAAGGTTGGTGAAAATATGAGGGCAGCATGTCTAAATCAAGATGTGTGTTGACTCTCAGAGGCAAAAAGAACAGTTCAGTTGCTTGAAAGTAGAGCTAAAAGTAAGAAAAGGATAAGAAAAGACGAAGAAAACCTAACTGAGCAAGAATATGGAGCAGGCATGTTCTGAGAGTATGTATAATTTAAAAACAATGGTGCTTAATCTTTGATCATGATTTCCCAAATCCTTGATTTTTCATACTTTAGGTGCATGTTTCTCAAAAACTATAAGAGACATTGATATACAATTTTCAGTGGTTATTTTTTAATGTTCCCTGAACACATTATTGTTTTATATTGATATCAATCATAAAATGGAGGGAAAATAAAATTCAGTGCTTAAAAATAGTACATGTCTTTTTTTAACACACCTGAATAATTTTTCATGTGCACAGTATAAACTGTGTATGCTTTTTATTTAGTTTAGATTATAAAACTGGACCATATGTTATTTACGAAAAAATTGGTGCCTATAGCTTTAAATTACTACAAGAGTGAGCGAGTGTGTGGTGTTTTAGGGCCCGTCGACAACAAGGTCATTTGGGCCCTAAGCCAACACTAAAATCTAAAAGCTACACAAAGTTAAAAAGTAAGATAAAATATAAACACTTAACTATTAAAAACACATTAAAACTCGTCCCAGTACTAAAAATTTAAAATCTCTAAAAGCAATAGATATAAAACACAAGTCATACTTGTTTATTAAAACCGATTTTAAAAATAAACCGCAGTGCCTTATCCACGGCCACTGGGTCGTCACCTAAAATACTGAGCAAGTTAGCTCCCAAGTCCAAAGACTGGCGAACGCGGGCGTACTGTGGGCAATCGAGTAAAATATGCCGCATAGTGAGGCGTACGGCACACGGAGCACACACTGGGGCCGGTTCCCCTCTCAACAAATGACCATGAGTAGCTCGTGTGTGCCCAATTCTCAGCCGAGTGAGTATCACCTCGGCTCGCCGGTTATCCCTGCAGGAAGTTAGCCAGGGTTGTACGCTCTCTTTAATTGCCCGCAGTTGTGTGCCTTCCAAAGCTGTCCAGGAGTGCTGCCAAGCAGAGAGGAGTTGGCGACGAAAAAAACGTTGCACATCCTGGTATGGCACAGTAGTTGTTAAACTCCGGGGCAAACGGCAAGCTGACTTTGCAGCCGCGTCCGCCTCCTCGTTTCCGGAAATCCCCACATGGCCTGGGGTCCAAGTAAAAGCAAAATTGTACCCGCACCTGAGCATTTGCGAGATCTGGGCCTGTATTTTTAAAACGAGGATGTGAGCGGCAGTGTGCTGTTGCAAGGCCTGAAGAGCACTCAGAGAATCAGTGCAGACAATAAAAGAGCCAGGAGCTAACTTGCAAATAAAAAGGAGCAAATAGAGGATGGCATACAGCTCTGCTGAGAAGACCGAAGTGGAGTCAACAAGACGAAATTTATGAGCCTCACCGTTAATAAAGAACGCGCAACCCGTAGTGCTACCTAACTTAGAACCGTCTGTAAAGACCGGAACATAGTTAGGGTAACGGCCCAGTAGTTCGGCAAAAAGTTGTTGGAACACCGAATGTGGAGTAGCGAGTCTAGGGTTGTTTGAAAGAGTTAGATCGAACCGCGCAAGATCGAGCTGCCATGGAGGATAAGGGCAGATGGACGACCTCTCCACGCGAGGCATTCGGAGGCCATGGGAATGTAGGATATCCCGAAATCTTATTCCCACGGGGCGTGTCCGAGAACCAGGGCGCATATAACGGTGGACTAAATCTGGACACAGAACTGGTTTGAAACAAGGATGATTGTGATAACTTGCCAACTTCGACACGTATGAGCACAGTAACAGCGAGCGACGAATATGGAGTGGAGGTTCGCGTGAGTCTGCATACAGGCAGTCGACTCGACTGGTGCGGAAAGCTCCTGTGGCAAGGCGGATGCCAGTGTGATGCACGGTGTCTAAAAGGCGAAGTTTAGAAGCGGTCGCTGCGCCATAAATAAAACTGCCATAGTCCAGCTTGGACCGAACCAGAGAGCGGTACAGCCTCAACATTACCGTGCGATCGCCCCCCCCCCAAGATGCTCCAGATAATACCTTCAGCACCCGAAGAGAACGATCGCAAGAGGCTCGAAGGTGACGAATGTGGTGCTCCCAATTGAGTTGTCAGTCCAAGTGGAGGCCCAAGAACTTCAGGTGCGAGACAAATGGCAGGGGTGTGCCGTTCAAATAAAGATCAGGAGGCGGGTGAACACCACGTGGGCGGTGAAAGTGGATACACTGCGTCTTCGCAGCTGAAAAACGGAAGCCGGTTTGAAGCGCCCAAGCTGCTAGCTGGGTAATGGTCAACTGCAGTTGGCTCTCAATGTGATCTATGTTGGCCGACCTATAATAGATTGCGAAGTCGTCAACATAGAGGGATGATGGAATTCCACTTCGAACGGCACTAGTGATGCCGTTAATCGCTACGGCGAAAAGGGTGACGCTCAAAATCGACCCTTGAGGTACACCGTTCTCCTGTATCCGCTCCTGGGATATCGTTTTTCCTATGCGCACACGAAAACGGCGAAGTTTTAAAAAATTGCTAAAAAACTCGGGTAGATGACCACGCATACCGTAACTATGAAGGTTACGGAGTATGCCGTACCGCCATGTGGTGTCATAGGCCTTCTCCAGGTCGAGGAACACGCCCACGGCGTGCTGTTTCAGTAGAAAGGCATCGGAAATATACCCCTCAAGGCGTGTTAGATTGTCGACACTTGAGCGATGGTGATGAAAACCGCATTGCAAGTTGGACAGATGGTTATGTTTTTTCTAGCCACCAATTTAACCGAGCGTTTATCATTCGCTCGAAGGTCTTACAGAGGACACTCGTCAGGCAAATGGGGCGGTAGCTAGATGGAAGTGTGCGGTCCTTTGCGGGTCGAGGGATGGGGATGACAATACCCTCTCGCCATGAGGAAGGGAAAACCCGCTCATGCCAAATGCGGTTATAGATGTTTAATAGGAAACATAGCGCCTCAGATGGAAGATGTAGTAGCATCTGTCGGTGTACGTCATCGGGACCTTGAGAAGAATCCTTTGCTAACGCTAGAGAATGGGCGAGCTCGGCAGCGGTAAAAGGTTGGTTGTACGGCTCGGTGCAGTCACTATTAAAATTTAGTTGTACCCGTTCCGCCTTTTCCTTAATAGGCAGGAAGAGAGCGTCATAGCGGGCAGTTTGGCTAGTAGCAGCAAATGTTGTAGCTAGGGCTTCAGCTATGTCCTGCTCGGTGGTGCACATGGAACCGTTGATGGCAAGGCCGGGAATTACCGTCCGGCGATACTTGCCGTACATCCGCCGAACAGCTGACCATACTTGTTGGTTAGAACTGCGCCGGGAAAGGGAAGAGACATAGGCTTCCCAAGGTTTACGCTTTGCTTTGCGCAGTATGAAACGTGCCCTAGCGCGAGAACGTTTGAAGGCGACGAAGTTCCCTTCTGTCGGGTGCCGCTGAAAAACGCGCAAAGCACGTTTGCGTGCTTTGACAGCCAAACTGCATTCCTCAGACCACCACGGTACAGGGATACGACGTGGTGTAGATGAACCTCGAGGAATGCTGGATTCTGCTGCGAGCAGGATCGAGCAAGTAAAATATTCGACCATTTCATCGATGGTGTCGAAACCATCATCGATAAGGTTTATCAGGGAATGGAATGTTCCCCAATTAGCTTTGGAAATAATCCAGCGAGGATGTCGAGAAGGTACACATTGGCGGCCAGAAAAATGAATATTAATGGGGTAATGATCACTGCCAAAGAGGTCGGAGAGTACTGACCACTCAAGTAGTGGTATTAATGACGGACTGCAGAAAGAAAGGTCTAGTACGGAATGTGTACCATAAGCGGATGATAGGAATGTCGGGTCACCAGTATTTAGCAGAAGCAGGTCAGACTTATCGAAGACGTCCACGAGGAGGCATCCACGGGCGTCATCAGTGTCTGATCCCCAGAGCGTGTGCTTGGCATTGAAATCTCCCACAAGGAGTAGTGGTGAGGGGAGCTGAGCCAATAGAGCTTGAAGATCACGCTCTGGAACTATACTGAGCGGCGGCAGGTACATGTTGCAGATGGTAAAACTGAAGCTCTCCAGCTGTATCCGAACGGCCACAGCTTGCAATGGTGTGGTGAGAGGAACGTTGGCGGCTGAGATGTTAGGCGCCACTAAGGTAGCAACGCCACCGCTTGCACGCATACCTGCAAGAGAGTCGCTTCTAAATGCAGAGAAAGGGTGAAGGTGTAACGAGTGATTGGGATGTAATAGGGTTTCCTGGAGACAAATAATTGATGGTGACCGTTGAGAAACTAAATGTTGTAGGTCTTGAGCACGAGCTCGAAAACCATTGACATTCCACTGGATTATTTCCATAAAGAGTTTTTAGCGGGCCGTTTTAACCTTTTTCTTGACCTTGGCTGATTTGGGCCCTACGACTCGAAAATCGTTAGCCTCCTGTGACTCCGCTGATGTTCGGGAGTCAGAACTCCTACGGCTCGTAGAACGAGACCGGGATCTAATAGAAGGCGAGCGACTTCGCGATCTATGTTGTGGCCGGGATCGGTTTTTCACATTTACTACTGGATTGTTGTTACTCGGTGATGGCTTGGTGGCTGGAGTCTGTACGGCTGAAACGGAGGCTGTGCTGGTGGATATACAAGCAGTCTGAGACGTGGGTTTAACGGCTAGAAAGTCAGTCTGCGTGGAGGCGTGGGCGACAGGGACGTGTTGAACAGCAACAGTGGTGTTGGGTGTACGGCGAGCTGCTGATGCATATCCAGTAGTAGTAGCAGGCTTTAGTTCCTCAAAGCGCCGTCGTGCCTCTGGAAAAGTGAGGCGTTCCTTTACACGTAGCTCCTGAATGCTCTTTTCGTCCATGAATCTAGGGCACTGTCGCGAACTGGAGGGGTGACTGCCGCCACAGTTCACGCAACAAGGTGTTCGACTGCAGTTTGGATCGTCGTGCTTCGGTAGGCCACATTGCTCACAAAGAGCAGGATTAGTACATGTGACCTTAGTGTGTCCGAACCGCTGAAATTAGAAACAGCGCATGGGGTTCGGGACATACTGGCGGACGCTAGCACGGTCATAGCCGCAATAGATGTACTCGGGTAGCTTCGTCCCGGCGAAGGTAAGAAAAACCGTACGTAGTGGGTACTCCTTGCCATCCTGTTTTCGTATTAGCCGGTACGCCTGACAAACAAGTTGATTAGAGAGGCAACTTACAATTTCTTCGTTTGCAAGACCGTCTAAGCTGGAGGTTGTGACTACTCCTCTGCAGGTGTTAAGCGTTTTGTGTGGGGCTACCCGGATAGGGTAGGAGCCCAACAAAGTCGCCTTTTGCAGTTTTCGAGACTGGTCTGCACTTGTGCTCTCCAATAGTAGGGTGCCGTCTCGGAGGCGCGTCGCATTCTTAACAGGGCCACTGATCCCTGCTGGTGAGACAGGAGTTATAAACCTAAGACCTTACGTGCTAATAATAATAATAAAAACTAGAAGAGGAAGAGTGTGATGCTTACTGACAAGCAGTAACTCAACGTGGCACAGTTGATGGAGATGAAGGGGATGAATTGGGGGTGAGTGGCTAGGGACCCCGGGATCGCCAATCCCGTACCTACCGTAGTAGGTCCCTGGGGGAAAATACCAGAGCCTCTTCTGCCAGTTTTCCGAGTTACTGATGGGCCTTCTCGGCAGCCGTAGCGGTCCTGCGGTACACCAAGTCCTCACCGTACATCACCCCATCAGTCAGTCCCCTACTTCCTGTTGCCCACCCCTCGGGACAAGGACCGCAGAGGTTGGATTTGGAGGGGCTTACTACAAGAAACCTAGCACTGAAGTATAGGGTGTAGTACTTTTTTCCAGGATACACAGAGTGCCTTGTGCCCCTTTTGCACGGAACTGTATCAACTTAATGTAAATTCTATAAACTCGATAAATGCACACATCCTTATACTATAATCATACCAAATTTCAATGTCTTGCAGCTTTTAGTTTTTTGTATATTTATATTTCAGTATTGTTAAAAACTAGCCCTGTCTAGGTAAAAATAACCTACCAGTGCCCTTATATGTATTTACATTGGTTACTGACTTTAATTCCTTAGGAAGTTTATTATATAGTATAATACCTTTATATCTTGGACTTTTTCCAAACATTGCCAATCTATCTTGTACTAAACAATAGTCATTCCTGTTTCTAGTGTTATAGTCATGATTTTCTGAGTTTATTTTGTAGCAATTTGTTTTTTATGTGTAGTACTGTTCTGAGTATTATTAAACTGGGGACGGTAAGCAATTTCATTTTTATAAACTCAGGCTTTACACTCTCTCTTATATTTAACTTCAGTAGTGTGAATTGCTTTCATCTGATGAATAAACACACTATTTACATTTTCCATTGAAGCAGCTCCCCATATAGTTATACAGTAATTCACATAACTCATAAAAAGACCATGATAAATATTCAACAATATTTCCATGCTACAATAAGCTGCCATATATCTTAACAAATAAATAACCTTATTTAATTTAATACAGCATTCATTAATATGAGCATGCCAATTAAGGTCATTGTCAAATGTTATTCCCAGGTATTTAGTGGTTTCAAACTCCCCTATCCTTTGTCCATCAATATTAACATCGGGTTTAAAATCGGCTTCTCTGTTTGATATAAGCATATACTTTGTTTCGTTTATATTAGTATTTAAATTTTTTTCACTTCAGACCTGTGTAAGATGGTTTAATACAATTTTAGCATTAATTTCTAGATTATTTAAACACTTATTTGTGCAGCATATTGCTATATCATCTGCATATAATACTAAACTATTATGCTTTAATGTATTACATGAACTAATTATATCATTAAATGAGAAATTTCCTAATTCAATGTAAAGTATTATTTGAAGCAAAAGGTTAGAAACAGTAACTTGTTAAATCCGTAGAACTGAGATCGCATGATTTCATATATTTTAAACTGTATACTTAAGAGCTACAAATCAGCTCATATGTTAGATATTTCCATGCTGATTGGGGAAAAAGAAAAGGAAGTACATTAGAATTCCACATACCAAAACTAGGTTTATAGACCTGTTTAACCACATACCACAGAAGACACTTTTAAATTTACAGGCCTATGTTATTAAGTTAAATACAACACAATACTTTATTCGTCACATTACACTTACATAGTTGAGCAGGCGCTCGTAAATTGGTGACTCGTCAAAATATTAAACCTAAACTTTAAGATCAGAAATAAGTCTACAATATTTAAAATACAATATGTTACAAAGTGTAATAAAGCAAGAGAATATTAATTATGTACAATATTTAGAGTATATAGTTTTCCTAAAGTTGAACAGACACTAAGTTAAAATTGAGGTCACAGTGCATCATCCATGTATTCCTGAATTGAATAGTATGCTTTGTTGGTGAATAAACTTTTGACTGTTTTCTTAAAAAGATTTTGGTTTTGGATTTCCCTAACTGTTTGTGGCAATTTATTATATATTTTAATCCCGATATATTGCGGAGTTTTCTTGAGCAGTGCTAACCTATGAGTAGGGTATTTTATATCTCTTTTTCCTCTTGTGTTATGACCATGATGATGTTGATTTTTTAGAAAACTGTTATACTTCCTGTGTTACTGTGTACATATAGAGGCAAGGTTGCATCAATGTTCTTAATGTTTTAAAACTGGTCTGCAGGATGCTCTATAACTCGAATGGGTCTTTAAACATATGATTTTCTTTTGAATTTTAAAAAGTCTGTCAGAGCCTGTAGCATTTCCCCATAAAGTTATTCCATTTGCAAGTAATGAGTGAAAGTAACTGTAATTTTGATTTTTTTTGTTTCTAAATTTGTATTCTGTGCCAAGCAGAACATGTTGAAACAGGCAGTATTTAATTTTTTTATATATAATCTAATTGTTTAGTCCATTTAAGGTGCTCATCTTTAAATAAGCCTAAAATTGTAGCATCTTTTGAGGCAGCTGAAGCTAAGGAGTTACTTTGTATGTTTTCTACTGTAGTCTTAAAATATAAAATTTTAGTTTTAGTTTTATTTAATTTCAGAGGATTGCATGTAAACCATGCTTCCAATTGTTTTATGGCCTGGTCAATGTTTGTTTTCAAATTATCAATATCTGACCCACTTAAAATAATTGACGTGTCATCCGCATAAAATATTGGTGGTCCGCTGACTGTAACTGAAGGATCAGTCGTGTAAATTACATAAAGCAGTGGACCCAGTACGGAATCCTGCGGAACCCCATTTTTAATTTGTTCCCATTTTGCATATATAGGACCAGAACTGCCCTCCAGTATAATTTTCTGTTTATTGCCTTCTAAATATAATTTGAACGATTCAAATTTTGTATGTCTTATGCCGTACTGGTGTAGTTAACTTATTTATATTTAGTGGTTTACAGAGTCAAACGCCTTAGATATATCACAAATTAGGACAGCAGTTTGTCTTTTTTCATCCAAATTTTTTTTCTTCTTTGTTTATGAAATCTATGATTGCAGTATTAGTTGTTAATTTTTTTCTAAATCCCTGCTGAGAGCTGTTAATGTTCGCATTTTCAAGGTAGGTTATTAGTTTTAAATGTCATAATTTTTTTAAAGAATAATTGAGAAAGTTGGAAGTACTGAGATTGGGTGGCAATTTTTTAGTTTGTCTTCCCCACCTTTGTGAATAGGATGGATTATGGCATATTTCATTCTTTCCGGAAAAACTCCCATCATAAGTGACTGGTTGTATATGCAAGCAAGTGGCACACATAGTTATTCTTGTAATTTTTTAAATAATAGTGGTGCGATTTCATCCCATCCTTTTGACATTTTCGGTTTGGATGCAGATATTATCTTTTTGACCTTAAATGGAGACACTATTCCTAAAGCAAAATCAAGTGCTGCATGCAGATTATGTTTGGCCATTTCTTGTAATGCCTCTGGGACTGAGGGAGGAGTATCCTCAGTCATATCTGCTACCTCAGTAAAGTATTTATTTAATTCTTCTAACCTGTTCTTGCTGTTTCAGTTTAAGTGGCTACTTGAATTGATTTGCATTAAATTTTTGCTAGCACTTAGCTCATTTTTTATTGCTTTCCAGGTTTCACTTCTTTTGTTTTCAGAATTTTTCATGTATTTTTCTATTGCCATGTATTTGCCTTTCCTAATGATACTTTTATATATTTTGTTGTACTTACTATAATACTGACATAATTGTATACTATTGGAAGATTTTAGGTTTCTGTGTAGGATTGATTCTCTTTCGTTTGCTTGAAATCCATATGCCTCATGTACACCAGCTTAAATTAAAAGTTCTTAATATTTGCTTGCATGTAACCTTCAGGAAAGAATGATTATATGCCAAAAGAAATTGTCTTAGGAAATTATTGTAGTTTTGATCTGCAGCTTTTGTATTACACGATGGCTAGTTTGTGTTAGCTAACTTTTCCTTGAACTCGGAGATATTTTGCTCACTAAAACTATACATTGTTTTACACTTTTTTTTTTACTCTTGGTGTTCTCGTTTTCTGTAAGGTTTACAAGTAAAGCTTTATGATCGAATAAACCGGTGTCTATTGTGAAAGATTCACTTTTACTAAATAGTGTATTAGTGATCATATTATCTATACATGTAGATGATATACTGGTGACTCTTGTTGGTTCTCTTGTGCCATGGGTGAAACCATGTTGTTTAAGTATTGAAATTACATTTTTTGTTTCACAACTATTTTCCCTGAGTATGTATATATTCCAATCAGTAGCAATTATAATCTTTGTATTTCTTTCCTTGCTTAGTTTATTATTTAAAGCCTCTAGTTTGTATAGAAATGTTTCCAATGTATATTGATATGGTATCCTATAGAGAGAAATCACAATAATATTGAAAATATTTAACTTTATAGCAGATTCTTCATAAAAATAATCTTCTTTAAAGGTTTTTAAATCATATCTTATTCTAATTTCAGTATTTAAATTTTTGTTTATAAGAATGCATTACCCCCCCTGAACAGCTGTTTCCAGTGAGTGGTAGTCTACCAAGATAAATTAGTTTAATCTATTCAGGATATTTATCTCTTCCTTGGACATCCAATGTTCATTTAAGCAGACAATAACTATGTTCAAATCTTTGATCTCAGCTAAAAATAGCTCTAGAGTCTCTAATTTTGATCTTACGCTTTGAATATTCAAATGTAAGAGCCAATTTGTTCCAATAGTTTTCTAAAATCTCTCTTTTATGTTTACTACAATGTTTCTCATTGCTTTGTGATCTGTTAAACCTAATTACATTCTGACTCTGTAATACATGCAAGGCACCTTCTTGTAGTGGACTTAGCTTAAGTGACTTTTACATATTACATCTGCTGCTCTGTCGATGGCTTTGCCAAGCAGGTAAGCACTTTGAAATTTAAATGCAAGCCATCATTACCTATACAAGTGTCATCCAGTTGGTTATCCTCATTTACAAACACAGCTTTCAACCTACTACAAGCCCATTTTATGTTGTCGTTTATACATATTGAGTACCATTTGGGAATATCATGCCTTTTTGCAATGCTATTAGCTGCTATAGTTGCTTTTAGAAGCTTTGTTTTGGTCATTCTTATTATTCTGTATATCTCTCCCATCACTTCTTCTGGGCATGATGATAATTTAAGGTTATTTGTGCCCACATGCAATACAACCACTTCAGCATGTTGCGAGACACTGTCGTCAACAATTTGTTCACTCACTTTCTGATACAGCTGTTGAGCATTTATGTCCCTATACACCTGCTTTACACCATTCACTTTCACATGCTTTAATATAGAGTCATCCATCACTATAACCTTTTTTTCCTTTCCTTTCACTTCGGTGGTTAGATTAGGTCACCTCCAAGCGAATGTGTTGTTGACCTTCTCTGCAATTATTTCCTCCTCATTCTCCATCATTTGCTGCAGAGCCTCGAATCTTTTGCTGGTGGAAAGGGTAGAATTTTGAATATTTTGTATATGTAACACTGGACTTACGGTCTGCTGCTTCGTTGTCTTTACTGATTTCTTGGCAGTGATTTTCCTCCATTCATTCCTATGTGCATTTTGGTTTACTAGTTCTGTTGACTGCACTTTTAGATCATTGTTTTCTTTTTATAATGACTTGACCTCATCTTGAGCACATTTTAAATATTTATTGAGTATATTGATCACAGTCCGTAGAGACGCTATTATTTCCATACCACGTGGTGCTTGGTATTCTCCATACAGTTTCATCACATTTCATTGTTTTACATTTACTTGATTTTCCCTTTCGTTTTTCAGTATCCTTTTGGTACTTGTAGTATCTTTATTGCTTTCTTGTCCTTGTGTTTTACTACCTATGGCTGTTTCGCATTTTGCTTTGCTGAGCGTTACTACATGCGATTCCAAGCACATGTTGCACCTCCAGATATCTTCACCCCTTAAATGTTTTACGTAACCGTATGTGCAATTTTCATGAATCCAGAGGGAACAACTATCACATCTTATTCCGTTAAGAACTCTTTCCAAACAGAATTTGCATTTGTTTTCACTTGAGTATACGTTTTCTGAAGAGCTTCTATCTTCGGCTTCTACTGGCGGCGACATCTTGAGTAAACCTCAAAGAGCTAAAAGCATAAAGAGTAACAAGCTCTGATTAAAATCAAATATTTGTACACTGAACAAATGAAAAGAGACCAGAACACCTGAGAACCATAAGATAAACAAAATGAAAACATTAATGGGTCTAGTAATCACATATATATATTAAATAAGAATTTGCTGGAACCAAACTGCAGGTGAGTATTTGATTTTGTATCACATATAATTATCTGTGTCTTATTCGTAAAAACAATTTGTAGTTGGTTTATTAACACACGTCACATTCTTTATACTCGTATTATCAAGGGATAATATAACATCTTCACTTACTTTTTTTTATATTATCGAGAATTAATATAAGATCTCTTGATAATGTATATTGTGACTTTGTGGGTTCGTAAAATTAAAAAGTTCAATTACTGTTCCTCAAATTTGGAGGCGAGGACCTCTTTTGGCACCTTCATTTCCGTGGCCAGACTGTCGTTCGCTGCCCTCATTTCTGTGGTCAATTCGGTCTTTATTTCGTCCATCTTCTCGGCGATGTTGTCGTTGGCCGTCTTCATTTCTTCCATTTTCTCGGTGATGTTGTCATTAGCCGTCTTCATTTGTTTCAGTTCCGCGGCCAGGTTGTTATTTGCCGCCTCCGTCTTCGCTGTTAATTGGCTCATCTTTTCCGATAGCTTTTCCAGTGTCGATTCCATGGCCGTTATCCCACTCCTGACGCCAGTTGTGACTTTGTGGGTTCGTAAAATTAAAAAGTTCAATTACACCGCTCAAAAATGTTCTTTATTTCCACCTTATTCCCATGTCACAATTACAATATCGTAATGTACACAATTACAACTAAGCCAGTTCGTCTTTCCACGTACACTCGGTGCGCCTTACCTCCTGCTCGCCACGACTCCTCAACACATATGACCATCGCCTGGCTTGTATTGATCGGCGGCACGAAGGTTCTCGAGATTTCCTTTTATGGAGGGGGGAAACATTCTCGAAGCTTCGCCCTCCTTCGGGCAGCAGGAGGAGGGGGAAACGAAGTTTCAGCTACCCCTGCGGTCTCCCCCCTCCACCGGCCTTCATTTATTCATACGCATCGTGAGTTTGCCGCTTGGCTAACACTGCTCCCTCCTCAAGGCTGGTCGTCCCGAACAGCACCATCGTAGTGGGCTAGGAGATCCAGGTGTACCATCAGCATCTTTCCTCGGGGCACCTTCTGGATGCGGTAGAACACGCCGTTAATCCTCTTCACCACACGGTACGGTCCTTGCCATGGCTGCTGAAGCTTCGGGCAGCGTCCCTTGTTCCGGGTAGAGCGGTAGAACAAGTCCAGGTCACCTTGCTGGAACCCTTGGCTGTTAGCTTGCCCGTCGTATCGGGTTTTCATGCGGTCGCTCGCCTTCTGGATGTTCTGGCGAGCCATCTCGTGCATGTCATGGAGGTGGTCCACCAGGTTCTCCACATACTCAGTCGCTGGCTGTATCACCCCCGGAGGGCTTCCAAAAGCCAGGTCAAAGGGGAGGCGTAGCTCTCGGCCGAACATTAAACTGGCTGGCGTCATCCCCGTGGTGTCGTGCGTTGACGAGCGGTAGGCCAGCAAGAACAGCGGCACCTTGACGTCCCAGTCTCGCTGATTGCTGGCCACGACCTTCCTCAGGGGTTCCTCTAAGGTCTTGATGTACCTCTCGACCGTGTCATCCGACTGGGGGTGTAGAGGTGTTGTGCGGGTCTTGTTAACCCCAAGTCTCTCTAGTGCCTCCTTTATCAGGTTGGACTCAAAATTGGTGCCTTGGTCACTGTGCAGCTCTAACGGTACCCCAAATCGGCAGAACACTTGCTCCACGAGACAGTCTGTGATTGTCCTGGCCTCTTGGGTCGGGATGGCATACACCTCCGGCCACTTTGTGAAGTAGTCCACGACCACCATCAGGTACTTGTTGCCTCGGTCGGATATTGGGAACGGTCCAGCAATGTCAACGGCGATCCGTTCGAATGGCGCTCCGACGTTGTACTGTTGCATGCGATCCCGGCTCCTAGTCTGGGAGACAAGACTTGCCGCGCACATGTGACACTAACGGTACCATCTCTCAGCGTCTGCTTGGAGCCTCACCCAGTAGTAGCGCTGCCGTAGTTTGTCAATCGTCCGGTTCGCTCCCAGGTGTCCTCCTGAAGTACCGGCGTGCAATTCTTCCAAGACTTCCGGGACCTTACTCCGAGGAAGTACCAACTGCGTCTTCCCATCGGGTGATTCCCATACCCGGAACAGCACGCCCTCTCTGGTCTTCAACGAGTCCCATTGGGCCCAGTAAGACATGTAGGTGGCGCTCCTCGGTGCGATGTCCGCCCTGGTTGGTCTCGTCCCTGCCTCCAGTTCCCTCAAATAGTGGCCCCAAGTCTGCGTCCGTCAGCACCTCCCTCCTCAGGGCTGCCCTATCCCAGCTGGCCCCAGGCACTGCCGTGACTACTACAACTGCTGCGGCACGGTCCTTCTCCTCCACTCTTGTGCATTGGGCTCATTCTTCTCGACAGTGTGTTCGGGACATAGCGTCCGCATTACCGTGGCTCTTCCCTCTGCGATGTTCCGAGGTGAAGTCGTACTCCTGCAGCCTCTGAACCCAACGTGGTGTCTGGCCGTCCAGGTTCTTAAAGCTCAATAGCCATGTTAGGGCAGAATGGTCAGTCCTCAGGTGGAAACGCTGACCGTACAGGTACTTGTGGAAGTGCTCCAAGGTCTTTACTACCGCCAATAATTCTCGCCGGCTTACGCAGTAGTTCTTCTCTGCCTTGGATAGCGCCTTGCTGTAGTAGGCTATCACACGCTCATGGCCGTCCTGTATCTCCAATAGGACGCCTCCGATGCAATGGTCGCTTCGTCGGCGTCCACAATGAAGGCGCCACCTGGTTGTGGAAATCCCAAAATTGGAGCGCCACACAGGGTGTTCTTCAGGTGCTGGAAAGCGTCTGCGGCGTCCTCCATCCACACATAACACCGCTGTTCCTCTGTCAGGCGGGTGAGGGGTTTGGCGATGTTAGAGAACCCACTAATGAAGCGTCGGTAATAACTGCACAGCCCCAGGAAACTGCGCAACTCTTTCTTATCCTTTGGGCGCGACCAATCTTTCACAGCCTGTGTCTTCTCCAGGTCTGCGGCCACTACGTTTGCTGAGACTATGTAACCCAGTAGTTCACTTCCTTGCGGAAGAGCTGGCAATTCTTCGCGATCAGCTTCAAGTTGGTCGCCTGCAATCTCTGTAGCAACTGACTCAGATTCTCGAGATGGTCATCAAATGTTTTACCGACGATGATGATGTCGTCCAGGTATAACAGGCAGGCATCGTAATTCAGTCCTCTCATCACTGACTCCATGAGGCGTTCGATGATAGCTGGTGCGTTACACAGGCCAAAGGGCATAACTGCGAACTGCCAGAGCCCTTGGCCTGTCGAGAATGCGGTCTTCTCTTTGTCTCTCAGATCTAGAGCTACCTGCCAGTAGCCCTACTTCAGATCCAGGGTCAAAAACCACTGCGCAACAGTTAGCGTGTCCAGGGTGTCGTCAATCCGGGGTAAGGGGAAGCAGTCCTTCCGGGTGACAACGTTCAGCTTCCTGTAGTCCACGCAGAAGCGTAGCTCGCCGTTCTTCTTAGTCACCAAGACTACAGGGGAACACCAAGGGCTGTCAGACTCTTCAATCACCCCCCCTGAATCTCATGTCCTCCAGCATGTCTCGTACCATCCCTTGCTTCGCCAGCGGAACGCGTCTATGTGGTTGCCGAATAGGCCGGGCATCCCCGGTGTCGATGCGGTGAAACACTTTGTCCGTGCGGCCGTCGTCACTATCGCCTTGGCTGAAGACGTGCTGGTATCGCCTCAGCAGTTGTCGAAAATTCTCTAGTTATTCTGCGGACAGGTGGTCGGCCGCCCTCTCCAGTGAGCCTTCTAGCCGGGGCTCCAGGTGCTGCGTCGGCACTGGCTCCTATGTCTTCTCGATTGCTGTTACGCTCACCACGGGCTCGCACGTTCCCAACTCCGTCCCGGCCTGGACGTCGTGATCGGTGTCCGTTGGATTTAGAAGTCTCACTGGCACCTCCCCTCGGCACGGCAGCAATGTCCTGGCTACACACAGTCCGCGTGCAGGCGTCTTCTGGTACAGCATCATGTTGCTGGTTCTCTGGCCTTCCAGTCGCGCCGTCACCACCACCTCGCTCCTCGCTGGGACAACCACGTCTTCGTTCAAGACGACCCTGCAGATTCCAAGGCGCTCTTCGTGTTGACGGAGTATAACCTCTTCTCCGTTGAGCCGCAGGTCCTTCCTACCGACGTCGACCGTCGCCTCGTGGCTCCTCAGGGCATCCAGTCCCAGAATCACCTCCTCAGCCACCTTCGCGACGAACACCCACAGGCGCAAAGCACTCCGTCCCAAGGTCAGCTCCAGCAGGGCCTCCTTCTCCACAGGCATGGTGTCGCCCGATGCCGTCACAAGCTGGAATGGTCGCCTGGGGGTCCTCGTGGGCAAACCCTTCGTCACGTCAGGTCTGATGATGATCACGGCCACCCCGTTGTCCACCAGCAGGCGGCACGGCTTTCGTCTTACCTAGCCGTCCGCGATGAGGCTGTCATCCATCCGCCGGCTGACGGCGCGCAGCGTCACTCGAGGGGACGGTGGTGATGGCGCCGACGTGCCCCTCTTCACGACGGACCTTACTCGTTTTCCGGCTACTCTTCCTTTTGTGGGCAGTCTCTCTGTAGGTGCCCGGGCTGTCCACACCCCCAACATGGGCCTCTAGGTTTTCGCCGGCGTCCCTCGGCTGGTCTTCTGTCTCCGGCGTAGCGCACACTCCTCGTTCTCGACGACGGGATAGCTGTTACTTTGGCCGCCTCCATCCTTAATGCTGCTGTCAGCGCCTCGTGGATGGTTTTATAATCGTCGAGCATTAGGCGCTGACGAATCTCCGTATCTCGTACCCCGTCAACGAATGTGTAGGCAGGTTCCCGGGATACGAACTCTGGTGGGAGGTCGACTAGGGCCTTGCTAGCCAGTTGTTCAACTGCCAGGGCGAACTCTTACAGCGTCTCCCCTGTCTGCTGTGATCTTGCCTTTAACTGGCTGCGGTACGCTGCGGCTAAGCGGTGGTTTCCAAAACGATTCTCTAGGGCCTCCTAGATGTCCTTGGGAGCCGCCGTTGACTGAACCGCGTTCAGGATTACAGCGGTCCGTCCCTGGAGGCTGGCTATTAACTATGTGGCCTCCTCTTCTTGTGACCATTTGTTGTGATTGGCCACTCTGTCGAACTGCCAGCGGAAGACTTCAAACGTTGACGCGCCGTCATACTTCGGGGGGTTGACGCGCGCAGATGTTGTGTCGCATCCCGCCGCGTATGCCTTTAAATCTTTCAGCCTCCTGCCGACGACTTCCTCCACTATGGCGTCCAGGAACTTGACGCTGCTGTCGGCCTTTCCCTCCAGGTTGTTTACGCGCTTCGCAAGGTCTTCGACGTCTTCAACCATTGCGTTCAGGGACTTGGTGCTACTGTCGGCCTTTTCCTCTAAATTATTAAGGCGTTCGTCTACTTGACCCATCCGATTGCCCAGCTTCGTGACGTCATCCCTCACGCTGGCCAACTGTTCCTCAAATTTGGAGGCGAGGACCTTGTTTGGCACCTTCATTTCCGTGGCCAGACTGTCGCTCGCTGCACTCATTTCTGTGGTCAATTCGGTCTTTATTTCCTCCATCTTCTCGGCAATGTTGTCGTTGGCCGTCTTCATTTCTTCCATTTTCTGGGTGATGTTGTCATTAGCCGTCTTCATTTGTTTCAGTTCCGCGGCCAGGTTGTTATTTGCCGCCTCCGTCTTCGCTGTTAATTGGCTCATCTTTTCAGAAAGCTTTTCCAATGCCGACTCCATGGCCGTTATCCCACTCCTGACGCCAGTTGTGACTTTGTGGGTTCGTAAAATTAAGAAGTTCAATTACACCACTCAAAAATGTTCTTTATTTCCACCTTATTCCCATGTCACAATTACAATTTCGTAATGTAGACAATTACAACTGAGCCAGTTCGTCTGTCCACGTACACTCGGCGCACCTTACCTCCTGCTCGCCACGACTCCTCAACACAACTGACCGTCGCCTCGCTTGTATTGATCGGCGGCCCGAAGTTTCTCGAGATTTCCTTTTATGGAGGGGGGAAGCATTCTCGAATCTTCGCCCTCCTTCGGGCAGCAGGAGGAGGGGGAAAACGAAGACTCAGCTACCCCTGCGGTCTCCCCTCCCTGCACCGGCCTTCATTTATTGATAGGCATCGTGAGTTTGCCTCTTGGGTAACAACATAAAGAAGTACGTGATTTGTGTCAATAAACCAACTACCAAAAGTTTTTACGATTAATTTTGATGTCGCTGTTGCTAAATACCTCCAAACACATATATCCATGTCTTGTTTTTCATATTTTCTGCATATAATGGGTCTTCTGTTTAATATTCAAGTTTATATGCTATTAAACTGCACACTTCTTTGACATCTTCACTGTTCACAGGCATCTATGGCTACTGTTCAACTCATTGAATGCAAATCCATTTAATCTAATCTAACATCACTTTACTAAAAGCTGCTAGTCTCACTGATAGATTAAACGTTTGGAAAAATATACAGAATTTAAAAACTCAAAGATCACCTTAGGAAGTTAAAATTGCTATCTCCAAGCAATCTTTGAAAGTTCATGGTTGTACCAGCAGATTCCACCACTAAGTTCACCAGTAGTACCTGAAACTAGTTGGATAGACAAATGTCATCCTAGAACCTCGTTCAGATATTGTTTTTAGTGAAACTAAGTTTCAGAAATTCCAACTCTCTGTATTAGTGATGATGACGAAGATGATTGATGGATGACGATGTTGATGATTATGATAATAATAATTAGTACTTTATGTATCACAAACATTTACAAAAGTGAGCAAAAACTCTGTAAGCAGGTGACACATCAAATGAAATATACAATAACAAATACTATTAACAACAATTGATGATGTATATTTAGGCAAAAAAAGTCTTTACAAAATGAAAAGAAAAACAATGTTTTTAAACCATCTTCCATATATTCGATTACTGAGTAATATAACTTTTTACCAGCATGTATTTGATAGCTTTGTTAAATGATTCCATATCTTTTGTTTGTCTTATTTTGGTGGGTAATGTATAGTACATTTTTATTTCTGCATATAGTGGGCATTTTACTAACAATGTTCATCTGTGTTCTAGTGGCTTTAAGTTGCCTTTGATTCTGGACTGATAGCTGTGTTGTTTTTGTGTACTGCAAATATGTAGGTTGTCAACATTTAAATTTATCTATTAGCTAACTCCAGTATATATTGTGATGGGAAAGATAATATTTCCAGGTTTTTAACAGTGGTCTACAAGATTCTTTTGGACCTATGAGTGTTATGCGGATTATTTTCTCTTGGGTTTTGAATATTGATTCCCAGCTTGTTTCATGACCCCAGAGGAGTATCCCGTATGTCATGAGAGAATGAAAGTAACTGAAATATTGTGACTTTGTGGGTTCGTGAAATAAAAGGTCCAATTACACAAACTCAACAATATTCTTTATTTCTACCAACTTACAGTTTAACACTTGCCAATTACACAGAATTGCGTAATGCACACAATTACAGTTCACCAGTTCGTCCGTTAAAGTTCCACTGTACGCTCACAATTACGTAAATTCTTCGGTTGCACGCACGCAGTCTTCTTGTCCGTCCGCTAGCTCGTCAAGCACTGACTGACTGTCTCCCTCAACTCACTCACTGCAGCCCTTTTTATAGGAATATCACCGTCTTCTAGAAGTCTCTGGATTAGATGAAAACACCCGCAAGTTCGAGAACCTAAGCGGAGGGTAAAGAGACGGCTCAGTGGCCCGCAATCCCCCTCAGTTGGTGACAGAGACTAATGGGAGGCGTGGATCGGCTGCCTCTGGTTTCCTCCCAGCTGTTGCCGGTCATGCCTTCTGCTAATTGGGTGAGCAATTCAAACACAAACATCACTTAAGTGATGTGTTTGAATTACCGACTCATTACTTTCAAATGTTAAAAACATCACTGTTTTTAACCTTTTGCTTCAAATAATAAAATACACTTCTTTTGTAGTCGCCAAGTTTGTAATTTGGGATAGGCAGAACATGTTAGAACAGGAAGAACGTTATCTTTTAATTATGCATTGTATATGTTCCTGCCATTTTAACTGGTTATATATATATATATATATATATATATATATATATATATATATATATATATATATATATATATATATATATATATATTCCAGCCATTTTGCTGAGGAATCACTACGTATATTGGTGGGGTATAACATGCTGTTGTCTATTTTTGTGTAAGTTCATGACCGAAGCTTTAGGTGTGTTCAATTTTAGTTCATTGCTATTATACTAATGAAATGTGTAATGCTTAACGCCCGCTTTTACTACATACGGCTCCGCCGGCGGTTTGCTATTATACCATTGTTTTAGTGTAGACATTGCCTCAGTCATTTTCAGCATCAACTATATGTTAATTACAGCTTTTATCCTAATTGTGGTATCATCGGCATACATTATTGTTTTCTCACTAATGTTTTTCAGGAGATCATTTGTATATAGTATGCAAATCAATTGTCCTAAAATACGTCGCTGTGGATCCTCATCTTTTATTGTGTTCCAGTTTGAATGTGCCTCACCATTACTACGTTTTAGGATTACTTTATGTTTGTAGTTATTAAGATATGCCTGGAACCACTTTAATGTTATGTTGCTTATACAAAATACAAAAGTAATCAATTCTGCAAGCAACAATCAGATTAAATGGTATCAAAGTCAGCAAATATTAGAAATATATAGAACTATAATAATTTGTACCTTGAAACTTCACTATTGTGATAAGAAATGATGATAATTCTTATGAATTCTTTATAAACACTAGTAATGATATTTCCATCCAAAAATAAAAGATGATTATAATTTTAAAAAGTTTACTTGCCATCCTTGGGTTAATGAACATTCTCAATGTTTTTTAAAGAGTTTACTATATCTTAGGTTCCTCAAAATAAACTTAGTACTAAAGGTTAATTGCATTTCTCTATTAAAGATAGAATTCCTAAGTATTAAAAATTTGGTATTTATCAGTTTAATTGTTTCGATTGTGATCAACTTTATATTGGAAAGACAAAACGTAATTTATAAAGCAGAACAAAAGAACATTTTCGTAATATTAAGTATAAATAAACTGATAAATCGGCCTTAGGAAATCATTTTTGTTCATAACATATATCTAGAAGCTATATTATTAAAACAGTTAAATGGTCCGATAAATTTAATGGTTTGCGAAAAGATATTTATTTTAAAAGTAAACATTGCATAATGAATTTTGAAATACCGGTAGTCGATTCTGTTTTTAAATTTGCTTTATTTTCAGATTTTGGTATTACTAACATGAACATATCGACTTCTAGTGTTTAGTGTCTATGAAAACAGCTTTTCTTTTTCCAGCTGAAGATGTGTATGTATATACATGAAATCGAGAACCTGGACAATTTATTAGAATAATCATCATTTCTTATAAGATAAGTGAAGTTTTAAGTTACAAATGTTTATATTTGTATGTACTTTAACATACTTAGCAAGAAATTATTCATTGCCTTGATATCATCACAGTGGGTGCTGCAGCCAAGATAGAGATGTGATGATGTGATAGGCATATCAAAACTTGGTCTACAAGCATAAATTTCTATTTCCTTCCATGGAGTTGTGGAAAAAAGTTTTATTGTAATAAATTAAATTTAAAGATTAGTCGATTAATGAAACTAAGCAACACTTATAAATTTCGCGCAACATGTTACGGAGGCTACTTTCCTCAAACCAACCGGACATCGACTGATTCTCATAATTTAATTGCCAATACTTTGTCGGAGGTCTCCTCTATTGGCAATTCGAGGCACTTGCTGAACAAATCTTTTTGTTGGATGTTGAAATTGAAACTTTTGTTTCTAACTTTTGAAATGAAAATGTGTTCCCATGTAGACAGTTTTTGTTTTCCTGTTGTGTGTTTAAGTGGCTTTGCTTCTGGATTTATGTTGTGGACTTTTTTCCAAGAATGTGTGGCAACTGCCAATTTTTCTATTTCTTTTTGTTTTAGGTTCCTAAAGGGTTCCTTTGCTCTTATTTCTAAATTTCTTTTGGTTTTTCCAATATAAATTTGGCTACAGTCACAGCATTCAATTTGGTATCTACCAGATTTCATCTTAGATGGAATGGCTTCTTTGATGTTTGAGCATAATAGGTTTTTAGGGAGTGATGGTTGACTGGTGGTAGTTGAATGTTTTGTTTTTTGAAGACTTGAATTCATCAGTCTTCAAGATGGAAATTTCTTCTACGTTGAAGTATTAAAAGGCTGTTATTTTTTTCTGTTCCAGAGAAAGCGTAGTATGACAGAGAAAATGCCTAGAAGGAAGCGAGTGAAGACTCCCCAAAAGGCTATGGGTATTTTGACTCTGAGCTTTAAAGTCTAATATGTTATATATTCTGTTTAACATTTTCAATGTTCATATTCTTTGTGATACTGTTAAATTACATACATTATGTGAGTATATTCACCGTTGGTGCATGAAAACGTGAATGCATTTTCACTTAAAATTGAATTTCAATTTGGTTTGTTGATGTGTTTGTATATGAAAGTGATAAATGTTTTGTGCAACAGAGATAAATGTGTTTAATGTTCTGGAGATCCAGTGAAACCTCTTTAATCTGGACCAGTTTAAAAAAAAAACTGTGTTGTTTATGACGATTTCACCAACAGATGTTAAGACTTAATACGAGTTTAGCAATAGTTATAACAAAAATTGCATTTAACCAACAAGTGTTAGCTTAACACTCGTATTAAATCTCTTGTTAAACTAGCAAGCCAAATTTCTGTTGTTAAGTCCTTAACAATTGTAAATAGTCAAGATGGCAGGCGTGAACATAGCTTTTGACGTCGATTTGCTATATTTAGGACCATCTAAATGACATTCGTAATAGAGTGTTGCCAATGAGGAGAAATTATTTTGAGGAGCTCTCAAAAGATAATTTTCTACAGAGGTATAGAAGGTCAAAACAAGTTGATGTGAAGGTCACTATGGAAGTACAAGAGAGGTTAGAACATGCATCGAAAGGAATATGCTGATCTCGCCTTTGCTTTAGGTATTAATAACTTTGCGATCTTATAATTCACTGAATTATGTGGATAATACACTGTCCACCACCCGTCTTGAAACGTTCAAGTCACTCGTCACTTGTCCTTCTTCGCTGCTCGTTTTAAATTTATGTAATACTGAGTTAGAACATGCATCAAAAGGAATATGCCGATCTCGTCTTTACTCCAAGTATTAATAACTTTGCGATTTTATAATTCACTGAATTATGTGGACAATACACTCTCCAGCTCTCGTATTGAAACTTTCAAGTCACTCGTCACTTCTCCTTCTTCGCTCCTCATTTTAAATTTACATAATACTGACGAAGTTATTTCACGTTTCTAGTAGTGACGTGCATCTCAATTAAATTCGTTTCCAATCTTTTCCGACATGACACATTTCTCTTTTACATTTGCTGCATCTGTATTATTTTTCACGATATGCTTATACTTCGTATCAATTCAATTAACAATTCTTTCTCCACCAATGAGAAATTTGTCCCATGGCTTCTCTGATGATTTTGTTTACCCGCCACTGTTTCAGCTTTGTGCAGACGAAACTGAAAACAAAGTCACATTGCAGTACTTTAAGAAAATAACACGACTCATCCCTCGCCTTCTATGGCTGTAATATTTACAAGTCTTTTGGCGTTAACACGTTTCTGTTAACATTTTCAGAAAACAGGATGGTGACATGCAAGAAATTTAACAGATTTGTTAGCGTTTTGACTATTGTTATGTTATATTTGTTAACGTCGATTTTAACATCTGTTGGTGAAATTGGGCATTAGTATAGTAAATGAACACTTAAATACAGACCATAAATTGTTATTCTCAGTAGGTACATTATCCGATTTCTCTTGCGAATAGGCAATTTCATTCCACTCACCCCACCTGCTTGAGACCCGGTTGGAAGAGAAGCTCTCTTAAAGTCATCAAAATTTGTGGTATGGTGTGTCTGACTTGTCAGAGAACAAGAAAGAAGAAGAAGAGTTTAAACATTTTTAAAAATATAGATGGCTGAACTGTTGATGAAGGCATTGACAATTGGTTGAAACTCGACAATGATAGAGGTTATAAAGCGATTACAGAGAAAGGCAATATTGCGTCATGCAGTGGTACTAAAAATGAAAATGAAGAGTATTCGGATTCAGAGAGTGATGATTAGGGCAGCGACATCAGAGCGGTTGCGTGTGTTGGGAGGCACTCGGTACAGGACTGATTTCAGTGGGAGGGTTGGGTACACCGTAAGTTCTCACAGTAATCATCGACAACTTATGGTGGCCTATATTATTTCAAACACTAAGAGATAAAAAATACCCTATATGCTTGTACAATTCATTAAAGGATTACTGCATGAATAGAAGAGTACACATCAGAGGGAAAGTACTATAATAACTAAAGATATCACTAAAGGATGCCCTCAGGGATCGATTCTAGGAACCCTCTTTTGGGATATCTGAACGAAACCGATCATAAATAGTTTGCAACAATCGCCTGACATATTAGAGGAATTATGAAGATGAATTATAAATATTGGTAGCAGCTAATAGTTGGATTGAACTGGAAGCTAAATCTAAGACACCTCTTGGAATTCTCGATAGTTGGTGTAAACAAGCCAAATTAGAAATTGCTCCGCAGAAGTCGTTTATTACGCTCTTTAAAGGGAGTTAAAAAAGAGATCCTATAGTCAAACTCAATATCATCAACAGCAAAAGAGCAAATGTTAAATATCCTGTTATCTATATTGATGAGAAGCAACACTTTGATACCCATATTAAATCTGTAGCAATGAAAGCTGATGGAGTATTAATGAAACTATTTACAATAGCTACGAGATTATCTAAGCTTTCTCCTAGTAAAATTCATACATATCATATGAGTTTCATGGTGGGTATAACTGCGTATGGAGCGTCGATATGGGGATATAGAGAAAAATTGTGGAGGAATATAGATACTCTACGTAAATACCAAAGACAGGCTTTACTTCGTTGCACAGGAGCAATATCAATGACTGCTACAATGCCATTATTAGTTATACTGGGAATATGTCCATTGGATTTGTTGATTAAACAAAGGGCAGTCTACTTTTGGATGAGGCGGAGAGAATTAACTAAGATGGAAAATTTATTGGGAACTCCATGCAGGACGAGGACAGAAATTAGGAACGTATTAATTAAAGAATGGCAACATGAATGGGATCAAATTGATGTAGGAAGAAGGACACACGAAATCTTTCCTAGTATAAATGAGAAGTTAAAGTTAAAGGAGATCCAACCAAGACGAAGTGGGATACAATACATTTCAGGATATGGACCGTACAAGACGTACTTTAAAAGGATAGGAAATGCAGATGACACCATGTGCAAAGCCTGCAGGGAAGAAGATGCTCCGGAACATGCTTTATTTGAATGTATAAAGTATACACAACAGCTACAACAAGAGAGGAAAGAATTAGCAGCAAAATGTATATGGAACATCATTAGGAAGAGGGAATGTGTAGTGTATAACGCCCGCTTTTACTACATACGGTACTGCGGGCGATGACACTGATGATACATGAGATGAAGATGGAGCACCAGTGGAATGAGATGGCGGGGGAAACTGGAGATCCCGGAGAAAACTCGCCCAGCGCCGTGTTGTCCACCACCAATCTCACTTTGCGGTCGCCTGGGATCGAACCCGGGCCGCCTTGGTGAGAGCCAAGTGGTCTAACCACTGAGCCACGGCGCGGCCAGGAAGAGGGAAGATTTTAAAATATTAGAATTGGCAGCGGAGAAGGTCTCAACAATAGTAATGGATGAATGTAATAAAAAAAGGCAGCAGCAACGACGAGTAAGAGTCAATATTCAACATAGATATCATGAATCGCCTTCTACACCAAGAAGATCTGGACGATTTCGGGGACAGAATATGGGTACCTAGCTTCAACAGCCTAAGAAGAAGAGGAACTTCACCTAGTCAAAGGATTAATAGAAGAGGACAATTTTGGATTCAACAGAAGAATTTGAAGCGACAGAAGAAGAAAATATCAACACAAGAACAAAAGGATAGATAGATTTTAGAGATAGGAAGGTAGAAGTAGTTTAGATTGTGAAAATTGTTAGCTACAATTGTAGCAATTATATCAGTTGGATTAGATTAGATAGGTTAGTGTAGGTTCGTTTTTCTGCAAAGTGGTTGTAAATATCAATATAATTATTATGTTTGAGTAAATATAAAATTGTAATACTGTGTCTTGGTATAGCATCTAGAGGCCAAGACTTAAGAACTGCAGAATATATTTTTTATTTTAATTTTTTTTTTTTAGTTTTTATTTTTTATCTTTTATTTTTAGATATTATTTTTTTAGTAATCATCGACACACGGAGTTCACGCAAACACAATGCGAAAGGAAAGGCTACGAACGTCCAAAGGTTTGCACAATCATGTATGGGGAACATGTTTTCTCTGAAAACCTTTATTGTAAACCTTGCAATAAAGCAATTGCTCATAGTAAACCGAGTAATGTACTACATGTCAGTACTACAACATATAAGCGTTGTGTTACAAAATGTGAGAATTCATCGCTACAATAAGACATACAGTGGCCGTAATGGAAATCTTTACATGGTAATAAAAATAACAAACATTGACTTTACATGGTTTTATTTTGAACTTCCGCGTACAATTAATCCTTGGTCATATTTCCCTTAACTTTTATCACGTTCATGAGTCTTCTGGGCATCAAATCTGCTAGATTTTCAACATACCTTTTATCCATTTCTATCCATAACTTCTTCAATGCCTCCTGCAACTCATTATTTGACGGTTGCAGCTCTTATATTTTGTTTATTACCCAAGAATTTTATATTGCATTTAGGTCAGGAGAGTTACCAGGCCAGTCAAGTATGGGTATACTACTGTCTTTTAGAAACTTCTGACCATCTTTGTTCTGTGAGCAGGGGCACCATCATGCATAAAGAACTGACACTGATGAATTGGCCAACACGTGACAAAATGCTGTTGTAACATTTCTAAACAGTTACTTCCCTTCCCTGTTACATTTTAGGGAGAAAGTACAAGCCACCTCTATCACAATTATCACTAATGGCACCCCATACCATCACATCTTTTTGGCCTTCTCACCTTTTTTGGACTTTCCTCTGTCCAATTTGAAAGTGCTTCCATCAGCAAACAGTACTTTGCACCAGTTCTCTGATGTCCAGTATAAGTTTTGAAGAAATGTACTCATTTCTTCATCATAGCTTCTTGAGTGCACAGAATTGGTAAACCTAGATCTTTTTGTAGCTGATGCTGAATGGTCTAGATTGCAATACTGTGAGCAGTTCTGGATTATTCTTTTTTTATCCTGCTGCTGTAATCTACGGATTAGCCATCACTTCGTGTTTCAGAAGGTCATCAGTCCTTGGGGAAGTCTTTATTTTTCCACCTGAGTCTGTCTTTCGAGTTGGTGTGGCACCACATGGCAAAAGTGCTGCCGCATTTTTTAGGTCGTCAATGGCCTGTCTTGAAACCTTTAGATCAGCAGCTATACAAATCACAGAGATATCTACTTCTAACAGAGTTAAAGCACGAGTCTTCTTCTCACAACTGCGCTTTTTGCATTCCATTTTGTGTATTGGATGCAGAAATACACACCTTCAAAACAGCACTGAGATCAAGAATTGGATGACAAAAACACACAGGAAACAACTTGCTGTCTTGCTGTACGAAAATACCAGAGGCAGGCTGAGACCGGCCCGCCTCAGTAGCGTAGATGGTAGCATATCTGACTCACGTTCAAGAGGTCCCGAGTTCGAATTTCGGTCAGGTTGAGTTACCTGGATAAGGTTTTTTTCCGAGGTTTTCCCTTATCCTGAAAGACGAAAGTCGGATAGCTCTAAGCTCCATGGACCCCGGACGCATTCAGCATCATTTCACCCATTCCATTCATCGTCCGATATACTAAATGTTGGAGGACGTAAAAAAAAATAAAACAGGCTGAGACCTGGGCTAGTAATTAAGGAAAGTTGTTGCTGTGTACTCGATAATCACTTGATTTGCAGCTCCACACGCCATTTTGTGTAATGGGGGAGAAGGAAAAACTGAGCACATTATAAACGTAGAGATTTTCCTTGCATTTGAAATGTAAAGGTTTCCATTGCAGTGACTGTACTTCTATCAAGCCAAATATTTAATGAAGAGCTATGCGCGGCATTCATTTCTGCCGATATTCCTTTACATAAACTACAGGACACGAAGTTGCGTGCGTGTTTAGAAAAGTACATTGACAAACCAATTACACATAATACGACTTTACGTAAGTACTATGTAAAATGTCATGATAAGTGCATTGACGGTATAAGGATGAACCTAAATAACACAACATATGGGTTTCAATGGATGAAACAACGGTTGTCATTGGGTGATTTGTGGTAAATGTGGTTGTTGGAACACTGGACGCAGAAGGCCGCTTGGAACGTATCTTCTAACAAGTGACGTAGTCAGAGTTGCAAATTATTCTACTGTAAGTGCAATATTTCACAATTCCATGAAAATACTATGGCCACCACGTGTGACACACGATAGAGTACGACTGCAATACCATAACCTGGAACCTGTATAGCCATTTGGACACTAACATGCATAGCCATTACACTAAACTTTAACCCTTATTGCTGTAACCTTACTCCTTATATTGTATATGATATCGGCACGTTCCCGCCCCGATGTCGCAGCCCTAGTGATAATGAACCTATGGTTATGAACCATTCACAAGCAGTATCAAACATACAGAAATTGATGCTTTATTTCAAAAGTCAAGGCGAAACATTGCCAAAGTAACTTTTAAAGTTATGGTGGATGCGACATCCTGCTGCTTGTAAGCGATACACTGAAAAGAGACGGCAGAAGCTCACTGCCTTTTCTACTACAGACTACTTTGTAGCTACACTGTGTACAATGCAAATACACAGGTTATAACAGTACACACAGTGTATGTGTTTTTAGATGAAAGTGTGCAGACAGTTATTTCTCAACTCCATTAAAATGCACATAGGGCTATTGGATTATTCTGAATGTACAATTAAAATACAATTCACAAAACTGTGAAATGCCGAGGTCTCCTAAATTTAGGTCTGGAACCTTTCTTTCCCGGACGGACGTTCAATGAAATAATGTTCAAATGAGTCCAGGATACATAGTGCTTAGAGTTACTAGACTTTCGTCTTTCAGGATAAGAGAAAACTTCCAACGCTAAGTCATATCCGATGATGAATGAAATGCTGTTTAAATAAGCCAAGGGTACATAGAGCTTAGTTACCAGATATTCGTCTTTCAGGATAAGAGAAAAATTCCAACCCTAAGTTATATCCGAAGATGAATAAAATGATGTTAAAATGAGTGCAGTGTACATAGAGCTTAGAGCTGCCATAAATCACATTTCAGGTTAAAGGAAAACCTCCAACGTTAAGTCAGATCGGACGATGAATGAACTGATGTTCAAATGAGTCCAGAATACATACTGCTTATAGTTACCAGACATTCGTCTTTCAGATAAGGGATAACCCCCAACGTTACATCATATCGGACGATGAATGAAATGATGCTTAAACGAGCCCAGGGTACATAGCGCTTACAGTATTCAGACATAACGTCAGCACTTACAGTATCCAGACATAACATCTTTCCGGATAAAACAACCTCCAACGTTAAGTCATCGGAAGATGAATAAAATGATGTTTAAATGAGTACAGCGTACATAGAGCTTATGGCTACCAGAAATCAACTTTCAGGATAAGGGAAAATCTCAAACGTTAAGTCATATCGGGCGAAGAATGAAAGGAATCGTAAATGAGTCCAGGGTACATACAGCTTAGAGTTACCGCCTTGGTAGCGTAGATGGTAGCGTGTCCAGAATACATACTGCTTATAGTTACCAGACATTCGTCTTTCAGATAAGGGATTCCCTCCAACGTTACATCATAGTGGACGATGAATAAAATGATGTTCAAATGAGTCCAGGATAAATAGTGCTTAGAGTTACCAGACATTCGCGTTTCAGGATAAGCGAAAACTTGCAACGCTAAGTCATAAGGGATGATGAATGAAATGATGTTCAAAGGAGTACAGCAAACACAGAGCTTAGAGTTTCCAGACATTTATCTTTCAGGATAAGGGAAAACCTCCAACGTTAAGTCATAATGGGCGATGAATGAAATGATGCTTAAATGAGCCCAGGGTACATAGAGCTTAGAGTTACCAGACATTTATCTTTCACTATAAAGGAAAACCTCCAAAGCTAAGTCAAATCGGACGAGGTTTAAATGGGTGCAGGGTACATAAAGCTTAGGTATATGAGACATTCATCTTTCAGGATCAGGGAAATCCTTATGAGGGTAACTCTGCCTGACTAGGATTCGAACTCGGAACATCTGCAACGTGGGGCGGGCTGAAGTGGTGGGCCTGTAGGTATAATGGGGGATTGAGAACATCCTAGGCTTAAGTAATAAATCTTTTAAGAGACGATCTCGATGTGATGCCTTTGAATTTCCGTTTTATTTGCCTTGCCGTGAGGGGAACAAACTAAATACTGACCTCCCAATTTAGAGAACTCCAAGGTCTGGGAAATTAAACCATTAATAAAATATCTCGGAAATGCTTAATACCACAAAAACGGCTTTCATATAAATGTGCTTTAGCGATTCTAAGGTTTTATGTGGAATGTTTTGTATGTCTCTTACGTCTAATAGTTCTGTTTACGTCCCTTTGATTTGATTGCAGGCCGCAGATGATCTTTAAGGAGATCTGCTCTTATGATGCACTGGTGACAGAGATCCTTCTAGGCATGTAATGCTCCAAAATGACTCCTTTTTCGTCTCGAGAGGGAGTCAGAATAACCTTCCCTGCTGATGGTTCTGTTCGAAACTTCTTTGGTTTTGGTGATGAGGGATGACGCCATTCCTTGCTCGCTTTCTTCATTTCTGGTTGCTGGAAGTAAACCCAGGTTTCGTTCCTAGTAACGATTGTTCCAAGGAAGTCATTACCTTCCCGTTCAAAGCGCCGAAGAAGTTCTTCACAAGCATCTACATGTCGTTCTCTCATTTAGGGGTCAGCTGCCGTGGCACACATCTTGCAGACACTTTGTGAAACTCGAGCACATCATGCACAATGTGCTATGCTGACCCATGACAGTAGTAAAGTGTTGGATCATACCATTTGACCTTGAAGTTCATACCATTTGACCTTGAATGACCTTTGAGGTCATGCAATTTGACCTTGAAATTTTTGACCTTGAAGGTCATGCAATTTGACCTTGAAGGTCATACAATTTGACCTTGAAGGTCATGCAATTTGACCTTGAAGGTCATGGTACACCCTCTGGACTGGGACGCACCCCCGACGCACTCCCGTGCACCCTCTACATCCCCCCACGCGCAACCTGGACCTTCTGCATCCTTCGACGCACTCTCTACATTTGCCACCCACCCCCGGGGCACCCCGGTGCACCCTCTTGAATTTCTGCATTTCCCAGGCACCACGCGCATTCTTTGACGTACTCCCGCGCACGCTCTGCATGTGCCACCTACCCCCGGCGCACAACAGCGGACGCTCTTGACTTGCTGCATTCGTTGACGCACCCTCTTGACCACCAGCATTCCCCGACGCACTTCCCTTCCCCGAGCACCCTCCGGACCCTCCGTTGACGAACTGATTTACGCGTGCGTGCACGCGTTCGCGTACACGGCGCGGCGCCCCGGGAGATTGACCTTGGGTCTGCAGGCCATTTGATCTTGAAGGTTATGGTGATCTTATTTTATTTTTATTAAGAATACATTGGAATAAAGGTCACGTGACTTTAGGAGAGGGAATGGAGACTGACAAGTGTCTAGTTGGGCGGCCAAGGATCAAAAGGAAGAAATTCAGGTGAGTTTATTATTGAAACGGAGGCAGGAAGTGACGTGTAAGGTTGTGATTGGTTAAAATAAGAATGTTTTTGATTGGCCTATGCAGAGCCGGAGGTCGACCAGCTATCAATAGCGTATTGGGTCGATGATTCTGGCTTTGCTTCGAGGACCTCGCTGATCTCAACCGTCAGATTCAACAATTTCTCCGCACATACGCCCGTAGAAATAGCTCATGCCTTGCGGGTGCTTCTCCGTCTTCTTAAAGTTCATCGACAACGGCAGAACACTTCGAGTGCTCCTACCCACAGAACAACGAGTGCTCCTACAAAACGCAAACGTTATTTTCCAGCGTTACCCTCCAACCGACGTCGACGTCGTTTGGCAGCAACTTCCCATAGACGTACAGCAAGTGTGTGCACCATTCAGAAGGTGCGAGCAGCATTGGAACCTACCTTCTCATACAAACCATATCGACGGACCTCCACCGTTCGTTAAAAACTGCATTTTCTGCAAAAAGTAATTATGGACGCCCTACGCCAGCTTCAGGATCTATCCAACAGCTGCGACATCCTCAGCGTCTCCTCCCTACAACAAAACGTGCCGTACCTAGTGGTAGGCGTCAGATCCATCGATACTATTCACGGAACCAAAACTGTTGTTAAACTAGACGACAACTCAGAAGTATTCCTACCATCCAGATTCGGCAAAGCCACCCCTGAACTCATCGAAAACCTAAATTCTACCCCTTTCTGCATCATCTACAAGGGCGAGGAGAAACTTCGAAGTGGATTGAAACGTTTCGTCGTCGACTTCACCAAAGCATAATCACTTGCAAAATGCTTTCTTCTTGTGCTCAAAGTGAGTCAAAAGCAGTGTGTGTGAAAAGTGGTGCCTCATCATCAGTGGACATATTTCCTTTATTCAATAAGCATTCAAAGAACAAACAAAAACAATTTTGTAGCAAAAGAAGTATAAAGTGTAATATCTTCAGCGTCCTTTCCTGTAAGTAGTAGTAGATTTCGTATTTATCATTAGAAATAAAAGTGCATCCTGTATATGTATATTCTCAATAAAAAAAGAAAGAAAATATACCAAAAATGAACGAGCTGACCTAAGCAAAGCCAGAATCATCGACCCAATACGCTATTGATAGCTGGTCGACCTCCGGCTCTGCATAGGCCAATCAAAAACATTCTTATTTTAACCAATCACAACCTTACACGTCACTTCCTGCCTCCGTTTCAATAATAAACTCACCTGAATTTCTTCCTTTTGATCCTTGGCCGCCCAACTAGACACTTGTCAGTCTCCATTCCCTCTCCTAAAGTCACGTGACCTTTATTCCAATGTATTCTTAATAAAAATAAAATAAGATCACCATAACCTTCAAGATCAAATGGCCTGCAGACCCAAGGTCAATCTCCCGGGGCGCCGCGCCGTGTACGCGAACGCGTGCACGCACGCGTAAATCAGTTCGTCAACGGAGGGTCCGGAGGGTGCTCGGGGAAGGGAAGTGCGTCGGGGAATGCTGGTGGTCAAGAGGGTGCGTCAACGAATGCAGCAAGTCAAGAGCGTCCGCTGTTGTGCGCCGGGGGTAGGTGGCACATGCAGAGCGTGCGCGGGAGTACGTCAAAGAATGCGCGTGGTGCCTGGGAAATGCAGAAATTCAAGAGGGTGCTCTGGGGTGCCCGGGGGTGGGTGGCAAATGTAGAGAGTGCGTCGAAGGATGCAGAAGGTCCAGGTTGCGCGTGGGGGGATGTAGAGGGTGCACGGGAGTGCGTCGGGGGTGCATCCCAGTCCAGAGGGTGTACCATGACCTTCAAGGTCAAATTGCATGACCTTCAAGGTCAAATTGTATGACCTTCAAGGTCAAATTGCATGACCTTCAAGGTCAAAATTTTCAAGGTCAAATTGCATGACCTCAAAGGTCATTCAAGGTCAAATGGTATGAACTTCAAGGTCAAATGGTATGATCCAACACTTTACTACGTCATAATTGTCCTGAAGTACGCGCTTGTTCACTACCATGCGAAATGTTTTCGTATAGGGTTCGGTAGTTACGGTCCATAGTTTTCTTCGAGCAATTCGCTTTCCGTGCAATGTGACAGATTTTGAGGGTTCGTTTAGAATTATATCTTCCATAACGTCGGCATTGACCGCTCTCAAATTTCCCGAATTTAAGGTTATTCCTTTAATTTTGCACACCACATGCTTTTTTCGTTCGTTTGGACACCACACTTCAAAACAGTAACTTTTGGGCCCGCAAGAACAAAATTTCGTTATGTATGCCCCTGGTTCAAACTTTTCAAGTTCATCAGTCATGTCGCCCAAATATGCCCCAGTTGGAGGGATCCAATCTCCCGGTGTGTAAGTGGCGATAACTGAATCGGTGTCAAAGTAACACACGCGCTCACCCAAACGGTCCAAATAAGAATACAACACCAAACGGGCATGCGCTGTAGTGTAGGCTGCAATGACGACATTGGACGTGGGGTTGATCTTTCCGACGATGTCGTTATACTTCCACGTCACGTACATCATATCGTCCGTTGCAGGCATATAGGATTGCACCTCCACCGTCGCATCGTTTAAGAGTTCCAGTAAGCGGGAGGATTTCTTGATCAACTCGCAAGTCGGGAGGTTATCTCTCTGTCCATATTTACCCCAAAAGGAATTTAGCATCAATTTGGCTAGCTCTCGTTTTCCAGGATTGTATTCAATTCTGTTCTTGTCCAGTTGGACACCTTCTCTCTTTAAAAAGTTTTCAATGTATGTATGTTTTTGTGTTTCCGTGGTGCAGTTAGCGGGCCAGCCGGAGGCTTCGATTTTGAGCTTGAGGAATTGCACGACATACTTCTCAAAGAGACCTTGCTGTCCAGAATTAGGATTATATCTAATCATCTCATACACCCAAATTTCGTCTATGGACAATATTTGGTACCCCTTGGTCAAGGCAACCTTTATTTCGTCAATCACCCACGTGCCGGATAAACTCCTCTCTTCGTCCGAGTGTTCACACTCGGTTTGACATTCTTCCTCTGCACACGTGCGGCATAGGGGAAACATGAGCTTTCCACCAATTCTTGAGGGTAGCACAGGGTGATATAAGTTTTGAGGAGGTAGTACCGAACACTTTATCAAACCTCCTTCAATGTCATCCATATTTGGAAAATTATCCACGTAAATTTTCGGATGTCCCACCGGATAGGGTTTCGTCTTATTCACGTAAGGGTACAAGCTACATACGTCGTAATAAAACATTTTTTCATTCTCTCTCACTTCCCGATACACTTTGGTGCAGTTGGTGCTCCCTCCAAAGAACGCATCCCTGGGATGGAGAGGTTCGGGGAAAACTTTGCCAAAACGGTTGACGTGAGCTGCCAAATCTTCGTCCTCCCGAATCATGGCTCTAAATTCGCACTCCCACATCTCCGTCACCGTATACCCCGCATTTCTTAGTTTGTTGGTCACCCTTTCGGTGCTCTCAAACCTAGAGGCATGGGTTTCATCGCCCGTAGCATATATTTTAGAATGGCGATTAGGAAAGCACTTTGCACACCCATGAAAGAAGCAACCATGAAAGAAATACACAGATCCATCGGCTCTGTAGCCATCTACCTTGTGTCCCAAAACTTTTATTTCTCTGCCCCTGTAGGCATATTGAATAATAATGCAGTTTTTCTGCTCCAACCACGCCAACCATATACAAGCCATTCGAGATTGAGTATCGCCTAAGCGATACCCTCCTTGCGGAATCATTGGAATTTTGTTAATGGGCATAAACCTTTTCCTGTACACATTCATGCAGGCATTGGCTATGGTGACACATTCTCTGAAAGGATCGATACCATTTTCGGCCATGAATTCCTTTCGAAATTTTGTTGCCCCCAAAAATAACAGACGAACATCCGACTTGCAATACTTTACTATTTCTTCTTGCATGCGAAACACGTATCCATCGGTTACCATGTTTGAGTGCCACTCCTCGAAAGCTTTACGTTCGGCTTCGAACATGTTTTCGGGCGAATAAAATTTTTGATCTGGAATTGGTCCTACATATCTTTGATTTTCCCTAGAGTTGAACAGATATGGAAAGTAGCCCTTGCACTCCTGAAGCTGAAATGTTTTGGAGAACCGCGAAAGCGCCATAGGTATAAAATTTAGAGTATCGAGAAACGTTACGTTTAAGTATCTTATTCGATATATTCTGTTTCCATTCATGATCAGTTCGGGTTCCCATTTCAAAGTGCTCACCATATGTTTCAAAATAAACTGGCCTTCGTAGGATCGTAAATTGTGGGCCAAAACGACTACATCCCATGATTTAAACCTAGCTTGCGTAGCATGCTCTAAAATTTGCTTCACCGTGTCCTTATTGTACACCCACTCCCTCACGCCACATTGCGTACAATAGACAGTGTTTTCATTTTCGTTAATACACTTTGAACATGCCTGATACAAGACACACAAATTGGGCTCATGCACCCGCACTTCAGGATTTTCTGCATACTCGGCATCCTGTATACATTCAAAGTCGATAAACATGAATATAAATGGTTTCTTGGATAAAGAGACCTTATACGGTTGAATGTAGCATAGATGATTCCCCTCTACGTGTTTCTTACAGTTCGTACAATATATCTCTCCGCACTGGTGCTGCGTTTTTCTGTTTCTTGTACTGTACAGTTTATCACACTTTAAACATACTTTTTCAACATCACATACGGACAACTGCTTAAAATAAACGGCTCCTTTCTTCAAATGGTTTTCGAAGCACTGCCACCCATTAAACTGCCGGTTACAAACATCGCATGGCACGTAGGTTTCAATATTGGGATGGTAGTCAAGGTGACATTTAGTACATTGTTTATCGCACTTGTGCCTTTCCTGTTCGACCTTACATGGAACACTGCAGTATCTGCAGTACCAACGACATTTGAAAGCTTTGTGCAATTGAACAATGGCATTAAAATGACCTTCGTGGTACATGATATCAATACATTTATCGGTAAGCGTATTTGGTTTATACAAAACATTTTTTCCGGTATGATCTCCGAACACTGTAATGCAATACCCGGGTAAGATGCCTTCGAAAGCTTTCACATCTTCCAAGGAACATATTTCATCTCCCTTCCCTATAGACCGGCATAAAGCTTTTGCTCTGTCCAGTTGCATATACTCCCTCCTCTGAATACTGCGGTAAGCTTCATCGTGGTCTATCTTAGCTTTGCAAACGGCTATTGCTCTAGCCAAACTCATTCTGTCTGCGTTTCGTATTTCTATTATTCCTTTATTCGTTTTGCATTGATCACACATTTTAAAGCACGAACCCCGGACTTCCTTCGTCCACACACAGTTTATTTTAAGAGGCCCCGTCATTAAAAAGTCCTTGTTACTTTGCATAACTCGCTCAATAGAGCGCAAAATGACATCCGGGTCTACCTGGTCAAATTTTCGAACACTCATGTTAAATGGTCTATCGGGATGTTGCCCATCCGTTATGGATATTCCCAACCACCCTGGCGATTTTTGTAGCAGGTTATCGTTAACAAATTGTAAAAATTGCGGAAACATACCATGAACCCACTCCCTTGGATCTACACCGTCAGGTATAGAGCGCACCACTATATCGGTTTCCGAGTATCCAGAATACATTTTTTTCATCGTTCTTTGTCTATGTTCTATAATATCAAATTGCAGTTCCTCTCTTACCTCATCATCTCCTACCTCACCCTCCTCTCTCCACTCCTCCTCCTCCTCGGGTTTAAATTCCACATTACCCCCGAACTTTCTAGATGCATTCTTCTCCTCCTCGGATTTGGGTACCACATCATCTGGAATAGGAATATCGTACTCATTCACGAAATATTTGGATAAGTCTTCCTCCTCCTCGGGTATGGATTTCACGTCACCATCGAAATTTCCAGATGCGTTCTCTTCTTGCTCCTCGGGTTTGGGTAGCAGTTCATCGGGAATAGGTACATCGTACTCATTCACGAAATATTTGGATAAGTCTTCCTGCTCCATCTGTCCTAACTTGAAATACCATGCGCGCTGTCTTCCGCTACCCCCTTTTATACTCGAAGTTACGTAACCGAAACCCCCCACGCGTGTTTGGGACCGTCGGAAAATGCAAAGGCAAACTATCCAATCAGCAGAGGTATAAATTTTCTTGATATATAGTTTTGCAATGGTTTATGTTTTCCAGAATAAGCAATATCTTCTATCGTTAATTCTGCAATATCATCTCCCGTGCAGGAAGTTGTGTAAGCAAAAACACCCATGCGTGCCTAAATAGCATAAGGACTGCATAGTCGCATGATCCAATCAGCAGAGGAATAAACTTTCTACATATAGTTTGCAGCGGCTTAGGTTTTGCAAAATCAGCAGCATCATCTATCGGTAATTCCGCGGCGTCATCACCGCGCAGGAAGTTGTGTAAGCCGAAACACCCCACACGTGCCTCATAGCAGGTTCAAATTATCCAATCGGCAGGGGAATAAAGTTTTCTTTTATATAGTTTTGCAATGGTTTGTTTTACAGAATAAGCAATATCTTCTATCGTTAATTCTGCAATATCATCTCCCGTGCAGGAAGTTGTGTAAGCAAAAACACCCATGCGTGCCTAAATAGCATAAGGACTGCATAGTCGCATGATCCAATCAGCAGAGGAATAAACTTTCTACATATAGTTTGCAGCGGCTTAGGTTTTGCAAAATCAGCAGCATCATCTATCGGTAATTCCGCGGCGTCATCACCGCGCAGGAAGTTGTGTAAGCCGAAACACCCCACACGTGCCTCATAGCAGGTTCAAATTATCCAATCGGCAGGGGAATAAAGTTTTCTTTTATATAGTTTTGCAATGGTTTGTTTTACAGAATAAGCAAGTTCTGCTATCGTTAGATCTGCTACGACATCAGCTCACAGAAAGTTGAGTAAGCAAAATCACCTCCACGTGCCGCGGAGTGTCGGAAATGTGAGGTGGGAAATTCTTGTGAGTGTGCTAATTAGGACAAAAAAGCAGCGTCATTCATGCAAACGTGTAAATTGAAGGTCTTAGATGAGAAATTCATGTAAATGTTTGAATTAGAAGATGCGAAATTCACTCATTAGAACACTGAGTTGAAAAATTCATGTGACAGTAATTTATATAACTTTTCCCTCCAGTTAACCCTTCCGAGATATTCCTTGTTATTTGTCTGAAATTTCCAATCGTTCTCTTAAAGGCAAAGTGAATCCGGCTATAGCCGTTCAAAACAGACCAAAGTATAAACTGCACGCTCAGGTATCCACGCTCCTGCTGCAGGACACACTTTTGCAGGCTTGCATTTTTTCTGTAACCCGTAAGTGTTACTGCTTTAAATGGCACACACACACACAAACACACACACACACACACACACACACAAGCCAAGTCAACAAACATTGCTGGAATGTATTCAAATACAATATAGGGAAATGTCTACTTTTCACACTCTCATCACTTACGCACGACGTACTTTAAACTTATTATTGGTCTAAGTCATGTTAATGCAGCTAAATGTTATTATATATTTCCGCTGTATGCTCTTTTTAAAAGAATGAAATGCACAAAAAAGCAATTTGTTTTCTCACAACTCTGCCTTTACCCCTCTCGACCAATCAAAGACATTCTTATTTTAACCAATCGAAACCTTACACGTCACTTCCGGCAGAAAAATGCCAAGCATCGTGTTTTCTCAGAAATTACTGAAAAAACTGCCTAAAAAGCAGTTCTCACGGTAACAGGAAAAAAGACGTGGGTGTTTTGGTTGCGTAACTTCCGGTATAAAAAGAGGTGGGGAGGAAGTCAGCGCGCAACACATATTGTTTTCAAAACTGTTCATTCTGATGAAGTTCTATTTTTAATCAGCTGTTTCTTGCACGCGTGCTTCCAATAGTTCTCTTAAAGGGAAAATGAATACAAAAGTCGGGCTATAGCCGTTCAAACAGTACAAAGTGCGAAAACAGTATACTGCACGCTCAGATATCCACGTACCTGCAGCAGGACATTTGTGCAATGTTGCATTTTTTCTGTAACCCGGAAGTCTGACTCTTTTTAAAAAGAATAGAACGCACACACAAGCAATTTGCTTTCTTCTACAATACCGGACGTTCCAGTTCTTAATAAAAATAAAAAAAGATAACCCCTTTTCCCCATTGGTCGAAATCCGGCTCTGCATGGGCCAATCAAAAACATTCTTATTTTAACCAATCAAAACCTTACAAGTCTCTTCCTGCCTCAGTTTCAATCATGTCCTCACCTGAATTTCTTCCTGTTGATCCTTGGCCGCCAAACTAAACACTTGTCAGTCTCCATTCCCTCTCCTAAAGTCACGTAACCTTTATTCCAATGTATTCTTAATAAAAATAAAATAAGATCACCATAACCTTCAAGATCAAATGGCCTGCAGACCCAAGGTCAATCTCCCGGGGCGCCGCGCCGTGTACGCGAACGCGTGCACGCACGCGTAAATCAGTTCGTCAACGGAGGGTCCGGAGGGTGCTCGGGGAAGGGAAGTGCGTCGGGGAATGCTGGTGGTCAAGAGGGTGCGTCAACAAATGCAGCAAGTCAAGAGCGTCCGCTGTTGTGCGCCGGGGGTAGGTGGCACATGCAGAGCGTGCGCGGGAGTACGTCAAAGAATGCGCGTGGTGCCTGGGAAATGCAGAAATTCAAGAGGGTGCACCGGGGTGCCCCGGGGGTGGGTGGCAAATGTAGAGAGTGCGTCGAAGGATGCAGAAGGTCCAGGTTGCGCGTGGGGGGATGTAGAGGGTGCACGGGAGTGCATCGGGGGTGCGTCCCAGTCCAGAGGGTGTACCATGACCTTCAAGGTCAAATTGCATGACCTTCAAGGTCAAATTGTATGACCTTCAAGGTCAAATTGCATGACCTTCAAGGTCAAAAATTTCAAGGTCAAATTGCATGACCTCAAAGGTCATTCAAGGTCAAATGGTATGAACTTCAAGGTCAAATGGTATGATCCAACACTTTACTACTCATGACTAATCTGTAAGCATGCTGCAATGCCATTCAGTGTCACTTAGCGGGTTTCCTTCACTATGGCTTCAACTGCTGCAATGTTCTCTGGAGTCACGACTCGTTGTGCCTGAACTGGACGTGGAGCATCTTCCAAAGAAGTCACACTGTTTGCGAACTTCCTACTCCATTCGTAGACTTTCTGCTCTGACAAACATGCGTCGATGAATTTCAATAGTTTTCACACCTGCACTACGCAAAAACCGAATAACAGAACGCTGTTCTTCCCTGTTGCAAGTCGCAAGTGGGGCAGCCATCTTTATACTGATACTGCGACTGTAAGTGTGCAATACTATGCTGCTACCTACAGGAAATGCTGCAGGCTGTTTGTAGCACGCTTACCAAATTACAGGACAACGGCGCGAAACTTCGATTTGATATTACAAATTTAAGATTTTCATTTGACTCACCCTCGTATATATAAACTGCAACATTATGTAATTGTTTTCTATTAGAGTCGGCTCCTAAATGTTACCCTTGCAATCGAATTGGTCAAAATGCCTGTAGCAATGTTCCGAAATGCATAAATGTGTGGCAGTTGTTTTTCATTACGAAGATGAATAGCGAGTTCATCTACTTCGTTTCTTAAGTCTGTTATATTTTGATGAAATACAGATAGACGGTAGTTATTATTAATAATATTACTATTATTTTCATAATCGCTATTGCTCTTGAGGGGACTACTTTTATTTGAATTAATTGCTACTGAACTATTAAAGTTCATTATTTTAATTTGCCTTAATTGCGACTTATATTGATTTAACCTAAAATGGACCTTCTACTTGCAACAGCAGAAATTTTTCTCTTAATTCTCTCAGCAGTTAGAAGTGAAAGCTTCTCATTGGCTCTATAACTTTAAGTATAGGTGATGAAAAGTATAACGTCACCTTTTACTACATACGGCACCGCAGGCGCTGACACTGATGGTACATGAGATGGCGATGGAGCAGCGTTGGAATGAGATGGCGGGAGAAACCGGAGATCCCCGAGAAATTGTGCCCCAGCACCGTGTTGTCCACCACAAGGTAGACAGACTGAAAGGTTCAATGCCACAGCCAGGATCTGAACAAGGGTCTCCAGGTATCAATCCCGTTCTTAACCTTTGAGTTACCATGGCATTTACCGTTTGCAGTGCCGATTTCCCTCTGTCGTAACCCAATATATGTGAACAACATAACTAAAGACACAGCATTGGTTAAATGCCAATCTTAGTAGGTATTTTAGTTTAGCATTGTAGCGGGATTCCTCCGTTGTTGTGGGTGTCGATGCCCCAAAGTTGTGGCAACATATATCGCAAGATTCATGCTGGCATGTCGCCTCCCGTCGTTGGTCTACGTCGATCTTACCTTCGTCCAAAATAGTGACCTTGCGTGTCCGTGAAATTAAAAGTCCAATTGCACAAACTCAAAATGTTCTTTATTTCTACCGAATTTCGTTTGGAACCCCTGCCGTTTACGTACAATTACTAAGCGCACACAATTACAGTCCACCAGTTCGTCTGTCACAAGTCCGTTCCACGCTCACAATTACGTACAACTCCTCTGACACACGTACACCGTCTTACAGTCCGTTCGTTAATTCGGCGCTGCTCAATGCTGCTCGCCAAGAACTCAACTGACTGGTCCACTGCAGCCTTATATACGATGATCACTGTTTCTGGAAGCATTGCGGTTCGGAAAATCATCTGGATGGTTCCAGACGTCAGGGAGAGGGAAAAGAGATGGTACAGGGCTCGTGCTGCTTTTCTAAAAATGCCCTCAGTTAGTGACACGAGATAAATGGGTAGGATTGGACTAAATGCCTGGCCCTACCTAAAAGCTGGTTTTATTGGGAATTTCGATGTTCGAGTGACACTGCTCCCTCCTCAAAGCTGATCGTCCCGAACAGGACCATCGTATCATGCCAGGCGATCCAGGTGTACCATCAACATCTTCCCTAGAGGAACCTTCTGGATGCGGTAGACCACGTCGTTAATCCTCTTCACCACCCGGTACGGTCCTTGCCATGGCTGCTGAAGCTTCGGGCAGCGGCCCTTGGTCCGGGTAGGGCGGTACAACCAGGTGACCTTGCTGGAACCCTTGGCTGTTGGCTTGCCTGTCGTATCGGGTCATCATGCGGTCGCTCACCTTCTGGATGTTCTGGTGGGCCATCTCGTACCTGTCGTGGAGGTGGTCCACTAGGTTCTCCACACACTCGGTCACTGGCTGTTTCGCCTCCAGAGGGCTTCCAAAATCCAGGTAACAAGGGAGTCGTAACTCTCGGCCGGACATTAAGCTGGCTGTCGTAATCCCAGTTGTGTCATGTGTATACGAGCGGTAGGCCAGCAAGAACATTGGCACCCTGACGCCCCAGTCTCGCTGATGGCTAACCACGACCTTCCTAAGGTATCCCTCTAAGGTCCTGATATATCTTTCGATTATGTCGTCTGACTGGGGATGTAGAGGCGTCGTGCAGGTCTTGTTCACCCCAAGCCTTTGTAGTGCCTCCTTCATTAGGTTGGCCTCAAAATTGCTGCCCTGGTCAATCTGCAGTTCTAACGGTACACCAAAACGGCAGAACACTTGCTCCACGAGGCAGTCTATGATTGTCCTTGCCTCTTGGTTCGGTATGGCATACAGCTCCGGCCACTTGGTGAAGTAGTCCACGACCACCATCAGGTACCTGTTGCCTCGGTCGGACATCGGTAATGGTCCAGTTCAGTCGACGGCGATCCGTTCAAATGAACTCCGACATTGTACAGCTGCATGCGACCCCGGCTCCTACTCTGGGGGCCGCGACTCGCTGAGCACACGTGACATTGACGACACCATCTCTCAGCGTCTGCTCGGAGCCTCAGCCAGTAGTAGCGCTGCCGAAGCTTGTCAATCGTTCGGTTCGCTCCCAGGTGTCCTCCTGAAGTACCGGCGTGCACTTCCTCCAAGACTTCCGGGACCTTATTCTGGGGAGTACCAACTGTTCTCTCTGCGTCTTCCCAACGGGTGATTCCCATACACGGAACGGCACGCCCTCTCAGAACTTCATCGACTCCAATTGGGCCCAGTACGACTTGTAGGTGGCGCTCCTCGGTGTCTTGTCCTCCCAGGTCGGTCTTGTCCCTGTTTCACTTCCCTCAAGAGTGGTCCCAAGTCTATGTCCGCCAGCTGCTCCCTCCTCTGGTCTGCGCTAACCCAGCCGGCCGCAGGCACTGCCGTGACTACTCGGACTGCTGCGGCACGCTCCTTCTCTTCCACTCTTGTGCACTGGCCGCACCCTTCTCGACAGCGTCTTCGGGATATAGCGTCCGCGTTACCGTGGCTCTTCGCTCTACGATGTTCCGAGGTGAAGGCGTACTCCTGCAGCGTCTGGAACCAACGTGCTGTCTGGCCTTCCAGGTTCCTAAAGCCCACTAGTCAGGTTAGGGCGAAATTGTCAGTCCTCAGGTGGAATGGCTGACCGTACAGGTACTTGTGGTAGTGCTCCAAGGTCTTTACTACCGCCAGTAACTCCTGTCAGGTGACGCAGTAGTTCTTCTCTGCCTTGGATAGCATCTTGCTGTAGTAGGCTGTCACCCGCTCACGGCCATCCTAGATCTGCGACAGAACGCCCCCAATGCAATGGTCGCTGGCGTTGGTGTCCACAATGAAGGAGCCACCAGCTTTTGGTAAATTAAAAATTGGAGCACTGCACAGGTTCTTCTTCAGGTGCTGGAAAGCGTCTTTGGCGTCCTCCGTCCACACATCAGGCCGGTGTTCCTCTGTCAGGCGGTTGAGGGGTTTAGCGATGTTGGAGAGCCCCTCTATGAAGCGTCGGTAATAACTACACAGCCCCAGGAAACGGCGAAACGCTTTCTTATCCTTTGGGCGAGGCCAATCTCTCACAGCTTGTGTCTTCTCCGGGTCTGTGACCACTCCGGTTGCTGAGACTATGTGGCCCAAGTAGTTGACTTCCTTGCGGAAGAGCTGGCACTTCTTCGCGTTCAGCTTCCAGTTGGTCGCCTGCAGTCTAGCACCTTATTCAGTTTCTCGAGATGGTCTTCACAAGTCTTACCGACGATGATGTCGTCCAGGTATAGCAGGCAGGAGTCGTAAGTCTGTCCCCTCATTACTGACTCCATGAGGCGTTGGAATTTAGCTGGTGCGTTGCAAAGGCCAAAGGGCATAACTGTGAACTGCCAGAGCCCTTGGCCTGTCGAGAATGCGGTCTTATCCTTGTCTCTCGGGTCTAGAGCTACCTGCAAGTAGCCCGACTTCAGCTTCAGGTTCAAGAACCACTAAGCACCAACTAGCGTGTCCAGGGTGTCGTCAATCTGGGGTAAGGCTAAACAGTACTTTCGGGTGACAGCGTTCGGCTTTCTGTAGTCTACGCAGAATGCAGCTCGCCGTTCTCCTTCGTCACCAAGACTACAGGGGTACACCAAATGCTACAGACTCTTCAATCACTCCCCTGAATCTGATGTCCCCCAGTATGTCTCATACCGCCTTTTGCTACGTCAGCGGAACGCGTCTAGGTGGTTGCCGAATAGGCCTGGAGTCCCCGGTTTCGATGCGGTGAAGCACTTTGTCCGTGCGGCCGTAAACACTGCCACCTTGGCTGAAGACGCTCTGGTATCGTCTCAGTAGTTGTTGAACTTTCTCCAGCTGCTCTGCAGTCAGGTGGTCGGCTGCCCTCTCCAGTAGGCCTTCTAGATGGGGCCCCAGGTGTGGCGTTGGCACTAGCTCCTGTGTTTTGTCGATTGCTCTTTCGCTCACCACGGTCTCGCACGTTCCCATCACCGTCCCGGGCTGGACGTCGTGATTGGTGTCCGTTGGATATAGCAGTCTCACTGACACCTCCTCTCGGCACGGCAACAATGACCTCGCTACACATATTCCGTGTACAGGCGTCTTCTGGTCCAGCATCACGCTCCTGGTTCTCTGGCCTTCCAGTCGCGCCGTCACCACCACCTCGATGCTCTCGGGTACAACCACGTCTTCGTTCAAGACGACCCTGCAGATTCAAAGGCGTTCATCGGGTTGACGGAGTATAAGCTCTTCTCTGTTGAGCCGCAGCACCTTCCTGCCGACGTGGACCGTCGCCTAGTGGCCCCTGAGGGCATCCAGTCCCAGAATGATTTCCTCAGCCACCTTCGCGACGAACACCACGGACGCATGGCACTCCGTCCCAAGATCCGCTTCAGCAGAGCCTGATTCTACACAGGCAAGGTGTCACCCGATGCCGTCGTCAGCTGGAATGGTCGGCTCGGCCTCCTGGATGGCTATGTCGGGTCTGCTGATGGTTACGGCTGCATCGGTGTCCACCAGCAAGCGACACGGTTTCCCTCTCATCCAACCATCCGCGATGAGGCTGTCATCCATCCGCCGGCTGACGGCGTGCAGTGTCCCTCGAAGGGGATGTTGGTGATGGCGCCGACGTGCTCCTTAAAACGACGGCCCTTACTCGTTTCCCATGCGCTCTCCCTGGTATGAGTAGCCTCTCTCCACGTGTCCCGGCTGTCCACATTCCCAGCACAGGACACTGGGTGTTCGCCAGCGTCCATCGGCTGGTCTTCTGTCTCCGATGTAGCGCACAGTCCTGGTCCTCGAAGTCGGGGTAGCCGTCACCTTGGCCGCCTCCATCCTCAATGCTGCCGTCAGCGCCGCGTGGATGGTTGTGCAGTCACCGAGCATTTGGCGCTAAATTATCTCGGTGTATTGTACCCCGTCGACAAAGGCGTAGGCGGCTTCCCGGGATACGAACTCCGGTGGAAGGTCAACCAGGCCTTGCTATCCAGCTGCTCAATTGCCAGAGCGAACTCCTGCAGCGTCTAACCTGGCTGTTGCGACCTTGTCTTCAGCTGACTGCGGTAGGCGATGGTTCCCGAACCGGTTCTCCAGGGCTCCCCAGATATCCTTGGGAGCCGCCGCTGTCTGGACCGCGTTTAGGGTTTCTGCGGCCCGTCCCTGGAGGCTAGTTATTAGCTGTGCGGCGTCTTCCTCCGGTGACCACTTGTTATGCCTGGCCACCGTATCGAACTGGCGGCGGAAGACCTCGAACGTTCACGCGCTGTCATATTTCGGAGGTTTGACGCGCGCCGGTGTTATGTCGCGTCCCGGGCGACGGCCTTCAAATCCTTCAACCTCCTGCCAACGACGTCGTCCACCATGGCGTTCAGAGACTTGAATCTGCTGTCGGCTTTACCTCTAGGTCACTGAAGCGGTTCACCAGGTCTTCGACGCGCCCGTCCACTTGGCTCATCCGCTTGCCCAGCTCCGTCACGTCATCCCTCACGTCGGCCAAATGTTTTTCAAATTTGGCGGCGAGAGCCTCGTTCGCCACTTTCATTTCCGTGGTCAGTTCAGCCATATTGGCGGTCATTGTCGTGGCCAAGTTGTTGTTTGCAGCCTCCGTCTTTGCAACCAGGTTGTCATTCGCCGTCTTTATTTCTGTCAGTTCCGCGGCCATGCTATTATTTGCCGCTTTCATATTCGTGGTCAGTTCGGCGTTCATTTCCAGCATCTTCTCCAAAATCTTTTCCAATGCCGCGTCCATCGCTGTAATGTTCGCTGATGTTGTCGTCCCGCTTCCTGACCCCAGTTGTGACTTTGTGGGTTCATGAAACTAAAAGTCCAATTGTACAAACTCAAAGTGTTCTTTATTTCCACCAAATTACAGGTGAACACTTGCCGATTACATAGAATTAATTAGTGCTCACAATCACAATAGACCAGTTCGTCTGACACAGGTCCATTCCACGCTCACAATTACGTACAACTCCTCTGATACACGTACACGGTCTTCCAGTCCGTTCACTAAGGCGGCGTTCCTCACGGCTGCTCGCCAAGAACTGCAATGACTCGTCCACTGCAGCCTTATATAGGAAGATCGCTGTTTCTGGAAGCTTCGCGGTCCGGAAAATCATCCGGATGGTTCCAGACGTCAGGGGGAGGGGAAAGAGACGGTACAGGACTCGTGCCGCTCTTCTAGCCATCTCCTCAGTTAATGACATGAGATAAATGGGTAGGCGTGGACTAAATGCCTCCCGTCTGGCCCTACCTGCCAGTTGGTTCTATCGGGAATTCCGACGTTCGGGTGACAATATTATAACTTGATAAAGATGTTCCTCGAAGTTATCAGGAAAATCCTTAATTATGCCTCGGCTAGCTTTTAATATTCTTCTGTTATATTACGAGCAATGACAACTCTAAGCTACACGGGTGGTAACGAGTGAAGAAATCATATATTTTGAATTTCTATAAGAAATCAATCTTTTGTTTATTTCTTTTAACACCAAATCCTTTACAATTCTTATCAAAAAACTACATACTGTGATCGGAATTAATTTAATACTTCAAATTGAGCTGTCACTTAACTATTTTCGAGGAACTTAAAAAGTGTTCGATCCCTTCGGCGCTCCAGAAGGAAAGAAGAACTTTCTTTCCGTTTCTACACCAAGATTATTTAAACCTTCGTTACTATATCTACCCAAATATTACTTTTATATGATTTGCTACTACGCCACGAGATTACATAATACCATTATTACCACGGCCAAGCAAAAAATTACATAAATTTTTACACAATTTTGTTTGTTTTTCTTTTATAAGTTTATACATTTTTAATCACTTACTAAATATAAATCAAAACAACTATTGCAGCAAATTTCAAGGATTGCACCCAAAGATATAACATATCCTTTCCATCACTAATGCTAACTATACCTTACATGGAACATTTTTTGCAAAGTTTGTTTTTCTCAAAAAGGGGTAAAAATGTTATTACGGCATTATATCCTTATGACGAATGAAATGATATATGTCATCGGAGGTCCTCTTCATTATTAATGAGATTTACGGAACTGGTAAGCCGTGACAGAAGGACAAAATCGTACTGCACAAAAGTGCAGATCTAGTTCAAAAACACAACTTATTAAAAGTAATTCTTTGTTGTAAAGTTAATAATTTCTGAGGTACTTCTTGTTATTAGTTTGTATATTTCTCAAAACGAGTGGTTCTCAATTGTCTGGTGATACAAACAACGGAATGCCTACTCCCTGACATGAATATTCTTTGCACTGCTGCAGCTCTGTTACAGTAACTATCGTTGTTTATTCCCAAATTGCTCATCCATGATAAAAGCAAATTTTCAATATTGGAGGGCCAACTAATGTAGTTTTGATTAACCAAGTGTAGCAGCGGATTATGGGTCTCGGCAGTCGACACAAGAGCATCAGCAAGATGTTTCCTGTACCACAACAGCCCAACTATTCAGACCACCGTGAGATTCATCAGGAATCTGCAGCTGACGCAAGGCACGACGTAGAGTGAATTTTATATCCACCGTGAAGGAAAGTTTATATTATGTGTCATCAATTCTAAAATGACCCAGAGAGAGAGAGAGAGATAATCCAATATTGGCTATGTTCCAGAAGTGTAAATAGACCAAACTGATACCTTACACCATTATATCAATTATCATTCTGATACAAACACTTTTGAAAATGAAGTCTGTGGCTAAAATTGTAACTCTTTTCATGCTCATATTCATAATACATCTTCATCAACACAGTCAAATTATTAAACAGTACTAGCCTAATAATTTGAACATTATTGAGTAACCTGCCTAGTCAATGATAAGTTATACCCAGGGCCGTAGTTAGGCACAACGCGAATGTACGCCATCCCTCCACTATTTTCTGGAGCAGACTCACTCCCTTTACTAATAATGCTATTTATATATTTTTAATTCATTAACTTTCTTAATTTAACATTCAAGGTACTGCAAAATACAAAATATATAAACTAAATATGCATTCAAGTAATGTTTATTACTATTAACGGACCTCTAGTACGTATGTGGAACCCAGAGAATTACATAAAAGAATAATTAAAAAGTAAGAGGCATGCATGCTGAGGACAACCAAAGTAGGAAGACGAATCTACAAGTGCAGAATTATGATCGGTTCTCCAGCATCTGGAATAATTTTTAGGTATGCATCCTCCCCACTTTTTCTACTAGGAATACGGTCCTGGGTATACCTATGCATATAGATGTGGGCTCTCTCGGTATTATATCTGTGATTTACTGGTACCACAGCACTGACATGCTTTTTAACACAAAGTAAACTATGAAAAATATGCAATAGTATGCAATGATAGAGTCAGACTGAAAAATTCAATGCTGTAGCCGGGATTTGAACCACGGATCTTCGGGTTGCCTTCCAGCCGCTCTAATCCTGAAGCTACTATGGCCAACGTGCCGACGTGACATTAAATGCTCCAACTGACTCATGTTCTCCCGGTAAATCATTTAGGAGTTCTCATAAACACATGAGACAACTACCTTAATGGCGACTTAATACGTGTAAGTACTTTAAGGCCCGGGCTTTATACTTAACCACTATTAGGTAAAATGAATGGAAATTAATTGTTCTTTCACACTGACCGTACGTAGGCTAAAGTATGGAAAGATAGAGTCAGACTGAAAAGATCAATGCCATAGCCGGGATTTGAACCACGGATCATCTGGTTGCCGTCGGGCCGCTCTAATCCTTGAGCTACTATGGCCAGCGTGCCGACATGATATTAAATTCTCCAACTGACTCATGTTTTTCCCGGTAAACTACTTAGGAGTTCTCATAAACACATGAGACAACTAACTACCTTAATGGTGACTTACAACGTGTAAGTACTTTAAGGCCCAGGCTTTATAGTTAACCACTATTAGGTACAATTAATGGAAATTAATTGTTCTTTCAAACAAGCTGCGCATAGGCTAAAGTGTGCAAAGATAGAATCAGACTGAAAAATTTAATGCCATAGCCGGAATTTGAACCACGGATCTGATTTCCATTAATTGTACCTAATAGTGGTTAACTATAGGAGCCTGGGCCTTAACGTGCTTACAGCATAGTAAGTCGCCATTAATGCAGTTGTCTCATGTGTTTATATGAACTCCTAAGTGTTTACCGGAAAAAACATGGGTCAGTTGGTAAATTTAATGTCATGTCGGCACGATGACCATAGTAGCTGAAGGGTTAGAGCTGCTGGACGGCAGCCAGAAGATCCGTGGTTCAAATCCCGGCTATGGCATTGAATTTTTCAGTCTGACTCTATCTTTTCATACTTTAGCCTACGCACGACCAGTGTGAAAGAACAATTAATTTCCATACAAAAGGTATGTCAGTATCATAAGACAGTTGACCTCTCGAGTGGGAAGGTCAAAATGTGGAATGAGAATAATCTGGATTATTTCATAAATAAAATATTAATTTAAATGCTATATCACATTTGACCAGAAGATATTAAATTCTTTAAAACTTAACCTGACATATGTTTATTAAAATTAGTGCAGATCGACTTACCAACTGAGGTAAAAGGAAATCCAGGAATTAATGAATTTCGATTTTTCTTATTATAACAGAAAACCAGTTGGTAATCTGAAGTAAATCTGGCTTTATTATTGTTTCAATTTTATCAATTGATGCATCATTAAGTCGTTTTGAATTGCGCTCCATTTTCTCCCGTTCGGTAGGATGGGCGCCGGTCTCCAGGCTGACCTATTGGGCCATTACAGGACCACGGAAGGAGGGATACCAGTTGTACTGACCCAAAGGAGAGTTTTCAACTGGTTAGTATTGGGGGCCATGCCCACTGCACAGTTGAGACTCCTTGGAGCATAAGCACAAGATGAAGATTGGCCACAGTGCCGCATCCCTTCCGTACGGTTGTATCCTATCATGTATTTCAGTGGTTTAATTTCCAGAGATTTTATTAAAAAGGGCATATCTTAAGTTTGGGTTACTTGGCAAAAGATGTATTTCATGCGATGTTTTAAAATAATATTTGTGTTTATGCATTTGTGTGTATGTGTGTGTATGTGTTAAGTAACATTTACGGAATAAAAGTTTAACATAATTTAAGACTGATGATGGGGGAAAAAGAAGAAGAAATGAAATGAAATAAATTTTCAGATAGGTGCATTTTATTTAATAACCAAGATTTCATAGTGAAAAATAATAAAATGTTGAAATACGCTATTTTGGCTTAGGAGGACTGATTTACTGAACTACCCCTTTACTGCACAAGGCCAGCTGAAACAAGACCTGCCAGAAGCACTGCAACATAGTTAGGTCCACTAAGTGCATCCAATAACATTTTATTCAAATGAATGTGTAGAATAATTTAATTAAATTTAATAAACTTTTATGGTTCTTAATAGTACCGCGCTGTTTAACAACTACCCCTTAGTGGACACTTAGATAACTCTTTTTCCATATCTTAACTTGGTTAAAATGTATAATGCATAATGCAGGCTCCGTTAAATGACATGCATGATGCGTCTACACATTTCGCAGGGTGCCGGCGTGCCTGGTGGTTGCTGGTGAGTGCTAGGGAGATATGCCAATCACTACCTTGTGCAGTGGCTTTCCGTAATCTGTACTTACGTTACCATTAAACAATTAAGAACATGTTGGTAGTGAAGGAACAATCCAGAAACTGTATAATTTGTTGTTTAATAGCTCTCTGGTACTTGTTATTAAATTATACATAAAACAACCCGTAAGATTATTATAGCCTTCAATCCTATACAACCAAATGATGGCATATAAAAGCAATATTTTTAATTATAAGAACAGAACAGTACTTTGTTAAAATTAGCACAATTTTGATCCTGAGACAATACTAATATACAAAATAACAAAATAATATTTACTATATAGTGATAATATCACACAGAATACTTCATATTAAACGAAGATACACGTTTCAATTATGAATTTGATGCATTCAGTTTTTGGTAGACACTTTTGCCTTCTGATATCTTTTGGTTTACAATATTCGCCACATTTGGATATAATGAAGAACAACTCTGAACCCTTAATGCACACTTCAAGTTATGCTTAATTGATGTTGGCTCTCTGAGGGTTTTTAATATGTTTCATAGCTGAAAATAAGGATTCACATACACAGGTCGAAACAAACATTGCAATCATAGTTGTTACACACCTATGTAACCAAGGGAATCTTAATTTAGGAAATCTGCTGTATAACTCTAGCAAACTTGCTCTGTTTCTGTAACTGTCAGCTAACTCATATCACATTTCAAGGATATTCCTGGTATGCATTTTATTGGCACCAGATCTAACATTTCTTCCATAACTTCCAAATGCTCATCTACTCCACGAATAAAAATACATAATTGAGCCATACTTGATAAGTCAGTGCTCTCATCAATGGCAATAGAGAATGCAGCAAATTCTCTTGCTCTTTCAATAAGTTGTGCGTAAATGTTGTCCGCCAGATCTTGAATTCTGCATGAAATAGCATGAGGTGACATACTGACACTCTCGAACTGATGAACACTGACGGGTGAATTTACTTGCAGCTATAAGCATACGTCGTTTAATAAGTGGACCATCCGACAAACTACTAGAAGTTCTGGCAATTTCTAGCGCTGTGCTATTGTGTAACTCAAATAAATTGAGGTATCTGCCATTCCTCCATCCCCCTCTCCTGTTCCTCTTCAATGTCATCTTTTGTTTGAGCTTTTGTATCTCTGCAGTGCGTTCTTTTTATAGGGCCGAATAATCATTAGCATGCAATGTACTGAAATAGGGCCAAAGATTAAATCGTTCCAGCACTTGCAATTTTCTTCTGGCAAATTAAACAAAGAGCACCACCGCTACATTCCATGAAGAAGTACTCAGTTTCCCATTAGTGATTGAAATAATGTGTCGGCGTGGGTACACTTCGCTTTAATGTGTGCCCTTCCATATCAAACTGACACTGAAGTACGGATCGCCACTGCTACGTAGGACAAACTGTGTGAAAAACAAACTGAGGTAACACGGTGCTTGAAGCCCAGCACATGCACCGTGTTACCTCAGTTTGTGCTTCACACAGTTTGTCCTACGTAGCAGTGGCGATCCGTACTTCAGTGTCAGTTTGATATGGAAGGGCACACATTAAAGCGAAGTGTACCCACGCCGACACATTATTTCAATCACTAATGGGAAACTGAGTACTTCTTCATGGAATGTAGCGGTGGTGCTCTTTGTTTAATTTGCCAGAAGAAAATTGCAAGTGCTGGAACGATTTAATCTTTGGCCCTATTTCAGTACATTGTATGCTAATGATTATTCGGCCCTATAAAAAGAACGCACTGCAGAGATACAAAAGCTCAAACAAAAGATGACATTGAAGAGGAACAGGAGAGGGGGATGGAGGAATGGCAGATACCTCAATTTATTTGAGTTACACAATAGCACAGCGCTAGAAATTGCCAGAACTTCTAGTAGTTTGTCGGATGGTCCACTTATTAAACGACGTATGCTTATAGCTGCAAGTAAATTCACCCGTCAGTGTTCATCAGTTCGAGAGTGTCAGTATGTCACCTCATGCTATTTCATGCAGAATTCAAGATCTGGCGGACAACATTTACGCACAACTTATTGAAAGAGCAAGAGAATTTGCTGCATTCTCTATTGCCATTGATGAGAGCACTGACTTATCAAGTATGGCTCAATTATGTATTTTTATTCGTGGAGTAGATGAGCATTTGGAAGTTATGGAAGAAATGTTAGATCTGGTGCCAATAAAATGCATACCAGGAATATCCTTGAAATGTGATATGAGTTAGCTGACAGTTACAGAAACAGAGCAAGTTGCTAGAGTTATACTGCAGATTTCCTAAATTAAGATTCCCTTGGTTACATAGGTGTGTAACAACTATGATTGCAATGTTTGTTTCGACCTGTGTATGTGAATCCTTATTTTCAGCTATGAAACATATTAAAAACCCTCAGAGAGCCAACATCAATTAAGCATAACTTGAAGTGTGCATTAAGGGTTCAGAGTTGTTCTTCATTATATCCAAATGTGGCGAATATTGTAAACCAAAAGATATCAGAAGGCAAAAGTGTCTACCAAAAACTGAATGCATCAAATTCATAATTGAAACGTGTATCTTCGTTTAATATGAAGTATTCTGTGTGATATTATCACTATATAGTAAATATTATTTTGTTATTTTGTATATTAGTATTGTCTCAGGATCAAAATTGTGCTAATTTTCACAAAGTACTGTTCTGTTCTTATAATTAAAAATATTGCTTTTATATGCCATCATTTGGTTGTATAGGATTGAAGGCTATAATAATCTTACGGGTTGTTTTATGTATAATTTAATAACAAGTACCAGAGAGCTATTAAACAACAAATTATACAGTTTCTGGATTGTTCCTTCACTACCAACATGTTCTTAATTGTTTAATGGTAACGTAAGTACAGATTACGGAAAGCCACTGCACAAGGTAGTGATTGGCATATCTCCCTAGCACTCACCAGCAACCACCAGGCACGCCGGCACCCTGCGAAATGTGTAGACGCATCATGCATGTCATTTAACGGAGCCTGCATTATGCATTATACATTTTAACCAAGTTAAGATATGGAAAAAGAGTTATCTAAGTGTCCACTAAGGGGTAGTTGTTAAACAGCGCGGTACTATTAAGAACCATAAAAGTTTATTAAATTTAATTAAATTATTCTACACATTCATTTGAATTAAATGTTATTGGATGCACTTAGTGGACCTAACTATGTTGCAGTGCTTCTGGCAGGTCTTGTTTCAGCTGGCCTTGTGCAGTAAAGGGGTAGTTCAGTAAATCAGTCCTCCTAAGCCAAAATAGCGTATTTCAACATTTTATTATTTTTCACTATGAAATCTTGGTTATTAAATAAAATGCACCTATCTGAAAATTTATTTCATTTCATTTCTTCTTCTTTTTCCCCCATCATCAGTCTTAAATTATGTTAAACTTTTATTCCGTAAATGTTACTTAACACATACACACACATACACACAAATGCATAAACACAAATATTATTTTAAAACATCGCATGAAATACATCTTTTGCCAAGTAACCCAAACTTAAGATATGCCCTTTTTAATAAAATCTCTGGAAATTAAACCACTGAAATACATGATAGGATACAACCGTACGGAAGGGATGCGGCACTGTGGCCAATCTTCATCTTGTGCTTATGCTCCAAGGAGTCTCAACTGTGCAGTGGGCATGGCCCCCAATACTAACCAGTTGAAAACTCTCCTTTGGGTCAGTACAACTGGTATCCCTCCTTCCGTGGTCCTGTAATGGCCCACTAGGTCAGCCTGGAGACCGGAGCCCATCCTACCGAACGGGAGAAAATGGAGCGCAATTCAAAACGACTTAATGATGCATCAATTGATAAAATTGAAACAATAATAAAGCCAGATTTACTTCAGATTACCAACTGGTTTTCTGTTATAATAAGAAAAATCGAAATTCATTAATTCCTGGATTTCCTTTTACCTCAGTTGGTAAGTCGATCTGCACTAATTTTAATAAACATATGTCAGGTTAAGTTTTAAAGAATTTAATATCTTCTGGTCAAATGTGATATAGCATTTAAATTAATATTTTATTTATGAAATAATCCAGATTATTCTCATTCCACATTTTGACCTTCCCACTCGAGAGGTCAACTGTCTTATGATACTGACATACTTTTTGTATGGAAATTAATTGTTCTTTCACACTGGTCGTGCGTAGGCTAAAGTATGAAAAGATAGAGTCAGACTGAAAAATTCAATGCCATAGCCGGGATTTGAACCACGGATCTTCTGGCTGCCGTCCAGCAGCTCTAACCCTTCAGCTACTATGGTCATCGTGCCGACATGACATTAAATTTACCAACTGACCCATGTTTTTTCCGGTAAACACTTAGGAGTTCATATAAACACATGAGACAACTGCATTAATGGCGACTTACTATGCTGTAAGCACGTTAAGGCCCAGGCTTTATAGTTAACCACTATTAGGTACAATTAATGGAAATCAGATCCGTGGTTCAAATTCCGGCTATGGCATTAAATTTTTCAGTCTGATTCTATCTTTGCACACTTTAGCCTATGCGCAGCTTGTTTGAAAGAACAATTAATTTCCATTAATTGTACCTAATAGTGGTTAACTATAAAGCCTGGGCCTTAAAGTACTTACACGTTGTAAGTCACCATTAAGGTAGTTAGTTGTCTCATGTGTTTATGAGAACTCCTAAGTAGTTTACCGGGAAAAACATGAGTCAGTTGGAGAATTTAATATCATGTCGGCACGCTGGCCATAGTAGCTCAAGGATTAGAGCGGCCCGACGGCAACCAGATGATCCGTGGTTCAAATCCCGGCTATGGCATTGATCTTTTCAGCCTGACTCTATCTTTCCATACTTTAGTCTACGTACGGTCAGTGTGAAAGAACAATTAATTTCCATTCATTTTACCTAATAGTGGTTAAGTATAAAGCCCGGGCCTTAAAGTACTTACACGTATTAAGTCGCCATTAAGGTAGTTGTCTCATGTGTTTATGAGAACTCCTAAATGATTTACCGGGAGAACATGAGTCAGTTGGAGCATTTAATGTCACGTCGGCACGTTGGCCATAGTAGCTTCAGGATTAGAGCGACTGGAAGGCAACCCGAAGATCCGTGGTTCAAATCCCGGCTACAGCATTGAATTTTTCAGTCTGACTCTATCATTGCATACTATTGCATATTTTTCATAGTTTACTTTGTGTTAAAAAGCATGTCAGTGCTGTGGTACCAGTAAATCACAGATATAATACCGAGAGAGCCCACATCTATATGCATAGGTATACCCAGGACCGTATTCCTAGTAGAAAAAGTGGGGAGGATGCATACCTAAAAATTATTCCAGATGCTGGAGAACCGATCATAATTCTGCACTTGTAGATTCGTCTTCCTACTTTGGTTGTCCTCAGCATGCATGCCTCTTACTTTTTAATTATTCTTTTATGTAATTCTCTGGGTTCCACATACGTACTAGAGGTCCGTTAATAGTAATAAACATTACTTGAATGCATATTTAGTTTATATATTTTGTATTTTGCAGTACCTTGAATGTTAAATTAAGAAAGTTAATGAATTAAAAATATATAAATAGCATTATTAGTAAAGGGAATGAGTCTGCTCCAGAAAATAGTGGAGGGATGGCGTACATTCGCGTTGTGCCTAACTACGGCCCTGGGTATAACTTATCATTGACTAGGCAGGTTATTCAATAATGTTCAAATTATTAGGCTAGTACTTCAAATTAATAGGCTAGTACTGTTTAATAATTTGACTGTGTTGATGAAGATGCATTATGAATATGAGCATGAAAAGACTTACAATTTTAGCCACAGACTTCATTTTCAAAAGTGTTTGTATCAGAATGATAATTGATATAACGGTGTAATGTATCAGTTTGGTCTATTTACACTTCTGGAACATAGCCAATATTGGATTATCTCTCTCTCTCTCTCTCTCTCTGGGCCATTTAAGAATTGATGACACATAATATAAACTTTCCTTCACGGTGGATATAAAATTCACTCTACGTCATGCCTTGCGTCAGCTGCAGATTCCTGATGAATCTCACGGTGGTCTGAATAGTTGGGCTGTTGTGGTACAGGAAACATCTTGCTGATGCTCTTGTGTCGACTGCCGAGACCCATAATCCGCTGCTACACTTGGTTAATCAAAACTACATTAGTTGGCCCTCCAATATTGAAAATTTTCTTTTATCATGGATGAGCAATTTGGGAATAAACAACGATAGTTACTGTAACAGAGCTGCAGCAGTGCAAAGAATATTCATGTCAGGGAGTAGGCATTCCGTTGTTTGTATCACCAGACAATTGAGAACCACTCGTTTTGAGAAATATACAAACTAATAACAAGAAGTACCTCAGAAATTATTAACTTTACAACAAAGAATTACTTTTAATAAGTTGTGTTTTTGAACTAGATCTGCACTTTTGTGCAGTACGATTTTGTCCTTCTGTCACGGCTTACCAGTTCGTAAATCTCATTAATAATGAAGAGGACCTCCGATGACATATATCATTTCATTCGTCATAAGGATATAATGCCGTAATAACATTTTTACCCCTTTTTGAGAAAAACAAACTTTGCAAAAAATGTTCCATGTAAGGTATAGTTAGCATTAGTGATGGAAAGCATATGTTATATCTTTGGGTGCAATCCTTGAAATTTGCTGCAATAGTTGTTTTGATTTATATTTAGTAAGTGTTTAAAAATGTATAAACTTATAAAAGAAAAACAAACAAAATTGTGTAAAAATTTATGTAATTTTGTGCTTGGCCGTGGTAATAATGGTATTATGTAATCTCGTGGCGTAGTAGCAAATCATATAAAAGTAATATTTGGGTAGATATAGTAACGAAGGATTAAATAATCTTGGTGTAGAAACGGAAAGAAAGTTCTTCTTTCCTTCTGGAGCGCCGAAGGGATCGAACACTTTTTAAGTTCCTCGAAAATAGTTAAGTGACAGCTCAATTTGAAGCATTAAATTAATTCCGATCACAGTATGTAGTTTTGTGATAAGAATTGTAAAGGATTTGGTGTTAAAAGAAATAAACAAAAGATTGATTTCTTATAGAAATTCAAAATATGTGATTTCTTCACTCGTTACCACCCGTGTAGCTTAGAGTTTTCATTGCTCGTAATATAACAGAAGAATATTAAAAGCTAGCCGAGGCATAATTAAGGATTTTCCTGATAACTTCGAGGAACATCTTTATCAAGTTATAATATTGTCACCCGAACGTCGGAATTCCCGATAGAACCAACTGGCAGGTAGGGCCAGACGGGAGGCATTCAGCCCACGCCTACCCATTTATCTCATGTCATTAACTGAGGAGATGGCTAGAAGAGCGGCACGAGTCCTGTACCGTCTCTTTCCCCTCCCCCTGACGTCTGGAACCATCCGGATGATTTTCCGGACCGCGAAGCTTCCAGAAACAGCGATCTTCCTATATAAGGCTGCAGTGGACGAGTCATTGCAGTTCTTGGCGAGCAGCCGTGAGGAACGCCGCCTTAGCGAACGGACTGGAAGACCGTGTACGTGTATCAGAGGAGTTGTATGTAATTGTGAGCGTGGAATGGACCTGTGTCAGACGAACTGGTCTATTGTGATTGTGAGCACTAATTAATTCTATGTAATCGGCAAGTGTTCACCTGTAATTTGGTGGAAATAAAGAACACTTTGAGTTTGTACAATTGGACTTTTAGTTTCATGAACCCACAAAGTCACAACTGGGGTCAGGAAGCGGGACGACAACATCAGCGAACATTACAGCGATGGACGCGGCATTGGAAAAGATTTTGGAGAAGATGTTGGAAATGAACGCCGAACTGACCTCGAATATGAAAGCGGCAAATAATAGCCTGGCCACGGAACTGACAGAAATAAATACGGCGAATGACAACCTGGTTGCAATGACGGAGGCTGCAAACAACAACTTGGCCACGACAATGACCGCGAATATGGCTGAACTGACCACGGAAATGAAAGTGGCGAACGAGGCTCTCGCCGCCAAATTTGAAAAACATTTGGCCGGCGTGAGGAATGACGTGACGGAGCTGGGCAAGCGGATGGGCCAAGTGGACGAGCGCGTCGAAGACCTGGTGTACCGCTTCAGTGACCTAGAGGTAAAGCCGACAGCAGCGTCAAGTCTCTGAACGCCATGGTGGACGACGTCGTTGGCAGGAGGTTGAAGGATTTGAAGGCCGACGCCCGGGACGCGACATAACACCGGCGCGCGTCAAACCTCCGAAATATGACAGCGCGTGAACGTTCGAGGTCTTCCGCCGCCAGTTCGATACGGTGGCCAGGCATAACAAGTGGTCACCGGAGGAAGACGCCGCACAGCTAATAACTAGCCTCCAGGGACGGGCCGCAGAAGTCCTAAACGCGGTCCAGACAGCGGCGGCTCCCAAGGATATCAGGGAAGCCCTGGAGAACCGGTTCGGGAACCATCGCCTACCACAGTCAGCTGAAGACAAGGTCGCAACAGCCAGGGGAGACGCTGCAGGAGTTCGCGCTGGCAATTGAGCAGCTGGATAGCCGTCTAAACGTTGGAGGACGAATATTGCCAAAAACAAAAAGCTGCGGGAGAGGTTTTTATAGCAGGAAATTGAAACGGTATGGATGTAGACTGTTATTGTGAAGATACGTAGGGAATAGGAGAACATCTCCAACGTTAAGTCATATTGGACGATGAATGAAATGATGTTTAAATGAGCCCAGGGTACATAGATCTTGGACTTAACAGACATTCATTTTTCAGGATAAAGATAAACCTCCAACGTTAAGTCATATCGGACGATGAATGAAATGATGTTCAAATGAGTCCAGGGTACATGGATCTTGGACTTACTAGACATTCATCTTTCAGTGTAAGGATACATCTCCAACGTTAAGTCGTATTGGACGATGAATGAAATGATGTTCAAATGAGTACAGGGTACATAGATATTGGACTTAGCAAACATTCATCATTCAGGATAAAAATAAACCTCCAACGTTAAATCATATCGAACGAGGAATGAAGTGATTTAGAAACAGCCCAGGGGCCATAGAGCTTACAGTTACCAGACATTCATCTTTCATGATAAGGGAAAACCTCCAACGTTAATTATATCGGACGATGAATGGAATGATGTTCAAATCAGTCCAAGGTCCACAGAGCTTAGAATTACCAGACATTCATCTTTCAGGATAATTATAACCTCCAACGTTAAGTCATAACGAACGATGTCTGAAATGATTTAGAAACAGCCCAGGGGCCATAGAGCTTACAGCTACTTGTGACATTCATGTTTCTGGATAAGGTAAATTCTCCAAGGTTAAGTCATATTGGACGATGAATGAAATGATTTAGAAACAGCCCAGGGGCCATAGAGCTTATAGCTACTTGTGACATTCATGTTTCTGGATAAGGTAAATTCTCCAAGGTTAAGTCATATTGGACGATGAATGATATGATGTTCAAATGAGTACAGGGTGCATAGAGCTCAAAATTCCTAGACATTCATTTTTCTGGATAAGGAAATCCTACATAGTTACGTCTGAGAGGGTACGGGTGGTTGGAAGGGAACAAGCGTGGACTTAGCTTCACGGACCTTATTAGAATGGGTTCTCGGTTCGTAACTAGCTCAGGATCTTTGCATGGATTTCTTATCTAAAGTGTGGTAAACGCCTGACTGCTTCGTTTTCCTTCTCCTTTCTTCGAAACTGCTTTCTCTTCTTTTTTGGGCTTTCAGACACACACGCGTTTGTCTACACACACGTTACTTAGTTTACGAGGGCTGTTCAGTAAAGAATGATCATAATTTTTACCGCCATAATTTTTCGCACAATAATTCAATATTATTATATTCTGTTAGCTTAATGTGAAAGAAACACGTATTAGTTTCATTGTCGGTACTCCTGGTTCCCGCCTGTGAGAACCAGGCAAGTTCACACATGTTCAGTATCGCCTAACGCTACAATGGAGGCAACACGCGAAGAAACAATATGTGGCTTTGAAATTCTGCTTTCGCCTCAACAAATCTTTAGTTGAGGCCTATACAATGTTACAGTAGGCCTCTGGAGAGTTTGTTCTTCCCTACAGCACAGCTCGATGGTGGTTTAAAAAGTTTAAAGAGGGGAGACAGTCAATTTCATAGGAAGGTGGACCCAGTGCTCCAGTTACTGCCCTTACGGAAGAAAACATCATCACTGCTGCTGCCATTGTGAGAGAGGATCGACGAATTACATTAAGATTACTTTCTGAAATACTGTACATTTCATTGAGTGCCACCCGCACGTTAGTGACAGAAACATTACACATGAGACGCGTTTGTGCGAAATGGGTTCCAAGACTGTTGATTCCCGAACAGAAGGAGATTCGCATGCAGGTCTGCATGCAGTTAAAGTTGATGTTAGAGGAAGATCCGAACTTTCTTTCAAACTTAATCACTGCTGATGAAACTTGGTTACATCATTTTAATCCTGAGAGCAAACAGCAAAGCTCAGTGTGGAAATCTCATTCATCACCAGCCCCCAAAACAGCAGAAGTGGTTGCTTCTGCTGGGAAACTTATCATCATCTCATTCTTTGATACTCATGGAATGGTTTATCAGCATGTTGTACCTGCACACACATCAGTAAGTGGACAATACTACACGGATGTCCTGAGAACGTTGCAAGTCCATATCAGGTGCAAAAGACCACATTTTCATGAAGCAGGCTCTATGCTGCACCACATTAACGCGCGGCCGCATATTGCCAGTGTTGTTACTGAATATCTTGCAAACATCAACGTGAAGTGCATCCCTCACCCTACCAATAGTCCAAATTTAGCCACAAGTGACTTTTTTTCTACACCCTAACTTGAAATAACGCCCTCGTGGGAGGCATTATCCAACATCAGAGGCAGTGGTGAAGGCTGCGGAGGCAATTTTGAAGGATCTCTCAAAAATGGCATTCAGCACTTCTTTGAAGACTGGCAGAAACTCTGGGACAAGTGCATCGCATTTCTGCGAGAATATTTTCAGCAGGAGCATCAAAACTATGAGGATGAGTGAACGTACATTGTCAAAAAATGTGGTCATTCTTTATTGAATAGCCCTCGTAGATCACCTTCCTAATACCACTTCTTCCGTGGATGTCCAGCTAGAGCATTGACACATCTAGTTTTCCTGTTAGCACTACCCCTTCTCTCTTGGGGGTAACTACCAACCCTTCCCTGCCTTCCTTTGTTTAGTACAGTTTCATCATAAATTAACCTTACGCCTAACGGTACTTCTTCCTGTGTACCTAAACTATGAATTAATTGCTTCAAGTCTTATCGGACGATGGATAAAATGATGTTCAAATGAGTACAGGGTACACAGAGCTTAGAATTAACCGCATTCATATCTTGGGATAAGGGAGAGCCAACAAAGTTAAGCCTTATTGGACGATGGATGAAGTGATGTTCAAATGAGTACAGGGTACACAGAGCTTTGAGTTAAGCACATTCATATTTTGGGATAAGGGAGAAGCAACAACGTTAAGTCTTATTGGACGATCAATGAAATGATGTTCAAATCAGTATAGGGTACACAGAGCTTTGAGTTACCTACATTCATCTATTGGGATAAGGGAGAAACACCAACGTTAAGCCTTATTTGACGATGAATGAAATTATGTTCAAATGAGTACAGGGTACACAGAGCTTTGAGTTACCTACATTCATCTATTGGGATAAGGGAGAACCATCAACGTCAAGCCTTATTGGACGATGGATGAAATTATATTCAAATGAGTACAGGGTACACAGAGCTTTGAGTTAAGCACATTCATCTTTTGGGATAAGGGAGAAGCAGCAACGTTAAGCCTTATTGGACGATCAATGAAATGATGTTCAAATCAGTATAGGGTACACAGAGCTTTGAGTTAAGTACATTCATCTATTCGGATAAGGGAAAAACACCAACGTTAAGCCTTATTGGACGATGGATGAAATGGTGTTCAAATGAGTACAGGTACATAGAGCTTAGAGTTACCTACATTGATCTATTGGGATAAGGGGGAACCACCAACGTCAAGCCTTATTGGACGATGGATGAAATGATGTTCAAATGAGTACAGGTACATAGAGCTTAGAGTTACCTACATTCATCTATTGGGATAAGGGAGAACCACCAACGTTAAGCCTTATTGGACGATGGATGAAATGGTGTTCAAATGAGTACAGGTACATAGAGCTTAGAGTTACCTACATTCATCTATTGGGATAAGGGAAAACCACCAACGTTAAGCCTTATTGGACGATGGATGAAATGGTGTTCAAATGAGTACAGGTACATAGAGCTTAGAGTTACCTACATTCATCTATTGGGATAAGGGAAAACCATCAACGTTAAGCCTTATTGGACGATGGATGAAATGATGTTCAAATGAGTACAGGTACATAGACCTTAGAGTTACCTACATTCATCTATTGGGATAAGGGAGAACCACCAACGTTAAGCCTTATTGGACGATGGATGAAATGGTGTTCAAATGAGTACAGGTACATAGAGCTTAGAGTTAACTACATTCATCTATTGGGATAAGGGAGAACCACCAACGTTAAGTCTTACTGGGCGATGGATGAAATGGTGTTCAAATGAGTACAGGTACATAGACCTTAGAGTTACCTACATTCATCTATTGGGATAAGGGAAAACCATCAACGTTAAGCCTTATTGGACGATGGATGAAATGATGTTCAAATGAGTACAGGTACATAGACCTTAGAGTTACCTACATTCATCTATTGGGATAAGGGAGAACCACCAACGTTAAGTCTTACTGGGCGATGGATGAAATGATGTTCAAATGAGTACAGGTACATAGAGCTTAGAGTTAACTACATTCATCTATTGGGATAAGGGAGAACCACCAACGTTAAGCCTTACTGGACGATGGATGAAATGATGCTCAAATGAGTAAACAAATTCAACGCCCGAGGCCTTAGGGCCGAACATGATACATCAAACCTGGCTACTCCCACAGTAATATCCATTACCTAAGATAAAAGCGATTTGAATTTCGAATTGTAAAAATATTGACGTGTTTCTGTACATCGTATAGTGCGATCCATATAAACCTGAACCATTTCAATAGGGTCCACGTGCAACTTTGGGAGAATATAATACACAATTGGAAGATTACATTACACTACCTACATCTCAGAGAAAATGTTGGAAGTGTCCTCCACCAGCATCTGTACATGTTTGCACTCACCTCACCATATTCTCTGAAGTTTTACGGAGATGATATAGAATTGGCAGAAGTTATTTCTAGCAAGATGGAGCAACGTGCCATACATCTAATGACACCATGGAACTTGTAACCAGTTTCTTTGATAATAGAATAATCTCAGTGGTAAAAGACGGGGAGGATCCAAATAAAATAACGGTTAAATGGCATGTTTGAATATTGACGGGGTATCATTTGACTGCATTGGCCTGCAATTTACCTTTTTTAACTAAATAAAAGTACAATATAATTGTATTATTAACAATTGAGAAGACACAAAATTTTCTAGCATAGCGGACAAACGTTTATACAATATTATAATAACAAAAAATGCACTAAAATGTTTTTAAATTGCATACAACGTCATGTTGCCCCAGCACAACTCCGTCAAATAATAGGTTGAGCATTTTTATTTGAAGAGCTGAGTTGCCACACAAGTCAAAACAGAATTGGATGAAGCTTGGATGGGCTCTCTATCAAAATTGAAGACCATTTAATCTTGGATCGATGAGTTCAAAACGTGGTGGTAGAAGCACCGAAGATGAATCGTCCTCTGGTCGCCCAATGCAGAAAGAAAATGAAATGTGTAGTGTTTAACGTCCGCTTTTACTACATACCGCACCGCAGGCGGTGACACTGATGATACATCAGATGAAAATGGAGCACCGGTGGAATGAGATGGTGGGGGAAACTGTAGGTCCCGGAGAAAACCCGCCCCAGTGCCTTGTTGTCCACAACAAATCTCAATTTTCGGTCACCTGGGATCGAACCCGGGCCACCTTGGTGAGAACCAAGCGGTCTAACCATTGTGCCACGGCGCGGCCACGTCCGATGCAGGTCACCATACACGACAACATAAACAAAACCCTATCTGGTTATGGCAGACCGCTGAATCAAAACACTTGAGATTACTAAGACTGTAGGCATCTCAACTGAGCGATTGCAGAATATCCAGCATAAAAATTTGGGAGTGAAAAGGTTTCTGCAAGATGGGTGCCGCAATTACTCACAGCCGACCAAATGGACCGTGAATGTGATCGTGGGTGAAACTGGATGAATTCGTGGATAAAAGGGGAACAACAGAGTTTAGTGCTAATATTAATCCTTTATTTGGCAAAGGCCACGCCGTGGCTCAGTGGTTAGACCGCTTGGCTCTCACCAAGGCGACCCGGGTTCGATCCCAGGCGACCGCAAAGTGAGATTTGTGGTGGACAACACGGCGCTGGGGCGGGTTTTCTCCGGGATCTCCGGTTTCCCCCGCCATCTCATTCCACCGGTGCTCCATCTTCATCTCATGTATCATCAGTATCATCGCCTGCGGTGCCGTATGTAGTAAAAGCAGGCGTTAAACACTGCACATTTCATATCATTTATTTGGCAAATGATTTTGCTACTTATGCCGCTCTTGCTATACTTGCTAAAGCCGTTCTCATACGGCTTTCTGCGGCGCCTCAACGCATTCGATTCCAATAGCCATCGTCGTTACAGCGATATGAAATGGGTTGGCCACCCATTCAAAGCTAAACGTTGAGGGTTCGAATCTTGGCTCTGCCAGTGGTAAAGGACGGGGAGGGCCCGAGGAAAGTAACGGTGAGATGGCATGCTTGGATGTTGAAAGGGTATCACTTGGCTACAGTTGCTTAGATTTTGCCTTTTCATACTGAAAAAACACTACAATATAATTGTAAAAATGATATAATTTTTACAATTGAAAAGAGGCAAACTTTTACTAGTATAAACGACAACGGTTAGTGTAATACTATAATAAAAAACGCACTAAAATATTTATAAGTTAAATTCAGCGAAATGTTGCCCCAGGGTGACACTGCCAAGTAAAGTGTTAATCATTTTTATTTGAAGGGCTAAACTGCCGCACAAGTCAAAAAAGAATTGGATGAAGTTTGGGCGGACTCTGCACCAACATTGAAGACCATTTAATTTTGGACCGATGAATTTAAACGTGGTAGCAGGAGCATCGAAGGTGAATCGCGACCTTGTCGCCCTATGTAGGTCACCATACAAGGCACCAGAGAGAAATCCACGATCTGTTTATGCAAAACCGCCGAATCAAAATTCGTGAGATTGATGAGACTGTAGCCATCTCAACTGAGCGAATACGGAATATCCCGCATTAAAATTTGCAATGAAAAAGTTGTGGACAAAATAGGTGTCGTGATTACTCAGAGTCGACCAAAGCAAAACTGGGTGAAACCGTGGAAACAGTTTCGTGCTATTATTAACCCTTTATTTGGCAAATGATTTTGCTACTTATATACTTGCTATACTTGCTAAATCCGTTCTCATACGGCTTTCTGCGGGGCCTCTTCGAATTCCATTCGATTAGCCATGGTCGTTAAAGCCTATACAATGGGATGGCCACCCATTCAAACTAAACGTCGTGCGTTCGAAACTTGGCAACTACAGTCAAATGTGCCTGTGGTAAAGGACGGGGTGGGTCCAAGTAAAACGATCAGTGTGATGGTATTCTTGGTTTTGACAGGGTATCTAGGTAGTTGCCTAGATTTTGATTTTCAATACTAAAAACACTACAATGTAATTTAAAAACTAATATAATATTTACAATTGAAAAGGTATAAAATTTTGCCAGTATAATCGACAAAGGCCTTTAAAATGCTATAACAACAACAAAAATGCACTAAAACATTGTTAAATTGAATATAACGTTATGTTGCCCCAGGGCAACACCGCCAAATAAAAGCAATAAAAGTAACATGGCTGCGTAGCAAATTTCAACTAAGTAAATTAAGATTATAGATATGAGTCAATTCAATTGCAGGATACCGCAGAGAACTGAACCACCAACCCTGAAAAAGTATATATGGAGCAAAATCAGATTTTTTCAAAATATCTCAATATTACCAATGTTAATTTCAATACACTTGTACATTTCGTGGTGGCCCTCATATTATCTACTCGAATCCTAACCAGTAATGATGGAACTCGTTTCTGATAATAACGGCGGTTCGCAGAAAATAGTCTGGCATTTTTCAATTGAATACTTATCTTCTTATTCGCATCCCCAAGTTCATTCTGCGCTTGGCGAAGAAGATTCTTCGAAATAAGCTTGCCAACCAACTGCCCTCCCAGGACCAGCTCTGAAATATCAAGAAGAGCCTTATTGCTATTTGTTTTTGGACACACATGACTTACGCTGCATTCCGGGACTTTATCTCCGATATCTTCCTTGCTGACGCAGTCAGAGTTACGTATATTGTGCACGAAATGCCATTGCATGGCTAGAAAATTGGTATCTGGTGTGCTGTGAATACGCAGCGAATCATGGAGTCTATATTCATTGAGGAAGCTGTAAACCGACAGAGATACGGGGATGCAATAATCAAACCATTCCTTGAATATTTGTGTGATATTGAGTGCACATAGGTATATTTTTAACAAGACTCTGCTATAGCACATACAGCCGAACTAGAGTTGCAAATAATTTGGGAAATTTTTGAAGATTATGACGGCTATTTCATATATTCTTAAGTATTTAGGAATTTGTTCTGGATTGTTTTGCAAAAGGTGATTTGTATAAAATAGGATGTAAAACTGGGTAGGCCACGGAATGATACAACTTACGTAATAGTGTTCTTATTGGTTATTATAATTTACGATATTTAAATTATAATAGAAGGTATTGATGGTTTTGCGGAATAAATTCCAAGATACTTAAAGGAGAGGAATTGTTATTTTCCATCTATTATGGCATCAAGTAATTTTCACTCCGATACTACGGTCAGAGATAAAATTCATTGCTCCAGAGTGCCGAGGCATCTACAAGAATTCTTCCAGATCGCAACCAAAGTTGAGAGTAATTAATCATGTATGAGTATGATATCATACTCGCACATTTGCGCATTTTTCTGTTGCAAGATATGGTGATTATTAAGGGGCTATGACCACTAGGATACTCAGATCTTACGGTATGTGATTTTGATTTATGGGGGAACTTAAAAAATATAGTTTATTGGAACAGCCCACATACGTTGGAAGCACTGAAAGCCAATACCAGAAGAGAAATTCCTGTAATTTCAGAAGATGAAATTAATGCATTTCAGTAGAAATTGTTTTCGAAGATGTGAGACATGCTTGTGAGCATAAGGACATCACCTCCAACAACTTTCTCGGCAAAGTTATGTGATTATTGTAATTATAAGGTACATAGTAACACCTAAGTGCTTGAACTTAAAGTAAAGAAATAAGTCCAGCGTTATGTTAATATTAAAATCACAAAATATATTGTATTGTAAAATCAACTATTTATTCCAAAGTTTATACAACAGTCAGAACAAAAGAAAGTGGTTATATCAACTTTTTTCATCACCAAGTTGACCAACCTACGAACAATTGCCACAAGTGCTCCTCCTCCTAATGGATGGTTAAGAATTTGGAGGTAGTGGTACTGTTCTTCCACTGTGAGTTGTTTGAGTAGAATTACCTGGAAGTACTGCTGTCGAAGCAGCAGATATGGCTTTGACACGTGGGCTTTCGACTAATCCATGTGATGGGTTCATTAGGTACACAGGTTTCAAGCGTCCAATAGAGACGGTATCATGCTTGTTGTTGAGATCAATTGCGAAGAATTTACTGTACTTTGAATGGACCTTCATAAGGCTGTTGTAGAGGTTTATTAACTGCATCTACTCGAACGAAAACATGGGTTGCTGTAGGTAATGCAGGATAGAAAAAACAAGATTTTGAATTTACTTTGTTCAGATATGTTGTTTGGTTTCCACAAAATGCAGTCCTTAGCTTTAAGATATGTTGCCACATTCGTATCATCTTGCTCAGTAGGAACGAAAAATTTCCCTGGTGGACGAACTGGTTGACCAAAAAGTAATTCTGAGGCAGTATACCCACTTTCGGCAATTATGTTTCATAGTCCAAGAAGTACAATTTGAGGAATATTTACCCAGTCCTGTTTGAGATGGCATTTTATTGCAGCCTTCAGCAATCGTGCAATGTTTCCATTTTACCGTTCGATTGTGGATGGTAAGCGGTAGTACGGAAAAGACATACTCCTAGTATAATATCAAGATATTGAAATAGTGTTGACTCACATTTTCGTCCTCTATCTCTATTGTGAGGTTGTAAGGAGTTCCGTATCTTGAAAACTATTCAGAAACATATACTTGTGCAACATATTCTGCTGAAATGTCCTTTATAGGAATTTCTTCTGGTCAAGAAGAGAATTTATCAATGTTTGTCAGGATGCATCTATAACCTTGGGATACTGGAAGTGGCGCTACGATATCCAAGTGCACATGTTCAAATTTTTGTTGGTCGTCCGGAAATGTTCCTATCGTACTTCTTGTGTATCTGCCAATTTTGGAACGCTGGCAGTTGATACAAGCCCTTGTCAATGCTTTCACTTGTTTATTAAAGGCCATACAAATCTGTCTCTTGTAACTCGTGATGTGCGCTTAGGAGACGGATGAGACAAGTTGTGAATTAAGTCGAAAACTTGTTTGCGCATTGATACAGACTATGTTCATCAAAATATAGTGAAGTGCCTATTCCAGCAATAGGTTCCAGTGAACGAATGAGGGCACTGTTGTTTCTTTCTTGAAGAAATGTTTGAAGATCAGGATCATCCTTTTGCAATCTTGCCATGTTGGTGTAGTCGAGAGATCGTCTCTAATCCGGAAAGGTAGTCTGTAACTGTGTTGTAGTTCCCTGATACACCTATGTCTCAAATTTGTTGTGAATCGCGCCGTGGCTCAGTGGTTAGACCGATTGACTCTCACCAAGGTGGGCCGGGTTCGATCCCAAGCGACCGCAAATTGAGATTTGTGGTGGACAACACGGCGCTGGAGCGGGTTTTCTCCGGGACCTCCGGTTTCCCCCGCCATCTCATTCCACCGGAGCTCCATCTTCATCTCATGTATCATCAGTGTCACCGCCTGCGGTGCCTATGTAGTAAAAGTGGGCGTTAAACATTACACATTTCATTTCTGATGTGAATTGTGCCACATAATGTCTAAGTGGTTATGGAGTAGCTTTCTCTGGGTTATGGTGAAATGCAGAATTCAACGGTTTCTGATCTGTAAACATGTGAGTGTGCGACTTTCAACAATGTATCTGAAATGCTTGATGGATGCATAAATCGCCAACAATTTGTGGTCACAGGTGCTGTAGTTCTTCTCAGTTTCTGTGAGTTTTCGAAAGAAGAAGGCAATTGGTTTTCATTTTTCATTAGATACTTGTTCCAGCGATACTCCTATAGCAGAGGCATCAACATGCAGTAGTAATTGGCAGTATGGTTACGGGTGGGAAAGAAGGGTTGCATTTAAAAGTACTGATTTGCAAGCTTCATATGCTTCAATCAGTTCTGGGGTCCACACGATTTGGTGATCATCACCATGACTTGAATGCTACGGACAAGCAGCTTTATGGATAAATCGTCTGCAGTATACCGCTCGCAAAAGTTAAAGACATGTGAGAGCTGGTCAATGCTCAAGCGGGGCGCTGTTGCCAAGCGTGGTTGGGTTTACCGGCAGAGGTTTTGTACATAGAACGTTTTACACGCCAGCAAAGGATCTGCCTATTTTTCCCGTAATTAAACAACACATTAATTATCCCTAAAACTTTAAAATGTTAACTTCACACGCGTCACAGTAGTGGAACAGAAAGCATGGTTTCCAGTCCAGTAACCTGCTACTCAAATTCGTGAGTCTTTCCCGAAGATTGAAATACAGGTACGCTCCCTTTTTCTAAGCATGAAGCTGCTTCACTACAAGAGCCTTCGTAAAAAAAGATATTAAATATAATCTTTCTGCCTTGAGGATGAATCACTTTACGTTTGTTGATCGAAAAATCACTTGTCCTAGCTTCGAGAGACATATTCACTTACTCAGATCACAAATACTGGAGAAAATATATGTGTATATTTAAAGTAATATTAGCAATATTTCAACTAGAATTCGACTCACGACTTCACGATGAGCTTCACTTTAACAAAATAACAAACTCTACTCTGAAAACGAACTGAACATTAACTCGGTTTTTTTCAAACTGCGTGCAGCAGAAGAACTATATATTTATGCTTCAGATAAGTGTTTTCAGAAAGGAATGTCGCTGTTTATCAGGCTTATCTGTGTTCAGTGGATAGATGTTGGGTAACCATAACCACATGAAAGATAATACATGCATCGCTCACGTTCTAAATATTGCAGAGATTGGATTTTTGTATGGTCATGATCAAAATATAAAATTCTTTCTTGCTATGAGATTGGCATTTGTCATTTTCTAATATTAATTTCCGAGCGTAATTAATGACATAATGATCTCAGTTCAGGCGCCTGAGAGGCGTGTAACGCATTCGGCAGCGCTGGTAGGAGCAACAAGCTTAGGAGTCGCTGGAGTCTTCATTAGGGTCCACCTCCATGTGTTGTGAGTTATAGTCTTTACGCTACCCGCGTTTTCACAGGTTCTAAATACAGAGAAATAAATCTACCTTTAGGAGCAGATAACAGATAACTATTTATTAATAAAAACATTACAACCATGACAATCATTCATTTCTTAAATCATAGCAAGTGAAGTCTCTTTTATTAATTGTGACCAAATACTATAAATTAAATAACAAAAGAATATCGTAAATAAATAGCTTCACATCCTCCCACCTTGATTTGGTGGTAGACAAATGAAAAATAACATAACACAAAATACATCAAATACAGCTAAAATACAGGAAAATGAAGAAACACGACAACAAATGCGTAATTGACAGTATTCTGAGTATTTACAAATTCAATTTCCCAGGCACTTTGATTAACCTGCCACTCCTGGTACTACTTGACATTCCTTCTCTCGAGGAAGAACTAGGTCTATATGATTCAGTAACCTCTTCCACAACAGAGGTACCTCATACCTCCCATCATCATTTCTGACCATACAAGTCTGAAAATTTATTTGAATCTCCCGATCTCTTTCTTCTTTGGTCTTCTGAGAGGCTGAGGCCTATATACCAATGACATCTAATAATTTCCATAGGTCACTAAAATCATTAATACGCAGTGAAGCAATCTCTACTGCCAAGCTAGCTGAAGACTGACTTGGAACCTCTCCCATCAGAGTCCACCCTAATATAGTTTCAATAGCTACTAAGCCTGAATCCAAAAATTTCAGTATCCCTGTCATTAGCTTTCCAGCTACATCTGCCCCAATGAGCAAGTCTACAGGTCCATCCCTTCCACCTACATCTGTTAAAGAAATACTCCCTTTTTAAAGTTTCTCTAGCTAAGGTCCTTTCTCGACAGAAGGAATACCATCACATATCACTGTTTGATTCAATACTTCCAGATTACAAATAAATTTGCCATCTAGGCTTTGCACCTTTACATTTTTTTTTTTTTTGTAATTTACGTCCTCAATCGTTAAGTCATATAGGACGGTGAATGACCGGATGAAATGATGCTCAAATGAGTCCAGGGTCCATAGAGCTTACAGTTACCAGACATTCGTTTTTCAGGATAAGGGAAAACCTCAGAAAAAACCTTATCCGTGTAGCTCACCCTGACCGAGTTTCGAACTCGGGGCCTCTTGAACGGGAGGCAGACATGCTACCATCTACGCTACTGCGGCCGGCACACCACACCTTTACATTGTAACAAAAATTTTCCTTCAAATTGGTGTTTAAACCACGTAGGAGACCATGTTTATTTGCTTCTACCCTCAATGGCTTATAACACAATTTGTCCAGAATTTCTTGTCGGATATAGGACCTTTGAGAGCCTGAATAAATTAATGCTTGTGCACAGATGCGAGTCCTAGTACCCTTGATGTTCTCAATTAATGTTTGTAACAGAATTTGATGTGTGGAGCTGGTTTTCTGCTCACCCTTGTCTTGATTGTGATGTGAATTAATTTCTACAGCTTTCTTTTGATTACTCAAGCACATCAGAACACATTGACATATTATGTCTCTTGCCACAAAAAAGACATTTCACAGCTATTTTACATTTATTTAAACAATAGCCCTTCTTGAAGCATCGAAAACAATCTTTTAACAACTCCTGTTTCTCAGCTAAGCTCATTTTCTGAGCCTTAAACCAACTGGAACTGTCATGTCGTATATTACAAAAAATACAGCTGTATTCGCTATACACTACACTAATTGTACTTAATAGCTCAGAATCAGTGGATGTTGTAGGTTTACGGCACGTTAATGTAGACTGAATATTACAATCATCTGTAATATCCAAACCTGCTATAGCCAAAATAACTCTTTCTTTTGATTGCAATTCTAGCTTTAGACATTTCATGACGATTTCTAATGTCTCTAGATTCACCCACTGTTACAAAATTTGGGCTCCTTTGCCAAGCTCTGAGAAGTTCCTCAGGCAAACACGACTCAGCTATGGGGTACAACATGGCAGCACACTTGTCATAAGTAGCACCTAGTGTTTCCAATGACCTTATCTGGGATTCTAAGGTATCATATAAGCTACACAATGAAGTGGTATCACTTACAGAGGAAGCATTCTTCAACACCAAAGTTAACATTTCTCTAACATATTTAAACATATCCTCTAACATTGATTTAAATTAAATAGTTCATTTGTTATTGAATTTTAAATCTCAAAATGGCAAAACAGTAGACAAATTTAATATATTTACACATAAAGGTTTGTTTCTCCAAAAGTACTTGATACACACTTTAAAAGTATAGCAACTTTTATAATTGATGTACAGAGAAACCTGAACCTAAAATGTAATGTTTCTAAAGGAAAAACGGTATGACCTAGGACTTTTTATATAACATACAAAAACCATAATATAAAAAGCACTAAATATTTTGTTTTTTGAAGAACTATTTAAGATATAAAGATGAATTTTGAAACCTGAACTAGATTTCCTATACGCCACCTAATGACAAAATTTCAAGCAGTTCTGATGTAAACTCTGGATTTTAGCATTTTTCACATATGCCTCCCCTTAATTTTGACCAAAGAGTATAAATTAAATAGCAAAACAAAAGAATATAGTAAAACAATTACTTCATAATATGTCTTTAAATTTTGAGAAGATTATAGCTGATTGCACCAATGAAGTTATTTATACCAGTGATTTAGACTAAATTATTTATCTTTCTTACTGTGTTAAATGTAAACTCAGGCTCAAGCTATTATCGTATGATATACATTAATTTGGTATTTAATGCGTGAAGATCAATTAATCTGGATACGTAACAGCGCTGTTCCAGAATGTCTCTTAAACCAACACACCTGAGGTCCCTGAAGCTGCTTTTTGCTGGGTTAAATAGTCCCTTCGGCTTCATGATCAGTGCTTTGGTTTGGAGATGTGGCCTGCAGATATTCATCCCATTTTTACTCCATTTGGCTGTTATGCACCTCTTTATCGAAGGCCGAACGACAGAAGTGGAATCTCAAAGATTGTGAATGACAAGTACCATTTCAAGATTTATCCAGCTGTATACAGTACTTCATACCTAAAGGAATTGAAGAGAAGTGGAATTTCAAAGATTGTGAATGACAAGTACCATTTCAAGATTTATCCAGATGTATACGGCACTTCATACCTAAAGGAATTGAAGAGAATTGGAATTTCAAAGATTGTGAATGACAAGTACCATTTCAAGATTTATCCAGATGTATACGGCACTTCATACCTAAAGGAATTGAAGAGAATTGGAATTTCAAAGATTGTGAATGACAAGTACCATTTCAAGATTTATCCAGATGTATACGGCACTTCATACCTAAAGGAATTGAAGAGAAGTGGAATCTCAAAGATTGTGAATGACAAGTACCATTTCAAGATTTATCCAGCTGTATACAGTACTTCATACCTAAAGGAATTGAAGAGAATTGGAATTTCAAAGATTGTGAATGACAAGGAAGATTTCAAGATTTATCCAGATGTATACGTCACTTCATACCTGAAGGAATTGAAGAGAATTGGAATTTCAAAGATTGTGAATGACAAGGAAGATTTCAAGATTTATCCAGATGTATACGTCACTTCATACCTAAAGGAATTGAAGAGAATTGGAATTTCAAAGATTGTGAATGACAAGGAAGATTTCAAGATTTACCCAGATGTATACGTCACTTCATACCTGAAGGAATTGAAGAGAATTGGAATTTCAAAGATTGTGAATGACAAGTACCATTTCAAGATTTATCCAGATGTATACGTCACTTCATACCTAAAGGAATTGAAGAGAATTGGAATTTCAAAGATTGTGAATGACAAGGAAGATTTCAAGATTTATCCAGATGTATACGTCACTTCATACCTAAAGGAATTGAAGAGAATTGGAATTTCAAAGATTGTGAATGACAAGGAAGATTTCAAGATTTATCCAGATGTATACGTCACTTCATACCTGAAGGAATTGAAGAGAATTGGAATTTCAAAGATTGTGAATGACAAGGAAGATTTCAAGATTTATCCAGATGTATACGTCACTTCATACCTAAAGGAATTGAAGAGAATTGGAATTTCAAAGATTGTGAATGACAAGGAAGATTTCAAGATTTACCCAGATGTATACGTCACTTCATACCTGAAGGAATTGAAGAGAATTGGAATTTCAAAGATTGTGAATGACAAGTACCATTTCAAGATTTATCCAGATGTATACGGCACTTCATACCTGAAGGAATTGAAGAGAATTGGAATTTCAAAGATTGTGAATGACAAGTACCATTTCAAGATTTATCCAGATGTATACAGTACTTCATACCTGAAGGAATTGAAGAGAATTGGAATTTCAAAGATTGTGAATGACAAGTACCATTTCAAGATTTATCCAGATGTATACGGCACTTCATACCTAAAGGAATTGAAGAGAATTGGAATTTCAAAGATTGTGAATGACAAGTACCATTTCAAGATTTATCCAGATGTATACGGCACTTCATACCTAAAGGAATTGAAGAGAATTGGAATTTCAAAGATTGTGAATGACAAGTACCATTTCAAGATTTATCCAGATGTATACGGCACTTCATACCTAAAGGAATTGAAGAGAATTGGAATTTCAAAGATTGTGAATGACAAGGAAGATTTCAAGATTTATCCAGATGTATACGGCACTTCATACCTAAAGGAATTGAAGAGAATTGGAATTTCAAAGATTGTGAATGACAAGGAAGATTTCAAGATTTATCCAGATGTATACGGCACTTCATACCTGAAGAAATTGAAGTATCCGTTATAGATGACTACATCCAAGTTGAAGGTAAGCACGAAGAAAGAAAAGATCCACAAAGCCTCCAACTGCCGTCCTTCTTCTTGGATATAACACAAATAACAAAGACAAAACACTACCAAAACTCGCATCATTGAACAAAAGACTGTTTTCAGTAAATTAAACGCCAGGTCAGCAGATGGCGTGAGTATAGAAAATTAATTGGGTCAAAGAAACGTAATTACTTAACTTGATCAAGCTGTATAGAATTGTGCTTCTGCTGACGGATTACAATTTTAAGGGAATGCAGCACCGAAATTGGCTAAAAATATGGGAAAAGATAATATTTTTGTTTTTAAGCTAATAAAATACTTTGAACCTTATAGTATCATAATCCAACTAAATTTATGCATTTAAATACCTTCATATGACAATTTAAATGCCCGTGCGCACCTGCATAGCGGCCCTTGGATTCACAGAATTCTGTCATTTGAGTTCGATTGAACGTACTAAGTTAATACATTTGAAATTATGAGCCAAAGTTTCTGGTGGAATTTTGTGTGTTGGTATGATGGTTATTTCTTACAATATGTGGCACCATGCAAACAAAACACTGGCTACAAACATTGAAAGCAAATGGTAATGTTTATATTTTGCTTTTGTGTGAGTTTCCAACTTGGTCGTGATTTTCTTGTGTTTCTCTTTAAACGACATACTGTTTATATATAATTGATGCGTTTTATTCTGCCATTTAACATTTATATAGGTATTTTATACTTCAAAACGTGTATATAACTGTTATATAGGTTATAGGTAAATCATTCTTTGAAACAACAGACCTCTTGATAACTGTGTACATAAGTTAGGATCAGGAATAGGCTAAACGATACATGAGAAGAAATACCTAAACATAACACAACAATGTGAACATACTTGAGACCTGATGTGATAAGAAAATTACTGGCTGTGTACCAAAGGCTGGCATCAGATGAAATCCTAAGGAGATGAACATTGGGTAAGAAACAAAATGCAAATGAAGGTTTACATAACATGATATGGCATAATTGCCCAAAAGAAATATTTGTGTCAAAGAAGAGACTTCAGGTTGCTGTGACATGAACCATCAGCGAATTCAATTTTGGTTGTTCTGCCTCACTCAACCTGCAGTCAGACATAATGGACACAGATTTCACCAGCATCTATAAAAATTAGTAAAGAAAAGGACCAATTACGCTTACTTCATTCAGCAATTTCTGTGAAAGTAACTTCTAAAACATCCAGAAGGAAAGTGAAATTGAAGAACGCTGCAGAAGAAGAGAGAAGGAAGAGCCAGCAGGGTCCAACTTACCTATCTGGAGGGTTTTAGTCTCCTTCAAGGCATGTAGCTGAGACGGAAAATGTTTTGGATTTTAAAATTTGATTTACTCAGTTATAGTTTTTTCAACATTTTTTGTCATGCAAAATGTTCCACACGATGCAGATTTGATTCAGTTCCTCTAAAATTTTCAACACATGTTCTTAGAAAGCAAAAAAAAGGTTTCTATTATATGAATTTTGAATATTCATTATATTTTTAAAGTTATCGATATAAAAACTCACAGGTTTAATCATTTTTTGGCTTTTTTTGTTTGCTCCATACCTATTTTTTTTTTACTCTGGAACTAAAAGTAGTATAAGAAATTCATATGACAGATATTTTCTTCATAACCATCTGAATATTTTTAGAAATATAAACATTAAAATTTTGAAAATTTTCATCACGTGGAGCGGTTTGAATTTTGCCCAAATTTTGAATTTCACAAATTAATTACTCAAAAACTATTGAAGATATTAAAACCAAATTTTGAATTCTGTGTCCACTATGCATCAGAACTAAGTGGCAAAAATTTCAGCAAGATTGGTTTAAAATTACTAGATTTGGGGTTTTCGGTGCTGCATCCCCTTAAGGCAAGTTTCCAAGAGGAGCTGAACTGAAATCCGGTATCACGTATAAGCGCCATTTGCATTGAAAAGTGTGAATTCTTTAGGACAATAATTCTTCTTATCTTTAGGAGATGTTGACAAAACAGATATCTCAGCTCCTGAATCTATAAGTTGTTTTATCTGTGATAAATAGGCGGGCTGAATGCTCGCTTTCGCATACCGCTATCTGCGATTGGGTTGCTAGTTTATTTGGTAGGTACGTACATGGGGAATGATATTTTTTGGCATTGTCCCCAAATTTAGTATGCTACCAGCAATAAGTGGTGTTGGAAGGGATTGAGGATCTGCTTTTGTTACGCTTATTATTTCGTCGACTGTGACTTGACGATCGCCCGGTTGATAAGAAGGCTCTAATCTTTCCAAAAGTTAATTAATAGCTTCCAGAGTGTTACTGAGCCGTGATAAATCACTGGTATTTGGGTTGATATCAGTGGCAATTGCGTTAACATGATTTTAGTTTTGAAGAGCTGACATCTCAATAATTTTATCAGCCAAAGTAGGTAGCTTCTCCAGATTTTCACTACTGACTGCGAGCACAGTTTGTACAGACAAAGGGAGACTTTGAGACCACAAAGATTTTAATATTTCAGCTGTATTTCTGTTACGAGCTAAATCTTTCATTTGCCGTAAAAAGCCAGAAGGTTTTGGGTTTCCTACTTCAATTTCATTTAGTAGCTTACGTAGTTTGTGTTCTTCACTGTCAGCAAAAATGGAAATACGCTTTTCTTTTAACAAGCAAAATTTGTCTTAGATGGGTTAGCTATAATATCGCTCACTTGATCCATTATGTCACAATCCAGGTTCCCTATGATATAGCAAAACTTTGTTTTATCTTGCGTAATTCCTGCAATGTCGAATTGTGCTTTAACTTGCTGGAACCATAGATCTGGCCGATTTCTCCAAAAAGGAAGAATTTTGGCTAAAATCTTGCTTACTTGCGGCTTTTCTTCGCGTATCTGTGCTGACGAGTTTTCCGTCATTTCAAAGAACAAATATACACTGCAGAACACAAATTCTAAATTGTAGTTACTCTGGAACGTGCCCGCCTCGGTAGCGTGAAATATGTAGTGTTTAACGCCCGCTTTTACTACATACGGCACTGCAGGCGGCGACACGGATGATATATGAGATGAAGATGGAGCACCGGTGGAATGAGATGGCGGGGGGAACCGGGGGTCCCGGAGAAAACCCGCCCCAGCGCCGTGTTGTCCACCAAAAATCTCACTTTGCGGTCGCCTGGGATCGAACCCGGACCGCCTCGGTGAGAGCCAAGCGGTCTAACCACTGAGGCACGGCGTGGCCTCTCGGTAGCTTGATGGTAGCATGTCTGCCTCACGTTCAAGAGGTCCCGATTTCGAATCTCGGTCAGGGTGAGTTACCTGGATAAGGCTTTTTCCGGGGTTTCCCTTATCCTGAAAGACGAATGTCAGGTAATTCTAAGCTCTATGGACTCTGGACTCATTTGACCATCATTTCACCCACTCCATTCATCGTCCGATATGACTATTTGGAGGACGTAAATTTAAAAAAAAACTCTGGAACTTCCTGGGTCACCAATTGTGGAAGTCTAGCGTTATTTTAATATCAAAATCACAAAATATATTGTAAAATCAACTATTTATTCCACATTTTGCATAACAGTCAGAACAAAAGAAAGTCGTTATATCAACTTTTATTCATCACCAAGTTGTTCAGCCGAAGAACAATATTTACATATTCAACTCGCCGGCAGCGTGCCTTCTGCTGCAGCACTAACCGCTGGCCGGTCAGCCACCAGTGAAAAATAAGGCTCTGTATATCCATGCCACTGTGTTCCTTACTTATCTCCCCTGTAGCAATAAAGCATCTAGGGCTGATGCTTGAACAACGTTCTTACCTGGCGCCGACGTGTCAATCGCACTGTTAACCTTGCTTCAGCTCGGTTTTCTCAGCTCAATCCGCTGCTCACTATATGCACTTCTCTGGAACTTGATTCCTATCTATTATTATATCCAGAAAGCAAAATTTGGACATCGATAGGGGCGAAGACGAATGAATTAGATGAACTGTGTTTTAAAGTACCGTAGTGTTGTTTACAACATCAGAGTTGGTGCTGCCCTGTTACACACATTAAAACTCTGGATATTTCAAACTGTGGCTAATCAAGAATCTGTTGAAGGAAAAGATTAATCTGAGAATATAAAGCTACAATAATTGTATATATAGTATTTATCCTTTGTCTACATTATATCTGGTAACTTTGAACACCCATCCTCACAATACAGATAGTGTTTATATGTAGAACGCAAGAGATTTAGTTTTGAGACTTTTAGACAATGTATTGTGCACTGCAACACAAATTCTATAATCATAAAAGCATGTCATGAAAAAGGAACCAATAAAAAACTTAAGTCAATGAAGAGTGTACTTCACATTGAATGTCAGGTACTTGTATTAGAAATACAATACTTAAGTCAATGAAGAGTGTACTTCACATTGGATATCAGGTACTTGTATTAGGAATACTATAGGGTGGAGCAAGTGAGTCATAATGGGCAAGAGCTTCACTTCGATTTTCTTACACAGTATATATGTCAGATGTCCCACGCAAGTCGATCTCTATAGTTTTTTGTTTCCCTCATACTTTAGTGTAAAAAGAGTTGCCTCGTCGCATCTGTTCAAAGGGCAAGTGCAAGTACAAGCGAAGCTTCACTGAGCGGCGCTGCTATCTGCGTGCGTTTTCTCCTGGTTTCGCTCTGATAAGGTTGCTAGCCGTCTGTTGTCATGTCTTACAGTCTGACCGGTAGCAACTGCAATGTACTTAAGCGAAGAGTACACAGATACGATAATGTTCTATGGAGAGACGCATAGCTATGCAGCTGATGCGTGAAGGCGTATTCACAAAGTTTACCAACAAGACGTCTACATTCTGCACATGTTTTTACACGTATAGAGACGCATTATGAACCGAGGTGCAGCATGTCACGGAAGGAACAATCCAGGATGTATCTGATATTTTGCGGAACGTTATTCAGTAGGGTAGAGCTTAGCTATTCCGCTCATTTCAAATTTATGGTGTTATAAAACAAATAAAAGCAATATTTTATATTAAACATAGAGCAAACGAGCCTTTATTAACCCCTTAAAGCATACAGGTGTTAAAACATACTTATTTTACTTGCTAAAGTTGTCATCAAATAACACAGCGAATATTGCACAGAAAGGAAATGTCAGAATTAACGGGGCTATTGCACTTGGCCCTTGGGCTATTAGTGCTCACAGTACTTTTGTGTTATATTTAAATGCATTTGCCACAAATGAAGTGTTTCTTACCAACTGCACCAAAGCACACTTCGTGAAACTATAGTTTACATTTCTGGCACGTGATCCAGTTTCCTTTGTTTGCTGATTTCTCAGAATCAAAGAACCTAAAAAATCCACATGGTGAATCTTCCTCATCACTGCATTCTACTTGGACTGGAACCAAGTCATCACTTGACACACCATTCCCACAATTTCGTTTTACAATAGGTTTACGCTTTTCTTTGTTTTCTTTTTCCATATTCAACTTCTTTTGATCCGTCTTTCTTGAATGTTAGAGGCTCACGTCAAATGTTTGGTTCCTTGGGTTCTTCAGCGCTTCTTCAATTCCTTCCATTCTGGAATGAAAATAATGATAGAAAAGGGAGATGCTGTTTTCGGCGTTGGCTGTGCGCTGGCACTTGTTGAAGCAATTTCTGGAGCTTCTGTTTGGAAGTGCTGTGAAGGCAGAAACATGTTTTCAGGAATAACGAAGGGATTGAACGGAAACATGTCTGTACATTCAAAACCTTAGACAGCGTTTCCAACTGTTGCGCCTTTACTCCATGCTCTGGACAAGAATTTTCCAAAATCAGATTTATTAATAGCACCAGTTGGGTTTGAGTGGATATAATTTGTTGCCTCTTGAATGTAGAACGACTTTATTGGTTTAAAAATTGTTCGTTTAAGATACATCAGAACGTGTGTCCTATGTGGTGGTAGACACAACATCTCAATTTCATTTTCTCGGCGGTAATCCAAGCTCTGTACTGAAGAATGTGAACCATGGCCATTAAGAACTAACAGACGATGGTTCTGAAAGTGCTGGAGCCTTTCAAGAAAACTGTTTTCATTGATATAGCCTAAATCGCTTATGGCCACTACTGCTTTTCTATTCAATCCCTCTGCCCTTGCTATAGAAAGACCTTCAGGTTTTCTTAGAGAGAGGTCACTGTTTCTCCTCATAAATCCTGCGAACCAATCTTTATCAGCAGACTTTGACTGTGTGCTCCATGTATGACTTATATTCTTAGTAGTAGCATATACAAATGCTACCCTTCGTGTTTGCTCCGGTGTACATCCAAAGCCTCTTGCTGCCAAGTATTTTAACCTAGAAGCTAAATCTTTCTCCTCCTCCAAACTGAACACTCTAGGATGACCAACTGATTTGTACACTACTCCTCCTAATGCCTCTTATCGTTGATGCGTATGAATAAGATCCTTGAGTGTTGAGTAAGGTACTCTGAAAAGGCCCGCTGCTCCCCTCATACTTACATCGCCGTTTAATACGCTCGTAACAGCACAGGCAATGTCGTCCTCCGTCCAGTTTCGTTCCAGCTTCCTTCGTCTATATGTGCGTACAATCTGAAACGATCATATAAAATACAGTTATAGTTGTATAAAAATTAATTAGGTTAAAAGAATACAAAAATTACCTATATTATAACTGGGCGAGAATAACCCCTCTTCGCTTGGGCGTAACAGCCCCAAATGAAATTGCGCGCCACGTGAGAGCTATGACAAAAGAAACGCGCCATCTGCTATGCATGGACGTAACCCAAACTATAACCTACTGACACTGCTTTTTCAAACGAAAATCTCTCTATATGCAGATACTAGACCCTAAGTTACAAACTGCATTTTTTATTCAAGGCAAATAACGCAACATATCTTCTTCTGTTAATACTGTTGAAACCGCAGTCTAAAACCCCCAGAAAATTGATACAAACGTCACACAAACACCAAGCTTGACAATGAACTAGCAGGGAAGTCATTGTTGCCCATGATTGTTGCGCAGTAAACAGTTTCCTTATTTCGGGCGGAAAAGCCCCGTGAGCGGAAAAGCCCCGTGAGCAGAAAAGCCCCGCCCTACCCTATTTTGGAGTCAAGGTAAGAATAGCTTACATTAAAATTATGCGTGCGTACAGGTAGTATAAACACTAATGTTATCGTGCTATTTCATTCTAGTTTGCATTATTATAGGTATGTATATATAATAATACTATTGTCATAAGCACTAAATAGCGTTATAATTGGGCAATGATTAAATAGTGCACCGCATAATCAAAGTGACAATAAGCATGTCCAACGCCTAACGTGGAAATAGCTCACAGCGTTAGAACAGATGAGCTTTCCCTATCTGATAGGAGGCCTTTGCCCTTCACGGGACATTTTAGGCTATTTTTATTCATTCATATTATTAATATTATTAAAGTCATTAGTTTTCATCCATAAATATCTGCTGACTACTTATCGTAATTAGGACAAAGAAGAGCTGCAGCGCACCTGTGGGTATGTAGGTCTTCGGTACAGAGGATCCTGAAGGAAAGAAAATACCACACCTTTAAGCTGCACTTACACTAACACTATATGAAAACGATTTCCAAAATTGGGTATCGTTCTGCAGAGCCTCCTAAATAAAATTGACGAAAATCCGGATTTCATCAGCGAGATTTTATAGAGAGATGAATCTTATTTTACCAAAGACTCCATTGTAAATAGATATAATCTACATTATTGGGCTCCTAAAAATCTTCACTGATTACAACCACATCGCGTGCAGACGCACTGGGGTGTTAAAGTATGATGTGGCATTCTAGGATACCACATTATTGGACCAGTTTATTTGGCTCCCAGACTAACTGGTCAACTATATTTGCAATTCCTACACAAAGAGCTGAAAATTGGGGATCTTATAGAATGTATTCCACTACAGTTAGTGGTGCGGCACTGGTTACTGGTTTCAGCACGATGGTGCACCACCCCATTATAGTAGAGCGGTTAGAGAATGTCTAAACAATGTGTATCACAAAAGCTGGTTTGGTCGTGGTGGTTGTCTTCGATGGCCAGCGAGATCACCTGATACAACTCCCTCGGATTTTTTTCTTACATGAATACACCGAAACCATATCTACGACACGAAACCAGAAAATTCAAATGTGTCAAAAGAAAGAATGCACCATGCTTGTGCTTCAGTATCTGCAGAAATGTTAACAGATGTCCGTGCTAACAGTGAGAGACGCTTACGAGTACATCAATGCACACAACAGGGTGGTCATGGATTTGAACATTTATATTATGAATAATGTAATAATAAATAGGTATTTGTCAATCTATAGCACAGGTTTAAAAGAACATTGATTATATTCCTTATATTTATTGTTCTTTATTGCAATAAAAGTCATAATAGCACAGTGGCGGCCAGTGGCCGAAATGTATGGAGGGCGCGGAAACGGCTTTGCCTGCTAAGTATTGACAACAATAAATTATTACACCTCTAAATTTTATGAACCATTTTTTTTTTCAAATTCTACCCCAATAACCCCGGAAATAGTGGTCCTCAAGTTGTAATATACACCTCAGAAATAAGTACAAGAAGCCCAACAATCTTTGCTCAAAGCTGCTATATTAATATGCATGCAACATATAAACGTGTGTATTAAAACGTTATCCAAACGGATCCAAATCCGGAACTTATGTTCGCCACATTAGCTACCCCCTCACCAGTGTAATTCTTTTTTTTTTCGCAGATTCATGCGCACATCACTGTCTGTATACAAATTAATACTCGTATTTTGAAATTTGCTCAGTTTATCATGAATTACATTTTTGGCCTATTTATACACAAAATCAAGTCTTCTGTTCTTTACTTTAATGAAATTTTCCATTACCCTTTCATCAAAATCCTACATGTTACTGATGATGTCTTATTTATTGACAACATCGCTAAAGCAGTGAATCTGTCGTTATTCATTCTATTTCTTAAAAGCGTTTTTACCCTTTTCAGAGTGGAAAAGGAGTGCTTAGGTCCCAGAGTCGCCATCGGCGATGTTATGACAATTTTGAAAAGCTTTGTTAATTCAACGAACACTGACGAAAGGTTATTTTCGTATATGAACTGAATAAGTTTAAATGCTCCTTAAATATTAAAGTAATTTCGTCTGTAAATTAGCTCCAACTAAGCACAGTTTTTCATGCTGTATAAAAGTATAGGGTTGCACCACTGGTGTCAAAGTTTCTTCAAAAGTCCAAAATCTCTCATATATGCATTCCTCATGTACATAATGGAATACCAAAACCATCTGAAAGTGATTTAAAACGTCAGTTTTCTCATCACACTGAATGAAAACAAACTCAGAAGCCTATATCTGTTGCTCTATTTTCTCCCTATAAACTTTCAACATGCAGCCTAATAGATCATTTTGTACTGTTTTCGAAGTTCCTCTAAATACTGTGGCTGTTTCTAAATTTTCCTTCATTACTGTATCCAGTTCAGCTGCATAGTCAATGAGGCCCCTCTACACCCCTGGATTGGAAGAAGTAACAGACCGATGTCCTCGTAAAGCCAGTTCAAGCACACAACGACACCTCAAATGAAATAAGACTTTTTAAAAATATGTCTATTTTTATGCAATTGAATGTTTTATTTCTAAACAGTTTCTTTAAATACAGAGTGAAAATATGACGCAATGTTTTGTTTTTCTAGAGTGACAGATCCACCGCACTATTCATATTGTGCATTGAATCTTCCAAAGTTTATTTATTTTTTCTGTTAAATGTTTTGTATCGCTCCCTTAACTGTACACAAACAATTGGCACATTTAGCAGCAAATAGAACACACTGATAGCGGAAAAAATGCCTGAGAACTTCGCAGCCACAGATCCAGTAATAGTTTTTACATAGGTGTGGGACTTGTGGTGTTTCTTAAACACCCCGTTTTTATTTTCATTTGCTTTTATTTTTTCTATCAAGAATTCGGGCGTTGGTCTACCCAAAGACTGTACTTTTTCATCAAGAGTCAACCTTGAAAATTGCACTACCATTAGTGATTTTACAAAGTTATCCATCATTCTTTAGTCATTGGATTTTATAAAGCCACTTGTAACACTCTGATTATGTTTCTAACTCCACAAAACGGTAAAATAAGAACCCCGTGCATTTTAGTACTATAAAACTACTTTGCGGACTGCGCTGGGCACGAGCAGAACCCCGCCGGATAAGCACATATGCTAGTACTTCCCCCACTCCCTTCACCACCTTCAGAGCTGCATATCTTCCGTAACGTGCAAATGCAGCAGGCCGGCGCTATACCTACCGCACCGAGCCATATGCTGTAGGTATGAAGACATCACTTTTACCAGCCTTTGAAGTTTTCTGATATTATAAAAATAAACTATCGTTAGTAGTCGCAAGGCCATGGTTCACTTAATTCTGTAAGATCTTTTAGGGGCGTGCCCGCCTTCGCACCCTTGTGACAAACCGCCCCTGCAATAGCATTTATTTAATATTGCTAATAGTGAAGCACAAATTGTTGCATTACGTGATTATAAATTAGTTGTGAGATGTTGTTATGCCTTACAAGAGACAATTATTATGCTTTGCCTCTTGTGCGTATTCTTTTGTTGAAAAATAATCGTTCTCCGACTCAGTAACCTTTCCTGAGCCCAGGAATTGAACCAGATAGCTCACCGCAATCAGCATGTGCTCCAGCGACGGGCTCTGGGACTGGTTACATTAGGTGTTGGCTTTCAAGCTCTGCTCTTACATTTAACAAGGTCTCCATTCTGTCGGTAAAGCGTCCCTTTATTGACATGCTTGGGCATATCTTTCGGCGTCCGCGTTATCCGGGGGTAACCGACTTCAACGAAGGACGGTTATATATATATATATATATATATATATATATATATATATATATATATATATATATAGAGAGAGAGAGAGAGAGAGAGAGAGAGAGAGAGAGAGAGAGAGAGAATCAGATGAAATGCTATCAGTTATACCGTGAGTATTCGGAAATGTGGGAACAAATAAGTGACGCTCCGGAAAAGAACTCTAGTTCCACCAGTTAATTATTGGATTTATGTGGTTTTGATGCAAGAACTGCTATAACTAGAAGCAGTTCTGTATTGCACAGAAATAATATAAATCCAAAGCCGATTATGCCTGTGCTTACGCAGTGGCACTGTTTGTAGCCTTTTCTGGTGTAGTGTCATTATAATAGATGTTTTAACCTCTATGATAGAGATGATTTTATTCTGAGTAGTAGATGCGGTTTAAGTTATGACAAATCTGGAAGTGCCGCCGTTCATGTGGGCAAAACTCTCATATTATGTTCACTTTATTTAATATTTGATAAAACACTACCGTACATTTTGACATAATGAAGCTATGACAAGGAGCTTACGATAACTATATTGAAATTGTTATTGCAGATATGGTCCAAAATCATAAAACGAAAACTGACTGGGGAAAGGGTGAACATAACACGATACTCAATGACATTAAACGAGATAAAATATGATTTCATATCGGTCAAACTGGCTGCAATGAAACAAAAATTACCAAGAAATACGAGAAGTACACAGATAACGAACCTGGCAATGACCATGTCGTGTGTGATACATGCCGTTGAATTGAAAAACTATTATTTTCTTTTTTTCTTTCCTTTCCTTGCTTTCATTTCATTTTATGCAGAGTTTGGATCTGAAATTGGTAGTCTTAGGAAGTGAATGAAAATACAAAGGTTTTTGGAATTAACTTTTGAATTGGTGATAGGTGATGACTTGATACCCCAGTGAATATTTTTGTCGAGATATGTAGGCTCTTTATATGGAATTATGTACACAATGTCCTATAACTTAAAAAATTAATTCACTTTAAAATATAAGACCTTGTAATTTTCTCAAATTGAACAAAATTTATCAGGACTCACTTGCCCTTTTAATTTTCTTGCCTATTTTTATATTTTACCAAATTGCAAACAAAAATATAGCATTTTAATGTATGGTGTTTAATTTCTGAATGCACTAGCTGTAATTTAACGTATTTTGGAAACTTACAGTTAAATATAACATACTTTTGAAACAAAAAAAAAACGAAGGGCAGGACTCACTTGCCCCATCGACTCCTAAATGTGTTGTAAATCTGTCACAAAAAGTGGATGTATTATAATTTTAATATATACAGTTACTCCAAAAGGTATTCGTCTAATGTATGATTTTAGTTTAAGGATGTATGGATAGAAGAAAATCATCAGAAAAAAGTAGAGCAGGAATACTCTCTTACTTACTGATTACTGAAAAAGAGAATACAATAAAGAAACACATAGTATATATTCACATAAACATATTTAAACATTTGTTTCTCCCTTTCTCGCCAATGCTGACGTTAGGAGGTGCTTTGGGTTCCCTCAGCATCTGACCTGAGATGAAATCAGGGTTGAGGGGTCGGCCCGACGCTTGAGATGAATGAATGATGGAGCCCCATCGCCATGTTGTCCACTACAAATCCCACTTTGCGGTCGCCTGGGATGAAACCCAGGCCGCCTGGGTGAGAGTCAAGCGGTCTAACCAATCAGCCATGCCGCGGCCATATAGTTAAACATTCAAAATTAAAGATATGCAATATAGGATGCAAAATAAGTGTTCGTCTGCATACTGAAAATGGTGTAGAATGTTACGGTTAGTACTTAGTAGTTCCTCCATTCCTCTTTATAACCTTTTACATTCTCCTCGGCATGGATTTCACCAAAGATTGTGTTGTTTCCATTGTAAATTTACGCCATTGCTCTAGTATAGCGTTCTTTAGAGCATTTATGTTAGATATCTGATGATTCCTAATACTTTTGTGCAGTATACTCCACAAATTAACTATTAGATTCATGTCTGGAGATTGCGGTGTGTCCACATCCATCGTGGAGTATTAAAAATGAAATGAAATGTGTAGTGTTAACGCCCACTTTTACTACATACGGCACCGCAGGCGATGACACTGATGATACGTGCGATGAAGATGGAGCACTGGTGGAATGAGATAGCGGGGGAAACCGGAGATCCCGGAGAAAACCCGCCCCAGCGCCGTGTTGTCCACCACAAATCTCACTTTGCGGCCGCCTGGGATCGAACCCGGGCCGCCTTTGTGAGAGCCAAGCGGTCTAACGACTGAGCCACGGCGCGGCCATAGAGTATTTAACAACAACCATAGCTTTGCATCTAGACCTGTGCGTTTTGGATCATTAACTTGTGTGAAAATATAATACTCAGAAATAACCATATTATTCACACTTCTGGACAGATGTGTTTTAGGATGTTTATATAAACCTTATGGTTCGTAAGTCTATCAATAAAACACAAATCCCCCACACCATTTGCACTCATGCAGTCCCAGACAACTACTGAACCTCCTCCATGTTTAACCAAAGCTGCTATATTTTTCCCTAAAAAATTCTTTTTTCTCCACACCATTACTCGCCCTTTTGACTAAAGGGGGGGGGGCAGAATTTCTGTTCTACTCATTTTCGTGAAAAAAATGGAAATTTTGTCTTTTGTTGCAAAATATGCACCATAATTTAATTTACTTGTTTACAAAGTTTCATGCCCGTAGTGCAAACGCATCAACTGTTTTGGACGCCATTTTTAAAACTCCATGCTGGTTAAATGCCTCTCCAAGCTTTAAATGGCACGCCCACATGTTTAAATGCAGAGAACTTACGAACGATTTGATTTTAAAATACGCGTTAAAATAGCATTAAGCCACCGTGGCCAATTTTAACAATCTTTCACATGAATCCCCTGGATGGTAGTGATTTTCCGGATGTTTGAGTCGTTTCCTTGACATACTTCCTGTGTAATGACGTGAAAGTTTGTTGTATTGTGAAATTAAAGAGGTTAAGGTAGAATATATTGATTTATATGGTACTGCATTATTTTACTGTTTTAAAATACCGAAACGAAAGGGCAGTAGAGCCAATTTGTGTAAATTAATGAATAAGAGCAGAAGGGGGAAGACAGATACCTTAGTTGAAGTATATCAGAAAGTAACTGAGCCTCCAGCACTGTAAAAGTAAAACATAAACCTTTCTAAATTGGAGGTGCAATGCAGTATCTATGAACCACAGGAGGATGTAGATGAGAGCAAATACATTATTTTAGATTTTGGCCAGTTAAAGGAACTGATAAAAGATTTACCATGATCACATTGTTTTCACAAACTCTGAACCTGGAGATGCTTTACACCTCTGGTTTTGCTTCTCAATTAGCTGTAGAATGTGAAAATAGACTACTATTTCAGTAAATACATCTAAACCTTAAGGCTCAAGAGGTTACTAGGAGGGAAGAAGGTGTCAGTTACACTGCTGGAGCTTTCTAATGTAAAGAAATTATATATTTTTCATGTAAACTGCATGCAAAGCTTTAAAGCCATTTTTGTCAAGTTCAGTTTTTTTTACTTTTCAATCATCAAAATCTATATTCTCCCACAATATTACAGCTAGCGCCCTGCAAATTGTACACAATGCACGTCAGAAGCTTTGCAACAAACTGATGTATGAGAATTTTGATATTGGTCATAGTTTAATTTTCAGAAAATAATTACTCTGACCAAGCGCTGATTTTTGGAGGTTTTTTCGCCTTGACACATAAAATAATTTTTAAAAAATAACTATGCAGAATTTCAGAAATCCGATCCTTTAATTTGTTATCACGGCATTAAGGAATTTAATTCTATCAAAATGAGATTTACTGTGCAATATCTGTCAAAGAAGATAGATTTTGATTTTAGGCAATAAAATTGTATAAATTAATTCATATATCAAGAATGCAGTTACATATTGGAATGAAAACTGGTACACAGATTTCTGTACAAAAAATTGAGGCTCTAGCTTTAGTAGTTTAGAAAATCACTTTTAGCACTTCGGTCCCCCCTTAAAGAGCTCGAATTGACTCTCGTCAGTAATTACAACCTTTTCCCAGAAATCACACCCATCGTATTTATTTTCTTCTGTAAAAGCAACTCGCTTCTTTCTGTTGATTTTACTGATGTTTGGTTTTCTATGAGCTGTTCGGCCTCCATACTCAGCTTCATAAAGCTCGTTTCTTATAGTTTGTGCTGTGCTGTGTGTGTTTGAAGTGCAATAGCAAGTTTTGGAGCACTTAATTTAGGATTTTTCTTGACTTCTCTAAGTAAGTGTCGTTTCTGAATCTGGGATAGAACTGCAAGACGACCGCTCCTTGATTGATTTTCGTAAGCTTTGTTCTGACCAAACTTGTATATAAGTCTTCACTGTACCGGTAGGTCTTCCAATGGTTTCTCCAATTTCTTGAAAAGATTTTGCTTTTCTAAATAACCTGATGCAAATTTCTCTCTCTTCTTTTGTAGTTTCAGGAGGTTTTTGACCCATATTACCTAAATAACAATCAACGGCTTTGAAAACAGAGATGGAACTGTTAACGACAATGGATGAAACACAACTACATAAGAAAAGGGAAGGGGTGTGTCAGCGAGGCATCATACCTGTTTATCTCGTTTACTAGCCGAATACTTGTTTGACATCAAATGGGACATGATTTTAAATAACGTAGAGCTGTTCACCAATTAAGGAATATATGAACACAAATTGTGTTTTATTTTTAAATCTAGATATCAACCGATGTAAGGAAATAGTTATTGTTCGTTTTTTATTTATATTTCTCTGATTGTGCTTGTTACATTGCTTGTGCTATGATTAGACGAATACTTTTTGAAGTATCTGTGCATATTGGTAAAAAGTGTATAGTTATTATTCATCATTTAATTACGCATATAAATTATTCGTTTGAATGAATAAATATACATTGAAAATAAGTGCACCATGAAGATTATGGGCATTTTGTTTGAAACATTTGCGTCGCATTCGTAACGGTTAACAAATTGTTTCTTTATTGACGAAGTATCGCTGCCTGGTTATATCGTTCCCTTACTCGATATATTCTAAACTACATTTCTCATGTCTGGTATGAGGCCTGTAAAGGTAGTTCAGGACAAGGTGCTGCAAATCGCTACCAATGCTGCCTAGTTCGTGTGAAACCATCACCGGAAACTAGACCTTCCTCCTTTCGTTTGCCACACAGTACAGGAGTTCCTGGAGTTGTGGATCATCATGTCAGAACATGTCGACCAACACGCCTACCTCAAGATATACGTGAAGCTCCGAGGACTTCAACCTTAGTTTCTTATAGACTGTTCCGTTGGACAGTTGCAGTGTATCTTTGATCTCTGATACTTTAACTCATGTGAAATATATTGTTGAGGATCTAAACTGGTTTAAATAACCAGTTTATAAATCATAAAAGAAAATCTTTATCTAACCACTCACACAGTAGCTAGATCAGGTGTTGCATTCAACCCAAAAGTTAAGGAGATATTTAACCGGATGGCCCGAAATCGAGAAAAAATGTTTTTTTTTAAAAAAAAGTCCCTAAATAAATGTATATATGCACTTGTAAAGAGTATAACTCAACAACAAAATGGCGAATAAACGCCAAACTTGATGTTTCAGTTCAATATGTTGCAAAGATGCGACATGGAGGTTTTCAAGAAAATTCTCGCACCCCAAGCTAGTCATTACATACTAGAAACATTTTCCAAAGTGTTGATTTCCACAAAAATATTTCTAAAGATGTAAGTTAAAATGCCAAATGTTTGAGGTATTTTCGTGATGAATTAAATGTGTATCTTAAATATTCTGGAAATAGCCTCTGAAGTCCTCTTCATTCTCATTGACCTTTGCATAACTGGTAAACCGTAACAGAAAAATTTTGCTACACAAGGCTTTTAGATATGGTTAAAATATACATTTACCTACCCGGCGGGATGGTAAAGGCGATAGCAGCTGTTGTCCGCATCGGAGAGATCGTGGGTTCTCTTCCTGTGGACAACTTTCCCAACCTGTCGGAGGTTTCTTTCGGAGGCTTCCTTGGGTCGCTAGCCGAATGATGGGAAGGATATTCAGATCCTCCGAAATTTTCTGTCTCTCCGTTTCACTTCAGTTCTCTTTTCACTTCACTTTCACTCTAGTTGGCTTTTCCAGGGTTGCAAGTGTCGCAAGTGTCAGGGTTGCAGTACCCTCTCCCCTCCCTTTCGATAGGTGTCCCATCAGGGGCATAGGCATAAAGGATTTCTTAAGTCGCGGTTACCCTGTAACTTGCCACATAGTCAAGAAAACCACACACACAGACACACACACTCACACACACACACACACACACACACACACACACACACACACACACACACACACACACACACAATTTACATTAAACAACTATTCTGTGGCATTAAACATTTCGGAGATATTCTTTATTGATTTGAATTTTCCAATTTACTTTTCTCTAATGGAAGGTTATTAGGTGTTCTTTAGCGACTAGCTCTTAAGAGATTTCACTCATGCTTAAACCTGCTCTATTCTCATTGTACCCATATGGAAATATGTAATAAAACTTTCTACAAGTCGTTATTTCTATTAACATGGAATAGATTGAGAATAAGCTTTCTAAGCGTACTTGGTTGAAAATGGGAAAACAAACTCATGTAAATATAGGACACTAAATATGTATTTTTTGGGGTTGGAATGCTACACTTTCTTTATAATTGGTCTCAAACTAGAAACATCCTAGACGGGATAAAGAGAGAGATATTGTAACTGGACGTTCTTAGGCTGTAGATTGGTGAAGGGAACTTCATTGGTGTTTAAAAGGCAGTTGCGAAGGTCTTTCCTTCCACCAACAGCAGTCTAAGAGTGTTCTGTTACAGTATGTCCGTCTTTCTTTATATTCTCTCATATGTTTACATCAGAGTCGTTCTAGTTTGAGATATACAGGGTGTCTCTAAAGTCACTATCCATTTCAATGAAGGAAGACAGTGATAGAAAAATCAATATTATTTTGAAGCGTTACACATATTCTAGTGCCCTTCTACATGACCTCCATCTAGCTCAAAACACATACGCCATCTTTCAGTAGCGGAACGAAATGTAGACTGTAACATGTCAACCGTAATTCGACCTGCTGCTTCCCTGATACGATTCCGTAACTCAGGCAGACCATTTACGTTGCTAGACCATTCCCTTTAGATTTGTTGTACCCCCATGCAAAAAAGTCTAAAGGAGTAAGGTCCAGTGAACGCGAAGCCCACAGCCGAGGTGAGCCTCTGCATCTCCCTGGAAAGGTTCTGTTCACGTAATCACGGACTATGTCTGCAAAATGTGGAGGCGCACCATCCTGCTGAAACACAACTGTATCCAGTATGCCATCCTCTTGAAGCTGCGGTTCCAGGAACAGTTATAAGATGCTGAGGTAGATGTTACCTGTTATTGACCTTTAGGCAAAGAAAAATGGGCCATGCAGTTTTGCGTTTGTCATACCCAGCCAAACATTGACCTTCGGTGTATCACGTTCCCACTCCGATACCTCATGTCGTTCTTCATATGCACATATTCGGCTATTGTGTCTGTGATTTTCCCACAAACATGGAAAGTGGCTTCATCGGAGAATAAAATGTTGTCCATAAAATTCTCATTCTCTACACATTCCAGGTCATAACACATTGCCCGACGACAGGCGAAATCCTCGTCCTCAAGATAGTGCAGAACTTGAATGTGATACGGACGTTTTCGTAGAGTTAAACCTACAATTTTGCACACTGTGTTGCGAGGGACGTTCAATTCCCTACTGAGGCGTCGATTTGAGCCTTCGGACTCCTTTCACTGGCAATTTAAACCTGCTGCTCTGTTTCTGCCGAGACATCTGGTCCTCCAGGACGTGTCTCATCACACACACTGCCGGCACGCTTAAATTTGTTCACAAGCAGACGAATGTGTGCCTTTTATGTGGCTGGTTTGTGGAATTTACGGGTAAATTCCGCTCTGGCGTCTTCATATGAAAATCCGCGTACCCATGGACAAACAATGGCAACCCGTTCTTCTGTGCTAAACATCTTGCACTAAGGTACCAGTATCTAAAAGGAAACGAAACAAAATATTGCGTTTTCATTGAAATGGATTGTGACTTTAGAGACAACCTGTATATAGGTTGAAGATATAGTACATAATATGTATCAGCCTATTATTATATTTACGCTTCATTCTATATTATTCCTTGACTATAAACATGTGCGACTATAGTTTCTGTAATTTCCTTTTTATTCAAACACAACCGTCAAAGACGGAAACCTGTGTAAACAGAAAACAAATGCCGGAACAATTGCGTTCCGTTTTAGAACAGTTTTACTGTACCGCTTAGCTGTGTTTACGCAAGCTTCTGCATTCATTCTTCAGACAGCTTGTGCGTAATACTATAGCGCGTCTTACTCTCAGAAGACAGTACAGGTGTTGTGATACGTACAATCGGCCACGGCAGCGACGGTCTGCCGGTTTGATATTGTATTTACACGATACATCATTAATACGGAAGTATCTACACTGCTATTAAATTTTATTTTAAGAGATTCAATTTTTGAGTGCATGCCTTTAATTTTTACTCCTCCTTTTACTTGTTACTTTAGTAGTTCAAAACACGATTTTGCAGATAACATATACGAGAGCTGTTCAATAAAGGATGATAAAAACTTTTTCGACAACGTATCTTTACTCATCCTCATAATTTTGATAGTCCTTCTCACAATAGTCTCCCCTGAATGCGATGCACTTGTCCCAGCGTTTCTGCCAGTCTTCAAAGACATGCTGGAAACCATTATTTGAGAGATCCTTCAAAATCGCCTCCTCAGCCTTCACCACTGCTTCTGATGATGGATAATGCCTCCCACGAAGGCGTTTCTTAAAGTTAGGAAATAGAAAAAAGTCACATGGGGCTAAATCCGGACTATAGGGAGGGTAAGAGATGCACTTCACGTTGACTTTTGCAAGATATTCAGCAACAATATTGGCTATATGCGGTCGCGCATTATCGTGGTGCAGCATCCAGTCTGCTTCATGGAATTGTGGTCTTTTACACCTGATATGGACTTGCAATGTTTTCGGGACATCCCTGTAGTATTGTCCAGTTACTGGTGTGTGTGCAGGTACAACATACTGATAAACCACTTCATGAATATCAAAGAATGAGATGACCATAACTTTCCCAGCAGAAGCAACCACTTTTGCTTTTTGGGGGGTTTGGTGATGGAGATTTCCAAACTGAGCTTTGCTGTTTGCTCTCAGGGTCCAAATGATGTAGTCAAGTTTCATCAGCAGTGATCACGTTTGAAAGAAACTCCGTATCTTCCTCTAACATCAACTTTAACTGCATGCAGACCTGCATGCGAATGTCCTTTTGTTCGGGAATCAACAGTCTAGGAATTCATCGCGCACAAAAAATGTCTCATGTGTAGTGTCTCTGTCACGGACGTGTGGGTGGCAACCAATGAAATGTTCAGTATTTCAGAAAGTGATCTTAAGGTAATTCGTCGATCTTCTCTCACAATGGTAGCAGCACTGTTGATGTTTTCTTCCGTAAGAGCAGTAATTGGAGCTCCGGGTCCACCTTCCTTTGAAATTGATTGTCTCCCCTCTTTAAACATTTTAAACCACCTTCTAGCTGTGCTGTAGGGAAGCACAGACTCTCTATAGGACTCCTGTAACATTGTATAAACCTCAACTGAAGATTTGTTAATACGAAAGCACAATTTCAAAGCCCCATATTGTTCCTCGCGTGTTACCTCCATTGCAGCGGTAGGCAATACTGAACATGTCTGAACTTACCTGGTTCTCACAGGTGGGAACCAGGAGTACCAACAATGAAACTACTTCGGCGTTTTTGTTTCACATTAAGCTAACAGAACATAATAAGTTAGAATTTTAGTGCGAAAAATTATGACCGTAAAAAATTATGATCATTCTTTATTGAACAACCCTCGTACAAATTTAAGTGCGATACAAAGAGTAACAAACAAGAATACAAGAAACTAAGACTAAAACAAACAAATATATATGTATAATCGAAGACAAGACATTGGTAACTGTATTATCATTAAACATAAAACATAAATAACACAATTGAAAGTCAGAAGCCGTTATTTCCTGTATGTAACTGTTCCTTAAATTACTTGTAGGAGAAACTATGATCTAGTTCCATTTTAGAAGAGAGTTCATTGTACTTGGTATATAATCTTAATATAGGGGAATTTTTATGCGTTGACGTTTTTGGTGTTCTAAAGTGGAGCAATTGGCGGTTTCTGAAATTTGCAATCTTGGCATTCAAATTGATCTGACTAAGTAATTCTTTGCTACATACCAGGCCATTCACAAGTTTATAAATGAATGATTGATCAGCAAGTATTCTACGAACAGAAGGAGAGAGAGAGATTATTTTGAATTCCTTTAGCAGTTGCATATATGGACAGAGAGAGATATATCCCATTCACTTCCATACTGTGTTTTAAGGTTGAGACAAGTTTTAGGTGGAAAACTGTTGTTTTTATCTGTACAATCGCCTTCGGAGGAAGATGCATGGTATCTAATGTGTATTGCCGCAATATTCGTATAAAAAGCTTAAGGGTAGTTTTTGCCACAATGAATATTTTTGGCTAAGGCTGAGTTACGTTTTCTATGTGATTTGGTAAAATATCTGCGACATAATGCAGGACTACACTTAACTTAATTCAATACCTTCTAAGAAAAGTTTGCATTGCACTCTATTGCATTATCTGTTAGTGCAAAGAAGTTACAAAAAGAGAAATAAATGATAGCTAAAATTAGAACCGGTTGCGGAGTGTTCCGGTACACTGGTTTACTCTAGTTGTAATAGCTTATTCACTAAGCAGGGTTTAAGGATTATTTTATTATTATTTCTGCTTTAGTCTGACCTCTTTCTTCCTTTATTTTAGTTTCACCTAGTTCGTTCTTTGCTCGCTGAAGTTCCTTTCAGTAAGCTTCGACACTTTACTTTGTTGTGTGCGCTCGTTACTCTCCTTAATGTCGCTAATTTAACTCACCCTCAGCAATTCATCAATTAATTCATGCTACCACTACCAGCTGTGCCTTATTTGCTTTTATTTGTGACGTAGGTAGGGGTTTCTCTGTCTTAAGTAAAGCCTTCCTCTTTTATTTCCAATACATTATACCTGATAATTATTATGTGTTTCAAATGGGATGATGTTTGTGCTTGAGCGCTGCTAGGTGAGCAACCAATCGGAGTGCTCCGGTGTTGTCGTATTGCATTCCCCCTATGTGGTGTGTGATGAGCGCCAAACTAATCAATCTCTAATAAATACTATTCGCGTTAAGACAAAATTTCAGATTTTTCAAAAACTGATCCATGAGGAAGGAGAGAGTAATGTATCTAACATAACCGTAGAAACCCTATATCTTTAGCTTAAATAGTTTTCCTAATACAAACAAATAAAGTAGAGGTCATTATATTATAATAATGCATTGCGACGTAAGCACTGTAATGAATATCATTACTGGTTGGCATGTATGCGTGAACGCATGTTTGAAATTACTCAGAACTGAAACTTAAATATTTGACATGATGTAGTAAAAGAAATATGTACTTTGAATAAGCCAAGGTGTTTGTTAAATTCGATGAGAGGAAACGATACACTTCTTGCTAGTCTAGCAGAAAGTGTCTGGTCACATAATATCTTTGTTTATGAATTGTTCGTAATCTCTATTTATTCTAGAGAGTTCAAAGCAGCATTATTCAGTTCCTCTTCAATGAAAAAGTGTATCAGCTGGATAAATGAGACGCGATCCACCTTGCCCCTTACTGTTGTCAGAACAATCCAATGAAATTAATGTGGGCTCAAATTATGTTGCAAACACAAATAATGTTTTTAAACTGACTGACGTTGAACGAAGTATTCACGAAGAAATTGACAAGGAATACAAGACTGGGAAAACTGCGTGAGACATCAGATAAACTTCAAGAAGACGACTTTTGGAAGGAAATAGCACGTAATTTGGAACCCATCATCATAAATTTGCAGTACTCAGACGTTGAAGACAATGACAATGACGAATTATCTCTTAACTTAAGTAACATTCACAGCTATACGGATGCACCGCTGGTATTTTCGTTGGATTAGAAAAATAACTAATTCATAAACTATAGTTAATTTTAAACAAAATATATAAACCATTTGCGTAATATACGAATATTCATGTTGTAATTGTGATTTCAACAACTGCATTATTATAAAACTTTGGAAAATTAAGTTTGTGTTCCGTTATGTCTAGCGCCAAGAACACTTGCCAGTGTGCGAGAGAGACGGAATATAAGAGGAGTGGGGATATCGAAGTGGTGACGCTGAAGGCTCTAACGCATCTGATTCGCTACAGGCGAGAACTCTTCCCATTTGAAACACACAACTGAGCCCTGTTTTCTAAGCAAAATGCTTATAAAGGCTTATTAATGCTTTTTTACTCAAATACGGTGTTTGCTTGCTTATTTTATCCAAATCGTATTAATTTAAAAGTAAATTTGCACTCCTAGCCATCATTTTATATTGAGACAGTTTACATTGTCTCGCTGAAGGAGTTAGGAACCACTATAAAAACGTGGATCTTCCTTTCTCTAGCGTAAAGAAAGTGTACTGTCGCCGATTAAAATAATAAATAAACCATGGAGCGACCGTCCTAAGAGGGCCAAGGCCTACCAACCCCACTGTCGGCCTCACGCTCACTTACGCAAGATGGAGGTGGGCGATCATCCAAGCGATACGGGAAGGAGATGTGGTCAGCACCTCGGCACCCCCAGCCGGAACGTTCGTTTTCGTGACCAGGGACGCTTACCTAGCCTCACGATGCTGAGTGGGCACAGGCTCTACACCCGGGACTTAAAATCCGCACCTCATGGGTGGGATCGAACCCGGGTCGCTTTACTATCACCGATTAGAGTTCGAAAATTTCATGAAGTCCTGCCAAATTTGTGTTTACCTCCTCAACCAGTTTTAACTCGATGGGGTTCTCGGTTAAAGGCTGTGTCATTCTACACAGAACATTTCAGTGAAGTAAAACAGGGTTGTATTCCTTAGATGCAGAAGTTACAAGCAACATCGCCACAACACAAGAATGTTTTGCTAATATTGGCATTCAAGATAAGATAGAGTATATACATAAGCCCTTCTCGAAAATACCTGCTATTATAACACAGTTGGAAGCTCGAAATAATACTTTGGAGCATTCACTTTCCTTGGTAGACAAAACTGTAACGCTGTCTTCAGAGTCTCACGATATTGTTAAAAGTGCCTTTGAGAAACTCAGTAAGGCATTAACAAAAAATCCTTGTTACAAAACACTGTAAATTTTCTGTACATCGATATGAAATTCATTCATAAAGAACTGTGGTGCTTTTCGCATGTTCCAGTAAAGTCATGCGACGTTGAGAGATCCTTTTCACAGTACAAAAATGTTTCGCTGAAAAACGCAGGAGCTTACCACAAGAAAATCTCAAGATTACTCTCTCGTGTACTGTAACAAGCGTGAGTAAGGTAAAAATTGTTCCAAAAATATCTTTATGATTAAATTTTTATTTTTTATTCGCTTATGTTCGCTGCTTATTTGTTTCATTTTTCGTGCTTATTTGCTTGCTTATTTCACCATTCGATTGTGCTTAAAAATCCAGGCTCTACTGATAATGAATAAACATTGTGTGCGTGATTATCGTACTCAGAGTCAAATCATCCGATGTACGCCAACTAGTGCTAATTAGGTGTCAGATATGGACGAATCGATACTAGAGGATGACGTCCGTCCGTGTGTGCTCGGGTTGCAGTGCAAGCCAGCCATGCATTCATTCACGCGTTCAGTGGCCTAGTCATAACGCGACCGTACTGTATAATTATATCGACTATTTAGCTCATGGTCCTGGTAATAATCCGAGGTTTAGGTCAGTGTTTCCAACACAAATTCACTTCTACTGCAGCGTGGAAAACCAAGCATCCAAAATCAAACACCCTTTGCTTGCTGCTTCACCATAATAATGCTTCTGTACACAGTGGCCAGAATATTTGACATCTTGGCTGATCAAAACATCAGACTCCTTCCTAACCCCTCTTATTTTCCAGATTTGGCTCTCTCTGACTCTTTCCTTTTCCTCAAAACAAAAAAGGCCTGTAGCCGTCTTTCTCATCTGATGTAGATGCCATTGGGACTTACATGGAGGCTTGAATGACCTCCCAAAAGAACCTTGGTCACATGCATTTTCAAAGTAGTTTGAGTGGATGCACAAGTGTATTCACCATAATGGAGATCACATGTAACAGTTCCAACTCAATTGAAAACTATTTACGGCAGCTGCTAAAAACGTTCAGTAACCATCATATTTTATTCATTTTATCTTAATATTTAATTTTGAAATGCCATAAATTCAGTCATGCGTGATTGGAGGAATTTAGTAACAGTGATGTCAAAATTAATTGAGAAAACTATTTGTAGTGTTTTTTTTTTTTTTAATGTCATTACTTGCATGTTTATAAGAGGCGTGTCCGTAAAATAAGGTGTCCAAGGCGCTGGAGCGGTGAGGAGCGCTATTACGCGGGATCTGGCAACACTGGCGTGTAGCTTGGTTTTACCCCTTCAGATCCCCACTACAACGAACCCGTTGCAACCATTAGCCTTGGCTGGGCAGCCGTTTGCAATAGAGCTTCCTATCACTTCCGCCGCCAGGTGCGAGTTGCGTGCACTGATCCGTTTTTTGAGTGCCAAGGGCACTACCCCCCGCTGATATTCATCGTTAGTTATGCGAAGTGTATGGGCCATAGGGTATGGACGTCAACAACGTGCGAAAGTTGGTCAGAGAGTGTACAGACGTCCATGATGAAGAGCGTTCTGGTCGGCCTTCGGTTTCAGACGAAACAATTGCAAAAGTGGAGCAAGAAATGCTTAAAGATCGGCGTGTGACAGTTCGCGAGCCGTGCGAACTTATCCCTGAGGTCAGTAATACTACGATTGATAAGATTTTGACCGAACATTTGCATTATCGCAAGGTGTGTAGGAGGTGGGTCCCCAAAATGCTCACCGAAGACCATAAACGGCAGCGTCTTGAAAAGGCCCACCGATTCCTGGAGCGCTATGCAGAACAGGGCGAGGAATTGTTGGATTCACTTGTCACTGGAGATGAAACCTGTGTGCACTACACAACACCAGAAACTAAAGAACGTTCTCGTCAGTGGCGGCATTCGAATTCGCCAAAGCCGCGAAAGTTCAAACAGACATTTTCTGCCGGCAAAGTGATGGCCAGTGTGTTGTGGGACAGAAAAGGTGTATTGTTGTGCGAGTTTATGCTTACCGGCAAAACAATAAACGCCTCTAGCTACTGTGAGACTTTAAAAAAATTGCAACGTGGTATTCATAATCGAAGGAGGGGAATGCTGACGAAGCGAGTGATTTACCATTACGACAACGCTCGTCCCCATACGGCACATGCAACGGCTGATCTCCTGGCCCAGTTCGGACTAGACATCCTCACCCATCCTCCCTACAGCCCAGACTTAGCACCTAGTGATTATCATCTGTTTCCTGAGTTGAGGTCACACCTGGGTGGAACACATTTCCAGACCGACGATGATTTGAAAAACGAAGTTGAGCGAGCGCTACCTACACTACTTGGCGGGAGAGTGCTATGACAAGGGTATACAAAAACTGCCACAGCGCATGCAAAAGCGCATTGATCGCAATGGTGATTACGTTGAAAGATATGTGTAAGTTCCACCTTTCCATCAATGTAACATTCATTGACAATAAACATGTTTTCTATATCAAATAAAACTGGAGATCTTATTTTACGGACACGCCTCGTATTATTGAGGGACTAGTTGAGTTGAATAAAGGTTGAAAACGGATGTAACTGCTTCCGAAATAGTCCCTCAATAATATCGTGGAAATGTAAGTGACGAAGTGTCAAAAATTCGACTACTAATAGCTTTCCCAAATGATATATAAACTTCAGTTTATTAGCCATGGAATTCTTACAGACTTATAGACATCATCAAAATATTTAGAAGAGTATTGGAAAATATTTCAAATTTATTCCTATCAAGATTACCACTAGCTTACACAAATTACTGTTTACTCTTGGAAGAATTAATACAGTGTATTTTGACTTTGTGGGTTCGTAGAATTAATAGTCCAATTTGCAGAAATTCAAAGTGTTCTTTATTTCCGTAGAAATACACTTTGCTCAACCCTTACAGTAGCAGAATTACGTAACATACACCAATACAATCGTCAAGGCCGTTGACCACAAACAAAGAGTTTACTTTCAAAACACATCTGCACGCCGATGACTCTCAGTTCCAATTCAATTCTGCCTGGTTGCTGGCTTTTTTTTTTTTTTTTTTTTTTTTTAATAACAACTACTAAGGTTAGGAGGTGAAAGTTAGGAAGGTAGTTTGAGTGGCTTTGTGGGATCCCGCTAAAAGCACTCCCGTTAGTAGAGGTGAAGTGTAGGAGCTGGCCGTCAATAACGGCGAGCGGGTAAAGAATGATGGCCAGGCGTCGAACATGACCAAAAGGCCCTGAACGAGGCGCGTGGAGAGTAAGGGTGGAAAAGTGGAAGGTATTCAGGGTAAGTCTTTATTGTAACATATATCTAGTATTGGAGGGCATCATATCCGGCAGTTGTTGCCGAGTGGGGGAAGTTTAAATAGTATACTCTGTGGGAGGGCATAATCTCCGGTAGGTAAGTCCGGGAGGGTAGTTGATGTGGCCATCAGGTGTGCTGTGGTGGTCTCCAGATGGTGGGGCGGTAAGCTTTCATTCTCTGGACGCTCTGTTCATCGTGCTCTGCTACTATTTGTTCTGCGGTCTTGAGGTCCTGTAGTCTGGAGTGGAGGCTGGTGTCCATGTCTGCTAGTTTGAAGAGGAGTTGGTCCAGTCTGTTGGAGGTGTTAGAGGATGTGTCTGTGAGGTGTGCCTCCACCCGGTGAATCTTTCGTTGAATTGATGCGAGGATCTCTTTTTGATCGGTGGCTAGTTGTTCTGTGAGTTGGAGCTGGGAGCTGATGGCCAGTGTCGTGTCGTGTAATTTGTCAAGTGAGCCGGTGAGTTGGTCGAGGGGAGTGAGTCGGTCTGTCAGTTGTCTGTGTGTAGCGGTCAGGGTGTCAATGAGGGCGGCGTGGTGTGTCTCCTGCTGTTGGGCAGCGGCGGTGGCGGATTCCTCCAGTTTGCCCAGTCGCTGGCTGAGGCTAAGGACCTCTGAGCGGAGGTCCTGAGCCTCGTCCGCTGGAGTCCGGTGATTGCTGGTGGCGAGTTAAGTGATGAGTTCCTCAAGGGCGTGGAGTCTGGTGGTGATAAGTTGGAGGTCCTCCCGGAAGCAGCCAAGTGCTTGCTGCCATTCCATAGATCCGCTGGTGGCAGTGCTCCGGGGTGTCGGTCGTACTTGGTTTCCGCGAGGATAAGCAGGGCACTGCGCCTGCCCTGTGAAATGGCCAAGGCCGTCACAAGTGGCGCAGTACCTGCGGCGTCGGCGGAGATCGTGAGCCCTGCAGTTTGCAGTTTGAGTGGGTGAGCCACAGTAATGGCACCGTGGCGGCGCGGTGCATGTGTCGGCGCTATGCCCATAGGCACAGCAGTTCCGGCACGGGATGTGTCGCTGCAGTTTACTGGCCTCCACCTTCAGGAGCTGTCCCAAGATGGGCAGACCTGAGGCCAAGGCGGCGTCGCGGTCCTGAGGATCTGTAAACTGCAGGCGCACGCAGGTGGTTTGGCCTCGTCTCGACGAGATTCGAGAGGCGCTGGTGGCCGTGGGCCACTTCTGCGTCGCTGCGGTGAGGAGATACCTCGCTGGGAGGTCCAGGGGTACTCCGACGACTACTGCGCAGTGTGTAGCTTTGGTTCCTGTTGGCGGCTGAGAGGAGGTCGCAGCGGCTGGAGATCGGCTGGTCTGTGGTGAAGGTGAAGCTGCTTGCGTGTCTGCTAAGTAAAGCTGTGCAGCTTCCGGCGATGCTGAGGTCGTGGCTGGCCGTGTTGCGCTGGGGGGCCCAGCTGCCCTGTTCAGCGGTGGTTGACTAGGCGTTTGGCGGGCGTACGGCGTGGTGGGAGAAGCAGGCCGAGTGGCCCAGACAAAGGTTGCTGGCTAGTCCGGCTTCCTTTTAATACGTGCATTGATATTTCTAGATGTATCTGGAATGCTCTGTAACAAACAGGAAATTGAAACTTCCAGTCAGCTATCTGTCTCTTTATCTGTTTCGGTAAGCTTTCATCTCCACGCTGCACTATCTGCTCCTTATCTCCACGCTGCACTATCTGTTTGTGCACCTCGGCCACGACTCCTCGCAACAAATGCAGTCGGCGAGAGTATGCAACCATTTATCATAACTTACTTATACAGACACTGACACTAGTATTGCACTTCAGGAATTTTCAAGATCCTTCTTCATTGATGAATCTTGAGTTCTCAGTCATATGAACAAAGAATAAGAATAGAATATATTTTAGTTAATTGACGGAAATTAATAATTTCCTCATACCACAGCATATACGCTAATCTTTTGATAGATAAGAGTCAACATGAGAAATTCAATGCCATGGCCGGGATTTGAAGCAGGGATCTCCTGGTTTCCGTCCACTCGCTCTAACCCATTGAGTTACCATGGCCAACTTGCCGTCCTGACATTAAATTCTCCATTTGACGGGTATATTTCCCCGGTAAACCACTAGGGGCTCTCGCATTCGAGATACACCGTTTGTGGTGTCTTACTATCGTAAGTACTTGAGTCCCAGGCTTCATCATTTAGCTCTTATTATTTTAGTTAATTGAATGTTTCATGTTAACTCTATCTATAAAAAAATTAGCGTATATGCGGCTTGTATGAGGAACTTATTAATTTCCATCAATTAACTTTAATTATAAGAGTTAAATGATGAAGCCTGGGACTCAAGTACTTACGATAGTAAGTCACCGCAAACGGTGCATCTCAAATACGAGAGTCCCTAGTGGTCTACCGGGCAAATATACGGGTCAAATGGAGAATTTAATGTCATAACGGCACGTTGGCCATGGTAGCTCAATGGGTTAGAGCGACTGGACGGAAACCAGGAGAGCCGTGGTTCCAATACCGACCATGACATTGTTGACTCTTATCTATCAAAAAATTAGCGTATATGCTGCTAGTATGAGGAAATTAGTGAAGTGCACGCAAGAGATAAAGTTACACTTTACCTGAATTATATTCAGAATATTAATTTACTGAATAAAACTGACTTTTTATAAAGAATTTGAGTGGTTCTGCCTTAAACCCATTAATGAGGGTATGTCTTTTAACTGACTTGGCAAGTTGTTATATAATTTTAAACCCATATATTCGACAGAAGTCTCAAACAGCGTGGAGATGTATATTGCGTGTGTCATGAGTGTGTATTTCAGCATTTATGACTAATTTGCTTTATTAGTCTTCACATAAATTAAGAATGGTTTCATATTAAACTTGGTAGGATCAATATATTCAAATTGCTGAAATGATTTCTGCAACTTTCTGTTTTGAAATACCAACAGTCCTTTCTTTAATTTACGTCCTTCAACTATTTAAGTCATAATGGACGGTGAATGAAATTGGTGAAAAGATGCTCAAATGGGCCCAAGGTCCATGTAGCTTAGATACCCGACATTCGTCTTTAAGGATAATGGAAAACCCTGGAAAAAGCTTATCCAGGTAACTCACCCTGACCGATATTCGAACTCGGAACATCTTGAATGTAAGGCAGACATGCTACCATCTACGCTACCGAGGTGGGAAACAATGCTTTCTTTTGTAGCTTAAATATTATCTTACTGTTAGTAACATTTCTCTACAGTATTAGTCCGTATGTTAGTAGTGAATGGAAATAAACAAAGTAACGTGTTCCGAACACCTGAATAATGTAGGTCATTGAGTTATTCTTGAAAGTTGGTAAAACTGACGGTAGCTCATTCACTACTATGCTGTAAAAAGTGCATATCACATTGGTAAATAACTGCATTATCTGGTTGTAGTGATTCGAGCGTGTCATGAATGTGGCTTTTCAAAGGGTTCATGGAATTGAGTTCCAAGTATGGTGGTTATCTTTAATCTATCAAAGGCGTTCGACCTCGTCAATCACACAATTCTACTTAGTAAACTAAATGGCTATGGAATAAGAGGTGTAGCTCAAAACTGGTTCAGTTCCTAAACAAAACAGAAAACAAGTAGTGGAAATAGATTATTATAATGGTTGCACAAATGAGGTGAAATATTTTTTATCAGATGAGCATACAGTTGATTGCGGAGTTCCACAAAGTTCATTTTTAAGCCCATTATTGTTTCTTTTGTATATAAATGATCTTGTTGATAATCAAAATAACAGTATTAAATACTTATTATTTGCAGATAATACCAGCATATTAACATCAGGGAAAAATTATGACGCTCTAAAAATAAATATTAACGCAGCCACATTACACACATATTCTTGGTTTAAAAAGTAGTCTATGGTTAAATAAGGAGAAGTGTTTAGCTATAGAATTTCATCACATAAACAACAAAACATTAAATTTTCCCACTATACAGCTAGAAGGAACAAATGTAACATATTCAAGTAAATCAAAATATTTAGAAATATTTATTGATGAAAATCTCAGTTGGAAACCTCATATTAATGAATTAATTAAAAAACTGGGACAAATCTGCTTCCAAATTAACATAATGAAACACTCGGTGAGTAACATTACTCTTAGGGTCATGTATTTTTCCAAATTTCATTCATTAATTCCATGTGGAATACCCTTGTGGGGAAATAGTAGTGAAGCTATTAAAATATTAAAATTACAAGAAAAGTTATTAGAATTATTCTCAATTTACCTTCTGTTGTCAGCTGCAAACCATTCTTTAAAGAACTAAACAATTTGCCATTACCCTGTGTATATTTATATGAAACAATTGTATTAATGCAAACACGCATCAAGGATTTTACCGTAAATTCTGAAATTCACTGTCATAACACAAGAGATAAAGCAAAACTATATATAACCCCACATAGCAAAAAATTCTTTGAAAATAGTTTTTACTATAGCGGCATGAAATTTTACAACAAATTACCTATTGAAATAAAAAATATAAATTCCTTTCCGCGCTTCAGAAAATATCTCAAGCAATTTTAATGAAAAATGTTATTACTCAACTGATGAGTTTTTTCATTACTGAAGTATTCACTTGTATTTAACAATATATAAATTTAATCTACATGTACAATATAACATTTTTAAATTACTATTATTAACTCTCACAAGATGATAATTAAATGTTTAAAATACTGGAAGAATCCACAACATGTATATGTTAAATTAGACGAACAAAGAATTGAAATTGATATACTGGCGTATAAATTTTAATTTAATTTAAATATTATTTAGTATCCCCTAACATTTTTAATAATGTAGCCTACTAATTTACACAAATGGAAGCATTTAAAAATATCCAGCAGCTAATAATTTTAGAAATTCAGATCCGAAAATATCCCTGCAGGTTCACAATCATTCTCCAGTAGAAAGCTCAAGTTATTCTTTTCATATGGGCATGTTTAATAATGACGATGATGATGACGATGACGACGGCGATGCATTTATCGTCAATAGACTGTAGAGCAGTTTCTGACATTGTCAGGTACAATTACAACATTTATATATTTTCGCGAATGCATTGTTGATTCGTGGTGGCGCGGCGAGGCATTCAAAGAGACGGCAGTGCAGTGCCGAGATAAAAGCTCGCCTAAATGGTGGGGGAAGGAGACGTTTCTCGAGAGAGTTCGTCATTCTTCTAGAGCCGTCTTGATTGATTGAGAACATTCCGGATAGTGAGTAGTCTATAAAAAGGTAGCCCGCCCACCACAGGGAGTCAGTTGGTAATTGGACGCATGTACGTGAACAGCTGTGTGAGCTGTGTTTGTGGTCAATGACCTTGCAAGTTATATGTGTATGTGACGTAATTGTGTTTCTGCAGAAATAAAGAGCAATTTTTTGTGTTTGTAAGCTGGACCTTTAATATCTCGAACCCACAGTCACAATATATACCACTTACAATATAAATGCCAATAGAATTACAATTCATCAATCGTGTATAATGCCTTGTTTATTAGGTAAATCTTAAGCTCCTTTTTTAAAAGTATTTTCTGACAGCTTGCTTAACAGAATTTGGCAGTTTATTGTATAAAATCTGTGCCATTACGCTAGGATCTTTAATGTTACTATTTATTCGAAAACCCTGTCATGTTGTGTCGTGTGTTATAATTATGCATATCCCGAATTCTCAGGTTATCATTTCCCAATCCACCAATTATTACCCTATATATATATATATAATGAAAATACTGTAAAAATTGGTTATCCCCTGAAGTACTGCCTACAAGAATCCGTATAGTTTAGATGATACATTATTCTAACTGCTCTCTTTTGAAATTTGAGTAATCTTTCCATATTTGATTTTGCACTACACCTCCAAATTTCAATTCCATATACTAGATGAGAAAATATGACACCATAGTAGATAATTTTTATTTCTCGTCTTCTAGTAGATTAAAAATGTGCCTAAGCAAGTACAATGACTTACTGATTTTCCCACAGTTGTACTGAATATGTTTCAACCATGTAAGTTTTTGAACTATTATAATGCCCAGAAATTTATGTTTATTTGTAACATGTATGTTGTAATCTGATAATATTATAGAGTCCTGTTCATTATTTAAATTCCTCAAATTAAACTGTATTAGCTTTGTTTTAGATTTGTTACATTTCAAATTATTTTCCCAAAATAATTAGAGTGATTCAATAGTTTGTGTTAAGTAATTCTGGAATTGAGGTGCCCCAGCATACAGTTGTCGTGTCATCTGCATGCGATATTTCTCTACTCTGTCCATTGTTATGTATGTCATTCAGGTACAGCATAAATAAGAGAGGACCCATCACAGAACCTTGTGGAACACTGTCATTAACAGTTTCAAAACTGGATGTACTTTTTATTGTTAACTTTCCTTGTTTATAGTATATTTGTGTTGCTTGTATTTTGCCAATAAGGTACGAACTAATTAGATCTTTAGCTAAGCCCTGACTTCCACATGCTTCTAATTTATTTAGTAGTATACTGCGGCCTACACAGTCGAAAGCTTCAGTAAGATTAAAGAATAATGTTGCAGTTTTTTCTTTGCTTTCTAAGTGCTTTGTTATGTTATTTGTATATTCAATAATGGCCGAAATTGTTGAATAATGTGCATATTATAGACTTTTTCAGTGCATAAATGCAAAAAAATTAAAAGGAATATTTGAAAATAAAATTTCAACCCCTAAATTTTACATAGAGTTTCTAAAATGAGATGACCTTTTACAGATTCAGAATATTAATAACATCGTCATGTTCCCACTGGATAACCTGCTGAAGGGCGACCTGCGGGGAATGAAGGGAGATCTCAAGCGACCTTTTGACAAAGCGTGAGAGGACTACGAGGCAAAGTATGCCAAGATAGAAAAGGAGAAGCAGCAAGCAAAGGAAGCAGGGCTCATCCGTACAGAAGTGACGTCAGCAGAAATAGCTGATGAGATGGAAAAAGAAAGAAGAATGTTTCAGCTACAGATGTGTGAGGTTTGTACACTGCCCTACTCAGAAGTGGGAATTTCCATATTATCACTAGAAAATATTGTTCCTCTAGTTCATTTTGGACAATTCTGATGGCTGCTATCCGAAGGTTTATCTGACATTAAAAGAAACCATTTGAATATCTTTTTACGTTTCTGTTTTATCTGAATTATACACCGTTTAAATAATATATAATGACTTAAATTTTATGTTTTAACGAGCTATCTTACTACAGTTCTTATATAGTAAGACTTTGTCTACCTCTAAAGGTGTACTGGTTATACAAAATGGGGAGAACGTCTCAGGGAATTCCCAGAAAACTCAAGATATACCTTTTGTTTGTCAGGAAAATATACTATGCACATGAACATTAATCAAGACTGTCATTCTGTTTTTGAGAAAATCAAAATTAAAAAAAGATGTTTCATATAAGGGGTAGTCGGTCAAGAGAATTTTCTTTAAAATCTTTATCTATGTCAAATGCTTTGAAGATGTTATACTAAAATCCAAGTTTTATATTTAACCAACTGTTCATTTTTGAGGTATTCTCCCCCACCCCTTCAGGGGACCTTGAAAGGTTCCACTCCAAAAATTAAAACAGGTCTATTCTGGCTAAGAACTTTAAGTTATATTTCTAAGACTATGCTAATGAAGGTCGGTTGTGCTCAAATTTATTCTTATCTTAATTATGGTATTATTTTTTCTTTTTGGAGTTTTTGTAAACACCACTATAAACAACTTTTTACTGATTTTTATTTTTTATTTTTCTTACCTGTGCTGAATTGCCTCTTATATGTTAAAGAGAATTTAAATCAGTGGAAGACAGGTAGTGGCGGTGGGACGTCAGCTCCGTCAGCTGTAACCGCCAGATATACCCCCGAACGAAAGGCAGGTTAACGTGTGACGTCAACGCGCTGATTTCTGCTGCCCAAGAGGAAGGAAACAGTTTCATGTGCTGGGGTTCTGACAGTTTCATGTTCTGGGGAAAGACAGGAAACGTACCGCGTGTTGCTAATATGTGCAACTTAGATCTTAGGTGTTGTAATATTAATGCTGACTGTCTTAATTACACAATTGTCACAGTTTATAAACAATCACATTCTACGATAAAATATATAAAGCTTCAACTTGTAGTTTATCTAAATGTCAGGCATGTTATAAAGTAAATAAAATAAAAAAATAAAGTAATTTTCTCTGCAAATTAGAGGAGACCAACTCAGAACATATCTAAGTGGAAATTTTCCGACATCTTCTGTTTCGTTGTGCTTTAACTAGTTTATCAATATCAGGATGTGATGTCTGGCAAATTTGTAATCGAAGGCTGCATGTTAGATTGGATCCGACAAGGTACTTCGGGGTTTGGACTTAGCTAATTTCATAATAGAAAAAAAATTGTTCGCCCACATATGTCGAGCCAAACATACACAATGTCCATGCGGCAAGTGAATACAACCTCGGAAATCTGGTTTGGGGGACATTCTTGTAAAAGTCAGCCAACTATTTCTTGTGTGTATATTTGTCCTTCAATAAATCGTCACATTATAAATTTAACTGTTCCAATTAGGTGTGTGGCAGCTACATTGTTGCCATCAAGTGCACTACACTTCACTGAACCCTCAGATTCTGTACTCACAGCGCCATTTATATAGGCAACTTGGTACTACACGGCTCTTGCCTGACGTCACATGCACTGCAGGCCTCGCTCCCAGCTGAAATACGTCACAATTCTCGAAGCTCTCTGCCTCTGATTTAAATAGTTACACCATCTGCTTAAATATTCACAACTATTTATCTCATATAAATTTATCTATTAATAAATCTAAGTGTACCAAATATTATACAGTGTAAATATGTTTCTGCAATGCAATCCTGTAGGTTTTTAGTTTATAACATTGCTAGTTAACATTTTTAAAAGTTAGCCTTACTTTACTAAAATAAAACATAATAATATTGTGACACTTTGCTTATCTGTTTGAAAAATTATAAATTCTTCAGGACTAGTTTCACAATCCATTCATTGCATCATTTGTGTCATTCTATTGTATCCAGTAACGAAGCATGGCGTGATGCTTATGGAAGCGGCTCCTATATCTCTGCAGCACGTGAACTTGGGTTTCAAAACTTTTAGCCTGTATACAGCTAAAAACGTTAAAAAGTTAACCACTGGCGCAACAGCTCTAAGAGGGCCAAGGTCTACCAACCCGACTGCTGGCCTCACGCCTACTTATGCATGGTAGAGGTGGGCGATCATCCAACTGATACGGGAAGGAGATGTGATCAGCATCTCGGCATCCCCCAGCCGGAATGATGGTTTCCGTGACCAAGGCTACTTACCTATTGTAAGCTCCTCCCTTTTCCTCACGATGCTGAGTGGGCAGCGGTCCTATACCCGGGACCGAAAATCCGCACCCCATGGGTGGAATCAAACCCGGGCCGCTTTCCGTGACCAGGGACCAAGGCATGCTGCCTTAGCCCGTTATGCCACGGTACAGGATTCTGTATACAGTTATCACTTCTATAATCATCATACCATGCTTTGTCCCTGATTATATTTTATTGTAATATTTGTATTACTTGTCAGTAGCTTCAGGATTTACAAAATAGCCTTACTTTTTAAGCCATTATATATAAAACACACTTCTTGATCAATCAGGACAAAGTTTGTTCACTTGTATTATAAGAATTAGAATACAGTAGAAGCCCGAAATAACACGGTTGTTGGGGGCATGCTTTATCCCTGTGTTTTAAAGATTCCGAGGTATATAGAAATGCGAACTTAAATGTGAGAAAAGCCAATCACGCGGAGGTGTAAGGAAACATTCGCACAGTAATAAATTACAGTTGGTAGGTAATAGGTATATAAAAATGTTACTCACCAGTAATGCTGGGACTGTATTCCAGTCTTGAAATCGACCGCACTTTACACTATTGGTATTCTCAACACGTGACTGTACACTCAGAAGACGTGATTGAGACTGAAGTAATATTTTAACTTTCGTAGGTCTTAGAATTCCCGCAGAGAAAGGTGTTTTAGCCCTTGCTGGAAAGCTGCTGTTTCCATGTCCCGTTAGAGCAATAAAATGGCCAAGGTCAATACTAGGATTGTGATGCTGGCAAAAATTGTACTTCAGAACCGCTCTTTGAAGGCATTTAGAAACTCAGTTTTCAAAAGTAAAAAAAAAAATGTATACAAAGAAATTTAAATAATACGGTGTAATTTTATACTTTCATACTTGCCCCAGCATTAAATCCAAATCCGCAGTATTTCGGACTTAACAAGTCATCCTGGCTGCTTAATCTGTAACCTGGTTCCTAATAATACCAGATTGTATTTTCCTCTTATTAGTCTTCTGCAGTCTGTTTGTTTAAAGAACAGTACATTTCGTTGATGCCCACCCTGTGACTCCACAGAGTGGTTGTGGATAAGCCACTGACGCGCGTCAACCCCGCAGGGAAGACTACCGAATAACCTCGGTGGGGCCGCCGGTGATCTAGCACACCAACTACTCGCTCTGCAGGCAAGCACCCGGGACTCCTTAGGCAACCTCCCGCCCCCTCCGGGTGGCCGGAGCCTGGTCGGAGGCACCCAGTCTCCTATAGGTATCAGGCCTATCCAATCCGAACTGCTCCTACACGGGAGGGGCTGGAACTTTCGACCCGAGGTTTCTCTGCTAACGTCAGAGGTACCACAAGTGCTCGGGGTCCGCAGCGCGCACCACAGCAACTGAAGGGGACGGATCCCCATACCCCCCTCCTATGGGGAGTATTTTGGACAGTCCTATTTCGGGCTTCTACTGTATGTAACTGCCTAATTTTAAGTTTGGTTAGGTAGAGTCAATGTCATAGCCGGGATTTGAACCACGGATCTTCCAGTCAGCGACTTTCAAAACTTTGGCCTTCACAACTGGTGTGAAAGAACAATTAATATTGCTTAATTTTAAAGTTTTAGGTATTGTCCTTCCAGACTAAACATAAACGTGATAGGAAGTTACTTAGTCTTATCAGCATGTTTGTTTTTCTATTACCTTATTTGGGACCCTGGGACTGAAAAGTGAACGAAAAATGGTAAAATTTGGCTAATTTAAGTTTTACTATATAAATATTCCCTAAAGCTTTAGTCATCAGTTAGCACCGAGATTTTTTAGATTCCGCCATTTTTAAATGTTTAACGCTGGATTTAAATGACACATGCATTGGCATTTAAACGCCCCCTTTACGCTTAAGCACTCTAATGGTTAGTTTTCACCGAATTTAATGGCTTTTGAACTGTTCTTTGCACTCAATTTGATCAAATACAGTTCAAACTTAGTACAGGGCTGCTTTTTGCTGCTATCTGGTGAGATGGCAGTGAATTATTACTACGTATCCAACATAAAATATGTGATCAGCTAAAATATTTAATCAGATCTCCAATAAAATGTACTTCAGCATTATTTTACTATTAGTTGATGTAAAACGGCAAACAATTTCATTATATATGTAACTGTTGTATTGTATAGTTCATAAAGTTATCTATGTTTGCAGGTTCGTTATTGTTTTGACTTCCTATGCTAACCTCATGGTGTCTTCCATGTGAGAACATGTGCTATTTGTTTATCTTTATTATTATCTTGTTAAACTAGTTTTTTCTCAAGTTTTGTGTTATATTTCAAGTGCAGTGTGTAGTGTATTCTTTAAACTGAAAAATGCATGCTGTATCTTCTCGTTGGCGAAAGCCTTTGGGCAGAAATAGTAAGAAGAAAGAAGCAGCTAGAAAGCGTGGTGTAGCAAGGTGGAACAAAAATCATGAAAAAAAATCACCAGATACACAAATGGATTGTCCTGATGCAGGTATTGATAAAGTTATAAATATTAGTAAAACTGAAGAAAAGTTTGCAAGATTTCATGAGCTGAGAGCAAACAGTACAATTAGTGTAAATAGTGCAAATACTGCCAGTAATTTAAATGAAACTTGTAGTGTAAATAACAGAGGTGGTGTAATTTCAAATTGTGAATATATTTTAGTTCATTCCAGTTCAAAAAATCAGCTCATGAGTGATGTACTCTGTGGAGAATGTGGTAAAGCTTCACTTCCAGTGCAGTTTAGAGAGAAACATGGTTTTGCTGTCAAATTAGTTTTAAAGTGCACTGAATGTGGTTTTGGTCCAGGGAAATCTTACCCCAGCCCTATATTAGAAAACTCAATCAGAAAGACCTCCCTTTGAAGTAAATAGGAATGTTGTTGATGCCCTTCTTGGTTTGGGTGTGGGTCATAATGGTTTAGTAAAGTTTTGCTCTGCAGTTGGTATGTCTGGCATGGATTCTAAAACATTCACTAAGCACATGAAAGCAGTGGCTGAACAAAGCAAAAAACTATAAGAAAATGCTTTGCTTCAGTCCAGACAAATTGTCAGAAGGGCTCATAAATCTGTAAATAGTCATCCAGATTTAGATGACTCTGCTGTAATTGATATTGCAGTAAAATATAATGGTTCATGGCACAAGCGAGGGTTTAAACCCTCAGTATGCTAAGTGTCCTCAAGGTTTCACATCATGGTGTTTTTATAACAGAAGCATTGCCGAAGGTAAGTCACCTCAAAGCCACAGTAAAATGCCAGTAAAACTTACTGAACAGATAGTGTGCAAAATATTGCCAGTGTACCAGAGATTAGCCTGTGATGAACTCTTATCCCGGTGTGTGCGTGGAGCTATACAAAATCAAAATGAATCTTTACATGCAATGATCTGGAGAAAGTGCCCCAAAATTACTTTTGTGTCGCGTCATCGTGTAGAAATTGCAGCAGCTAATGCAATTGCAGAATTCAATATGGGATGTTCTTCAACAGAAGAATTGTACTCTACAATAAACACTAACACAGTGTCTTCAGTGTAGGAAAAACTTTTGAAGAGACGCGACAACCGTCGAGTTTATGACAGTGCACGAGCTTCATCACAGAGAAAGAAAGCAGCTCGCCGCAAGGGAAAAGTTGTGAAATTAAGGAGAGAGACTACCATACAAAAGAGGGAAGGTGTGGCATATTCAGCAGGGCAATTCTAGGTGAGTCAGATAACCTGAATCATAATTTTGATGCATGTCTGTAGAAAAAAAGATTTACACTCTTGAATTTTTTTCAGCATGTACTCCATTTGTGTCACTTCAAACTCCATCTCTGGTTTTAAAATCTGAAAACATCTTCATCTTAAAAAAAAAAGCTACCAAATTTAATTTCCATGATTTCCAGACACAGTAAAGCAATAATTATCTTAAAAGTAATAATTCTTTCTTCTTACTAGAGACTGAGGGTGTTTGTAATGCAATTACAGTTAATAAAATAATTAAAGTGTTGCAATATTTTAGTTTTTGATTCCGCTGGAATAATTTAAATATTGCCATAATTTTGCATTGTGAACATGTTAAATAATTAATTCCTTCTAAACTATGCAACAGATAATGCTGTAACTTTGTGTGGAAGTTTATAATATTAAGGCCATTAAATGTGCAAAGTATGAGTTTCCTAAGTATAGAAATATAGAAAATTCATAATTCAGTCCCAGGGTCCCTTCTTAGGTATTGTCCTTCAAGACTAAACATAAACTTGATAGGAAGTTACTTAGTCTTATCAGCATGTTTGTTTGCCTATTACCTTATTTTAAAGCATTACAAGTACAAAACACTGGCTGTAACAGTGCAGATATCTAAACTGTTTTTTAATCTTATCTTGCAGTACCTGATAAAGGTAAATAAAATTAAAACCAAGAAAGATATTGAGCTTCTGCAGCATCTGGTCGAGTATTACCATGCGCAAACTGAGTATACAAACAATAAAGTATTGAGATGCATGATCTTGCACTGTTATAAAATGTTACAGCATTCCTGATATCCAGATATTTTTGTTAATTTGTCCCGCACAATCTTGTGAAGTGTGAACAACTTGTTACTAAATTGCATATTCAGCTATTAAAGTGACATAGTCATGGCAATACATTGTGTGTCAACATAGACAAGTGGCATGACAAAGATTATACAAGGTGCAGATAAGCCATATCAGAAAATTGTACAGTATGAGAGTTAATAACAAAACTAAGGTTAGCGATTAGTGATTGCAGTTGCATTATAATAACAGGAGAGCACGTATGGTTGAACCTTACTTTATGTATTATTAACTTTTATGTCTTTTGCAGATATACATTAAATGATATAATTTTGAGTCGAAGTAGTACTCGATGCTCCTTATATTGCTACTGTTTACCTAGAACGCATTTCGTTAGGACATCCTAACAAAACACGTTCTAGTTAAACAGTAGCAATTTATGGAGCATTGAGTACTAGTTCGACTCAAAACTATATTAATTTTGTGCTTCATTGTACAATAGTCCTTACTCATAAGTATGAATTAAATAGTTTAGGCATTGGAAGTTATTACACAAATATAAATATTTGTAACAAAAAGCTTCACTTATCTTAAGAATATGGTGTTAATTCTTCTTTCTAATGGAGATCAATTTCAAAAACAAATTGTTTTCATCATCAGTCCATCAATAAATTTGTAGTCAAGGATTCCGGTTACCATGTTCTTATGTTTTTTTAGTGTTACCAAATCTGAAAACGAGGCAAACCTAAAAACAGAATCAGCTGCTGGTATTTCAAAATCCATTACGCGATGTTTATTTTTTAAAATAAATATATTTTCCCAAAATATTAAATCTACCGGATCATTTAATTGTTTTAGTAATTTAACTTCATTAACTTTTAATTAAATAATATATAATTTTTAATTTTAATTTTTACTAATAATAAAAAATCTGGTATTTATCAATTTAATTGTTAGATTGGGATCAGGTTTATATTGGAAAGATGAAACATAATTTGGAAACCAGATCAAAAGAACATTTTCCTAACACTAAGTATAAACAAACTGATAAATCGGCTGTAGCAGATCATTTTTGGTCATTTAACCATGAAATAAATCCTGGGCCCGCCTCGGTAGCGTAGATGGTAGTGCGTCTGCCTCATGTTCAAGACGTCCCGAGTTCGAATCTCGGACAGGGTGAGTTACCTGGATAAGTTTTTTCCGGGGTTTTCCTTTATCCTGATAGACGAATGTCAGTTAACCCTAAGCTCCATGCACCCCGGGCATATTTGAGCATCATTTCACCAATTTCATTCATCGTCCGATATGATATAACGCTGGAGGACGTAAATTGCAACAAAAAGTAATAATAAATCCCGAAGTTAAATTATTGAAACGATTAAATGGTCCGATAGATTTAATGGTTTGGGAAAAGATATTTATTTTTAAAAATAAACATTGCATAATGAATTTTGAAATACCAACAGTTGATTCTGTTTTTAGGTTTGTTCCATTTTCAGATTTTGGTAATACAAAAAAAAATGGTAACCGGTATCCTTGATAACAAAGTGTGTTGATTGACTGACGACGCAAGCAACAACTTCAAAATCTAGAATATAAATAAGCATAAAATCGTGTCATGCAATGCAGGAACCTTAAAAGTTTTTTAACTAATGAGAATATTGATATATTTATTAGAACATAAATTTGGCTTAAAACTGGAACAAATGTAGAATTACAAAGTATTCAATATTCAGATCATATAGAGATGAAGAGAGGTGGAGGTGTCATACTTGGGTACAAGGATAGTGAGGATTTATCCAATTGTGATATTATTGAAAATATTGATAATGCAGTATAAGGCTTTATGTCACAATTTGTTTTGCTGAAAATTTACAGTATGTACCGGAAACCTAACTCATACATAAATAGACATTTGTGGAAAATAATATTCTCACGTAATTCTAAAGAAATAATTATAAGTGGAAAATTGAATTTTTATTTATGGACTACTGTGGTTCTCAGCATCCCTTTCTACATTGAGCGTGAAAGACTAATTTTGCTCAGGGGCCTCTTTATGAGATGATAGTTTACACAATAAATGTATGACACGGGACCACTGGCTTTACTTCCCTTCCATCGCCTTCCAGGTTTGATCGAAGACCACGGAGGACGAAATGTGAAAAGTCGGTTAAGTTCAGCGTTTTCCAAGTATGCGATGTATTCCTTCACATGGATATTTTTGAAACTTATTTTCTAATAGATGTCTCCAAAAATTTTGAATAAAATATCATATGTTTAAGATATTTCTATGCAAAATTAAATGTATATAATGAAGTACTTTGGGTAATAGCCACAGTAGTCGTCTACATTCTAGATGACTTTGGCATAATCGGTAAACCATATGAGGTGGACTGCAGAGAAACACATAGATCTTGTTAAAGCACAATTTGTGAAGTGTTTCCAAGATATTCTTTGTTATTTGTCAGAATTTTGCAATATTCCCACTTTTCTCAAAGGGGAAGGCATTCATCATGAAAAGGCAGTGGAATTTCTAAGACTTTACATAGCAACCAGCTCGTGAAAGATCTGACAATCACATAAAGTCCGCTGTACTCTCATAAATATGTAAATATAGGACAGTTTGGACCTAAAAAGGTTCACCTTAAAAGGCAAGTGTAAAAGTAAATCTTTCCTATTTGATTACTTGTAGGTAAACCAAGGACCGGAGCTGTAATTTCTACAATAGTTGACTGACTATTGTTATCATCCGTCTGCACCTTATAGATCATACATGGGGGTCCCGCGTGTCAGATCAGAGACTTACACTGTTCCTACAAATTTTGAAAAGTTGAATATTATGATAAAAAGAATACGGTTTTCTTATGTTTTTAGGTCACTGAACACGAAAATGATACTTAAATTTGTTGGTTAGCTCTTGTTTTCAAGATAAAATCCCTTATTATACGTAAGTTACAATAAAATATGAAAAAATGAAAGCGTCAAAAATAAATTGTTACCTCAATGGCGACTCATTTTGGACTGTCTATGACATTCTGTTGCAGGAGCATCCCTTTTCAACATCCAGCAATAATCGGCTAACATAATAGCATTCCATTTCCATTTGTACCTTTGTTCCATCACTGAAATATCCTGATGAAATAGCTCACCAAGTTCATTGCTGACGTCACCACAATTTGGAGGGAAGAACTCCAGGTGGGATTTCAAAAAGTGCATTTTAGTGACATAGTGCTTCCCACCTGTTTATACGAGTCCATTAGATTTTCTACAAGTTCTTCAAAATTTTCAGCTTTAAAATTTCCCAGAAAATTATTTGAAGCATTTTTAATGGATTCCCATGCTGCTTTCTCTTTTTCACTTAATACTGTTTCAAACTGGTGATCTTTGAAAAGTGCTCAGATTTGAGGTCCAAAAAATACGCGTGTTTTCACTTTCTCATAACTGAGGCTTAAGAATTTTTCACTTAAATGAATGCAGAACCATTCACATCTGAAGCTTTTACAAAAATCTATATAAGCCCCAATTTTATATGTAGAGGGGATAGTAAATTTTTGCTTGACTTTATCAATGGTTAATGTGCAACGTTTTTGCATCCTGGTTTTAATGACTGTCTTTTGGGCCAACTTTTCATAACATAGTGGCTGTCTCGGGCATGGCTATCCCATTCACGGAGGAAATAACAGTACTTGGTCTAGCCAGCTTGCAGTCCTAATTAACAGGCAATTACCTTGGAAACACTGCATACTTCCTACTGGTATTTCTTATAATGTACTCCATATTTATATACGATTCTTTTGTGTTGGTAGCATATGTCATAGGAAGAAAGGAAGAGTGCTGCTTTAAGTGTTATCGTTTTGCCACTAATCAGGATATTTAATGCGTTCATCAGGCAATCAACGTCTATGCAGTATGCGAAATCTCGTTCAGTTATAAAGAATTGTTCCAAAACTTTATTTCTAGTTTGAAATGTTGTCACTTTCACGGAGGGGTGCAGATAATTCCATTGTTGCAACCTCGATGCCAGAAGTTCTGCCTTATGTTTAGAAAGATCTAGATCCCTTATTAAATCATTGAGCTCTTTTTGTGTGATTTTATGATTGGACGCGTATGTAATTGGCATGTAGTCTGGATCTCTTGAAGTTGATGGCTCCTGTTCTTCACTATTTGAGGAAACACTGTTATGTTCGTCAGAGTCAACAATAATATGTTGTGGAGTTTGAGGAACAGGGAGTCCTTCACTATGAAGTACAGGCCAAATTCCTGAAAGCATATTAGGTTACACAAGTGTTGGTTTTTTCTTTATAGACATACCTTTCTTGATGGGGGGGGGGGACATACAGAAATAACAATTAGTAGTATTATTGGTAGGCTCCCTCCAAACCATGGGCACTGCAAACGGCATACAACATCCTTTTCCTTTGACCCACTCATTAAGTTTCGATGAACATGTGGTGCAGCACACATGTGGTGCCCACTTCTTTCCTGGTCCCCTATCTTACACCCAAAATATAACAAATATGCTATTTTGATATATAGTATCAAACGCCTCCTCCGTGCAAATGTAACCTCTCCGCATATATACCAAAAGTTATTCGGATTATTCACATACTTCCGAGGCATTTTTCTATTTGTCTGTAGGAATAGAATGTGAGATGATAATATAAAACATCAAAAGAATCATGAAAACACTTCGGAACACAAGAGGAATACGTCCACTTTTGTACAACAATTTATAAGAACTGAGCGATAATTCCATCAATCACATGATGAAAACATGTGCAGCGGGAATGGATTATCACGTGATTACACAGTGTTGTGAGATTTATGGCATGCTGCCAAGAGTTTATACGTGGAGATCCAATATTTAGTGGAACACTGTAATATCAGGTTATGGCTGTAACTCGAAAACTAGAGCTAAACTGGCAATTGCAATGACATTTTCAAATTCAATAACCCCGAATTAGTCAATATTAGCTATTTTCATTTCTGTGACTTTTATGTGTAGAATAGCGTTATCACTCTTATAATGCGGCTACCGCTCTGTTGGAACAGACCAAATCAACTCCTACTTCATTAGTATCCATAAAGGTGTAGTAACCTATAGCAAGATATAGTGACAGATGACTCCTCTAAAGGTCTGATAAGTTGCACTCAGATGAATTTGCTCTTGTACAACATATTCTTACATCGTTCATTCTTCTATCCGCTTCTCTTGAATCGAGATACACATTTGTGCATATGGTTTCATTGCACATTTCCTTATAGATCTAATGACAAAGCATGAATGTAATAGGTTTAGGAGTTCGTCAAATCTTAAAGGAGCTGGTTGCTGTATCATAGCTTTGACATTCTATTCAATTTGCATCATTGGGACATTTTATCCCTTTAGAAAATTATAAGTAGTGGAAAGTTTATGGAAATGACAGGGAATATTTCAGAAATTGTTCACTCCTCCCCAAAAAATATGTATTTGACATATATTGTGTATTCTAGAAAGGTCTAAGCTTTTGTACTGTAAGAGAGAGTACAAAGCTGGGGGAGAATTTCTTGAAAAGGTTTGTATCTCAACCTAGAAGCTTGTTGAAGTTGAAACTACAGGATATTTTGCTTTTAAGCTATGTCATTCAAAGCAGGGACCCATGTGCGCAAATACAAACACATATTTTAGTTAATTGATGGAAATTAATCATTTCTACACACTAGCCGTGTATAGGCTAAGATATTTGATGGATAGAGTCAACATGAAAAATTCAATGCCATGGCCGGGATTTGAACCACGGATCTCCTGGTTTCCGTCCAGTCGCTCTTAACCTTTGAGCTACCATGGCCAACGTGCCTTCCTGACATTAAATTCTCCAGTTGACTCATATTTCCCCGGTAGACCACTACGGGCTCTCGCATCCGAGATACACCGTTTGTGGCGACTTACTATTGTAAGTACTTAAGTCCCAGGCTTCATCATTTAACTCTTATTATTTTAGTTAATTGATGGAAATTAATCATTTCTCCACACTAGCCGTGTATAGGCTAAGATATTTGATGGATAGAGTCAACATGAAAAATTCAATGCCATGGCCGGGATTTGAACCACGGATCTCCTGGTTTCCGTCCAGTCGCTCTTAACCTTTGAGCTACCATGGCCAACGTGCCTTCCTGACATTAAATTCTCCAGTTGACTCATATTTCCCCGGTAGACCACTACGGGCTCTCGCATCCGAGATACACCGTTTGTGGCGACTTACTATTGTAAGTACTTAAGTCCCAGGCTTCATCATTTAACTCTTATTATTTTAGTTAATTGATGGAAATTAATCATTTCTCCACACTAGCCGTGTATAGGCTAAGATATTTGATGGATAGAGTCAACATGAAAAATTCAATGCCATGGCCGGGATTTGAACCACGGATCTCCTGGTTTCCGTCCAGTCGCTCTTAACCTTTGAGCTACCATGGCCAACGTGCCTTCCTGACATAAAATTCTCCAGTTGACTCATATTTCCCCGGTAGACCACTACGGGCTCTCGCATCCGAGATACACCGTTTGTGGCGACTTACTATTGTAAGTACTTAAGTCCCAGGCTTCATCATTTAACTCTTATTATTTTAGTTAATTGATGGAAATTAATCATTTCTCCACACTAGCCGTGTATAGGCTAAGATATTTGATGGATAGAGTCAACATGAAAAATTCAATGCCATGGCCGGGATTTGAACCACGGATCTCCTGGTTTCCGTCCAGTCGCTCTTAACCTTTGAGCTACCATGGCCAACGTGCCTTCCTGACATTAAATTCTCCAGTTGACTCATATTTCCCCGGTAGACCACTACGGGCTCTCGCATCCGAGATACACCGTTTGTGGCGACTTACTATTGTAAGTACTTAAGTCCCAGGCTTCATCATTTAACTCTTATTATTTTAGTTAATTGATGGAAATTAATCATTTCTCCACACTAGCCGTGTATAGGCTAAGATATTTGATGGATAGAGTCAACATGAAAAATTCAATGCCATGGCCGGGATTTGAACCACGGATCTCCTGGTTTCCGTCCAGTCGCTCTTAACCTTTGAGCTACCATGGCCAACGTGCCATGGTAGCTCAAAGGTTAAGAGCGACTGGACGGAAACCAGGAGATCCGTGGTTCAAATCCCGGCCATGGCATTGAATTTTTCATGTTGACTCTATCCATCAAATATCTTAGCCTATACACGGCTAGTGTGGAGAAATGATTAATTTCCATCAATTAACTAAAATAATAAGAGTTAAATGATGAAGCCTGGGACTTAAGTACTTACAATAGTAAGTCGCCACAAACGGTGTATCTCGGATGCGAGAGCCCGTAGTGGTCTACCGGGGAAATATGAGTCAACTGGAGAATTTTATGTCAGGAAGGCACGTTGGCCATGGTAGCTCAAAGGTTAAGAGCGACTGGACGGAAACCAGGAGATCCGTGGTTCAAATCCCGGCCATGGCATTGAATTTTTCATGTTGACTCTATCCATCAAATATCTTAGCCTATACACGGCTAGTGTGGAGAAATGATTAATTTCCATCAATTAACTAAAATAATAAGAGTTAAATGATGAAGCCTGGGACTTAAGTACTTACAATAGTAAGTCGCCACAAACGGTGTATCTCGGATGCGAGAGCCCGTAGTGGTCTACCGGGGAAATATGAGTCAACTGGAGAATTTAATGTCAGGAAGGCACGTTGGCCATGGTAGCTCAAAGGTTAAGAGCGACTGGACGGAAACCAGGAGATCCGTGGTTCAAATCCCGGCCATGGCATTGAATTTTTCATGTTGACTCTATCCATCAAATATCTTAGCCTATACACGGCTAGTGTGGAGAAATGATTAATTTCCATCAATTAACTAAAATAATAAGAGTTAAATGATGAAGCCTGGGACTTAAGTACTTACAATAGTAAGTCGCCACAAACGGTGTATCTCGGATGCGAGAGCCCGTAGTGGTCTACCGGGGAAATATGAGTCAACTGGAGAATTTTATGTCAGGAAGGCACGTTGGCCATGGTAGCTCAAAGGTTAAGAGCGACTGGACGGAAACCAGGAGATCCGTGGTTCAAATCCCGGCCATGGCATTGAATTTTTCATGTTGACTCTATCCATCACACACACATATATATATACATAAATACACACACTAAGACAAACACAAAGACCTTTAACAAAAAAAGCGTTCTTAGATTCCAGAGAGTCTCCAGATATATATTTGCCTTACATCTTGGTCTGGAACATTTTGTTGTCATATAATAATTCTCTAAGTAATCTACGCAGTAGAGAAGGTAAAAATGGCTTTCTGGATTCAAGGACTTTTAAAACATGTATTTACGGTCAATGTTATGGGTGGAAAGCCAAATTTCCTCCAACTACTAGGTATGCGCCAGAGAAAACCATAAATCATTCTATTCTGAACTTACTTAACAAAGACAATAGAATATTTATAGTATCTTTAATATTCTGTAATATATGTTATCTTGAGGATACGTAAGCATTCTTAAACATTTCCCTGCAGACTTGCTTTAGCACTAGCCGATAAATTTAAAACATTCATCTGTTTATTTAGCAATATTCGTTCAGTGCTGTATACTGCTGAAATCATTAAGTTCCTTCTTCTATTAAATCAATAAACGTTTCAGTGATTTTTCATCAAAGCAAGAATATAAATTGGACCTGTTATTAGCTGGAATATCTCAGATATGATCGAAAATTTTCAAGTTTTAAAAGTAAAACTTCTGAAACAGGAATACAAAAATAGATGCTAAAACTAGTGGAAGAAAGTTGCAGATATTTTATATAGAAAGCTAAGTGTTTTATAGGGAATTATACCATGCAGTTGTGTGATGTTAAATATTAGAATTCAAAATCCATAAGATGTGCTTTTAATGTTATTTGCATATCATGAATGGGACACATAGAGGGAGTGCAGAGACAGAGAGAATGAAAGAGCGGGAAATGCCATCTTGCCTAGCTTGGGAATATACATTTTTCTAGCAATATATTTTTTTGGACAGCTTGAAGTGCCAAATCAAAAAAAAAAACGGTGTAACAAGTGTGACATTATTTTGTATTTTAAGACATATAAATTAGGAGTTCAAGATAATTAGAGAATACGTGTATGTAAATTACTACATTTGTTAAAAGAGCAATATTTTTGGAACAAAGGACAATTCCAACCAAACAGTTTCACTTACTTTCTGTATTGATGTATTTAAAACTCTCGTGTCAAAATTTAAGTTATAGAATGTGAACGATTTGCATCAACAGGGCTAAACAGACCTAGTTACACACACACACGCACACGCAGACGCAGACACAGACATGGCATATTTGAGGCCAAATTATTTGTTGTTGAACACCAACATGGAAATACACGAAGCAATACCACAGGCAGAGAGGTAGAAGGTAGGTACATTTCTGGTGGCACAGACATAGGAGTTAGTAAAACACTTCTTGTGCCTTTGGTAAAACAGGACAAAAGCTTTTTCTGCAGCCAATCAAACATTTATTTCATCCAGGTTATATGATTTTTAGTAATTATTGGCGGACAAACGAGTGTTTACCGAGTGTGAGGTATATGTACTTAAGTTGAACTATTTCTACTGTTTTGTGGATCCCTGAGCAGGGGACATATCTAGCAGCATAAAAACAAAATGCGAAGAATTTGGGGCTGATGTGTCAAGTATAGATTGAAATACCACATTTTGTTGGGTGCATAATCAAATAATCCTGTAAGAAAAGCTTACCCTTGGACAGAAACTCCCTATTACTATTTTAAAGCAGCCACGAGCATATAACCATCCTGAAATGAGCACCTTACATTGAATAAATTATTAAGCTTCACCATTTATACACAACATAGCCTAACCTGAAGTTACTTCTAACAAGTATAGAATCCTGTCCACATTCAAGTATTAAAAGCTACACTTATTTAATAAATTATAAATTACTTAGAAGGGTAAGTCTTGGCTCTCCATAGTGAGATATGTCTTACAGCCATTTGCAGTGACGTAGGGGGTTGCTGGGCTCTTTCTGAATATATTACTGGACTTTGAAACTGAACGCCCACTTTATAAACTTTTTATCATATTTATTAAGTAGTAATTATAATAATAATAATAATAATAATAAACCTACGTTCTATAGCTTCTTAAACACAAGGAACTAACCATTTCATACGTTCAATCTATGTTAGTATTAGTTAATACATATAATAAATACTACAGGCATTTTGTTACCTATGTTTTATTCTCAAACATTCATCCATCCAGAAAGGTTGCCTATTATTACGAGCATCAAACCTGATAATATAACCAAATATTACAGTCTTTTAAGTGAATTTAATTGTCCATAGACCTATTCAAATACACATAAACAGCAAAGCATATTTCACTTTATGCTTTAGAACTGAACTTTTATTATTCTGCAAATAAACAACTGATATAATATAAACTGAGTGTGTGTGCCACAAAAATTGAGGATTTACCAGCATAAAAGCATGAAGAACCACTATAGCATCACACATCTCCGCAGACGCAATGGAACCAGATCTGACATAGACTATATGAAGTACATTTGTTGGCATAATGGTATTTTAGTGCTTCTATTGAAGACAGTTTATTGCAAGTACGGACCAAACAACGACGTGGGTAAGCTGGTATTCTTAAACCTGGATGACAGCGGCACTTCTCCGACTAATGCATCTATGGGTGGTTACAGCCTTCTGGTCGGTGAGAACAATAGCCAGACTTGTGGGTGATGCAAGTTGAATTACTGACCAGGAAATGCACGTTGATGTGGCTGTGTTTAGTGGAGCACTCTGATGGTCTGTGAGTTCATGTTTGTCAAGTGATAGCAGAAGGAATTACTGTCCAGCTTCAGCTCGTGTACAGCGACGTGTTTGTAGGTGCCGGGCAGCCTCTGGTGTTCCATGAGCAAATTCGGAGGGTGGCTCCCAATGCATCGGGGTCGAGGAGAGGATACCACAGCTGATGTTAATGGTGGCCTAGTAGCTCTTATTCAGTCTTCCAGGGCAGGCATCACCTGCTACTTCATGATCTTAACGAGTAGTTCTTAACATCCATTGCTCCATCTTCAAGGATCAGTATATCCTCTTAACTGAGAAAGCTCTGTTCTATTCCAGGCGCAGGGTTGTACCTCATGGCGATGGACACCAATTAACGTATGAAACAACTGATGCAAGTTTAATACACGAATGTTCTGTAGCAGTTGTACATACATATATACTGCATCTTTTTTAAAGGACTTAATTTTAACACAAGATTTTGTATTTCGAATCTGAAAGGTGCAAATGTTGAACGTAGGCCTTGGAAATTACTATAAAAATCACTGAGAATTGTGGTTTCTAGGTCCATATAATCAACAAAATGTCTTTCTAGAAGGCCTTGGTTTTAACCAACTACTAGGTATGTGCCAGAGAAAACCATAAATCATTTTAACCTGAACTCACTTAGCAGACAAGGACAAAAGAATATTTATAATGATGTGTATCTTTAAATATTCTGTGACATATGTCATCTTGAAGATACTTAAGTGTTCTTAAACAGTTTCCCCGCAGACTTGCTTTAACACTAGCCAATAAGTTTAAAACATTCATCTGTTTATACAGCAATTTTCATTTGGTGTCGAATGCTGCTAAAAACATGATTAAGTTTCTTCATTTATTCAATCAATACACGTTTCCGTGACTTTGCATCAAGCAAGAGTCTAATTTGGATCTGTTATTTGCTGGAATATTTCAGATATGGTGGAATATTTACAAGTTTTAAAAGTAAAACTTCTGAAACAGGAATAGAAAAATAGGTATTTAAACTAGTGGAAGAAAGTTTCAGATATTTCTTATTGAAAGCTGAGTGTTTTATGGGGAATTATACCCTGCAGTTTTGTGATATAAAATATTAGAATTTAAAATCCATAAGATGTGATTTTAATGTTATTTGCATATCATGAATGGGACACATAGAGGGTGTGAAAGAGAGAGAGAGAATGAAAGAGCAGAAAATGCCATCTTGCCCAACTTGTGAATATATATTTTTCTAGGAATATATTTTTTTAGGACAGCTGGATGTGCCAAATCGAAAAAAAAAGAATGGTGTGACATACGTGACATTATTTTATATTTAAAGACATATAAATTAGGAGTTCAAGATAATCAGAGAATAAGTTTATGTAATTGTACTACATTTGTTAGAAAAGCAATATTTTTGGAACGAAGAAGGCTATTCCAAGCAAACTGTTTCTTTTCGTTTCTGTATTGCTGTATTGAAATTTTTCTTGTCAAAATTTAAGTTAGAGAATCTGAACGATTCGCATCTACTGGAGTAAACAAACCTGGTTATATATATGAGGCCAAATTATTTTTTGGTGAACAATAACATGGAAATACACGAGGCGATACCAGAGGCAGAGAGATAGACGACATGTACATTTCTGGTGGCTCAGAGATAGGAGTTGGTAAAACTCTTCTTGTGCCTTTGGTCAAACAGGACAAAAGTATTTTCTGCAAATCAAACATTGATTTCATCCAGCTTATACGATTTTTAGTAATTGTTGGCATACAAACGGGGGCTTACTGGGTGAGATATATGCACTTAAGTTGAACTATTCCTACACTTTTGTGTATCGCGGAACAAGGGCCATATCTAATAGCAAAAGAGAATGTGAAGAATTTGGGACTGATGTGTCATTTAGATCTAAAACACCATATTTTGCAGGGTGCGTAGCCGAATAATCCTCCATAGGACCAGATAGGGGGGGGGGGGGGTTGTTAATCTCTAGGTCTTGCCCTATGGAAAGACCCTTGGAGGCGCGCGTGCCCTCTTTTGGCACAGCTCGGTAACTCCCTGGTAGAAGGAGGCCCGGGTCCTTGGTCCTATGGGTCCAGGACTAATGGGAGTAGAACCTCTGCACTTAACTAACTGTAAGAAAAGCTAACCCCGGAAGAAAACTCCCTATTGGCATTTTAAAGCAGCCACGAGCATATACCCATCCTCAAATGAGTACCTAACTTACATGGAATAAATTATTGAACTTCAACACTTATTCACAACCTATTGTAATCATAAGGTATTTCTAAAAAGGATAGAATTCTGTGTTGGACTCCGGGTCTCTTGACTTAGAAACCTGAAGATGCTGAACACAGTTTTCAGCGAAACATCGGAAAGAAATACAAATGGACCACAACCTACAAACCCGGACAACATAGTTAGGAGAGTTAACGATGCCGGCCGTGAAAGCCTCAGTATTTATGTTAGTATTAGCTAATACATATAATAAATATTACAGGCATTTTGTTTCATATGTTTTATTGTCAAACATTCATCCATCCAGTAAAGTTATCTATCATTAGGAGCATCAAGCTGATATTAGAGCCAAATATTACAATCTTTTAAGTGAATTTTAATGTCTATAGACCTATTCAAATACATATAAACGTCAAAGCATATTTCACTTTATTCTTTAGAACTGAGCTTTTATTCTTCTGGAAATAAACAACTGATATAATATAAACTGAGTGTGTATAGCACAAAAATTGAGGATATACCAATATAAAAGCTTGAAGAACCACTATAGTGTCAAACATCTCCACAGCCAAAATGGAACCAGATCTGACATAGACTATATGAAGTCAAACATCTCCACAGCCAAAATGGAACCAGATCTGACATAGACTATATGAAGTCAAACATCTCCGCAGCCAAAATGGAACCAGATCTGACATAAACTATATGAAGTACATTTGTAGGCCTAATGGTATGTTAATGCTGCTCTTAAAGGTCGTTTCTTGCACGTACGGAATAAACAATGACGTGGGTAAACTGGTATTCTTAAACCTGGATGACAGCAGTACTTCTCCGTCTATGTACTATCTTTCAAGAAAGTAAATGTACACTTTCCGCGGGTCAGTATCACTCAGGCGTTCCATGACTATGTGGTATGAAAACTAAGTCGGCCATGCTCATAGATGTATAGTGTCGTGGTCGCCATTTTAACCTGTTACTCACTTCGAACATTTCTAAGGCTATACTAACCCAGTATAACAAAATATTGAGTATTTATCACAAAGTAAGTAATAATTATCTTGCAGCTGAGCAATTAACTACATGGAGTTGGAAAATGTGCAAGAAAACGGAAAACAAGTGGAATTATAATTTTAACAGAACCAATATATATGTGCTATATAAGGCAAGCTATCTTAACTATTCCCGTAGCTCAGGAGCAAAGATAAGGGCTGAGATAAGCAAGACCATGCTTCCATGGTTCGAACCCTAACATGTGCGCATAATTTTTAACTCCAATTTTCTAATCTCTGTTTCATATAACCTTGCCCCGCTGAAATGTATCACTCCGCATTCAACAACCCTCCCCCTCGCCCTAATTGGCTAATGCTTTCGCGTCATAGGCGGTGCCTTCCCGTCACATTTAAACCTGCAGTAAATGTTGTAATAATTGCCGGGAAGATAAATAAAATCATAAAAAAAATCATACAAATAAGAATATGAAGGCATGCAAAAATACAAGTTTATAATGAACTGAGCAAATTGAAACAGAATGACTGAGCAATGAAACTGAAAGAGTTTATAATGAAAGGCCTTTGGCCTTTTCCACTGGGAATTTTTAAACCATCACACATACCTTTCAAAAATGCTTGTCTTTCCGTCTTAAAAGTCGTGTCACACCATACTTTACTTTTTGTGTGTTCTTCGTGTATTTTTAGCGATTTGTATCTCGGTGCAGTGTGGTTGTCCTTAAATAGCATCTTTGCCACACAGCAATATCGCCTCTGTCTTTTAGCACATTTTTCTTGCCTCTTTCTTCATTCACAAATCCCAGCTGTATAAGCAATCTGCTGAAATTTGGTAAATCTGCATCCTCATTTACAGTAGACGAAATGTTACTTATGTTAGGGAGTTCATTTCTAAAGAAAAACTACACACATGACGACGCACAACACTTTTCACGTATTTTCTCCGAGCATGCACTTTTGTTTATTCCTGCTTTTGCCTGGAGTGGTAAGTTTTCCTGTTTCCTCAATTTCATGTTGCGATGTTCCTACGGATCTAATACTCACATCTGTAACTTCAGAGCACAGCTGTTCGACTTCTCTCACTGACAAAGACGGATTCTTCTCTTTGAGTGCATTAAACACATGCAACACAATTCTTTTTTCGCCTGTTTGTAAATAATTATCCTTGCGATACTTCAGCGAAAAACTGGCGGTAGACTCTGTCATTATACATATAAGTACATGCGCAATAAACGATCAATAAAATAATTTAGCTCCCGCACTCTCGAATGACGATGCATGACTAATCCAGTTCAAAACAAGGTCAGTGATAAAAGTCATATAAACAAATGTCACCACTACCGCTAAATCACGTGCTATCGTGCCATGTGCTTGAGAGCAAAGGAACCTCCTCTTTACTTCGTTTAAGAATTAACATGCATTTCAGATAAATCAACTCTGTTGCGTGATATATTTAATTAAAACAGTTACGAAAATATAAATTTGACAGTTCTCTTCCAACATATAATGATATATCACCATGTTAAATAACGAACTAATTTTTACCGCACGACAGTCATTACCACAACAGCAACCACTGAGAGGTGATTAGGTCACGTGACCGTTAAGAGATACTGGGCAAGCTTAGGTGAAACAAGGTATAAGTTTGTTGGACGCAGTAACGAACTAATTAACAACTGTTCTCTTGTAGCTAAGCTGTTACTTCTGGCATTGCAGAATACCGAAGAAATTGGAAAACATGTGGAATGGCGATTTTAATAGAACCAAAAGTTATATATATATATATATATATTGTATATAACCAGCACTATCACATCTGTTGGCGTAGCTCAGTGGTAAAACGCACGCTGTGTTAAGTGTACTGATGATTTGCGGTTCGAACCCTCAACATGTAATACTTTTTTCCCCTTGTATCTCTTGTGCATGTGCAAAATATTGCTGGAAGTAATGCACTGCATTTGTATCTTTCACTAAGACTTCATCATAGTGAAATAGCATTCCACGTCCACGAGGTTGTGTGGAGCTGACTGCAGCTCAAAAGGGTGAAATTATAGGCCGTGCTTCTCATGGTGAAAACGCTTCATAAATTGCCAGAGAACTGAGTTTCGACCGAAGAACAGTGAAGCAGTGGCTGGACAGGTATCATGAGGGAGAAGTTGAATGGGCCAAATCATGCATGCGTTCAGTTGGGCCTCGTGCAACAATGCTTGCTCAAGATGAAGCCCTGGTAGCAGATGTGAGGAACCAGCCTTCAAGACACAGGTCCATCTTTCTAGATAAAGCAGTTGAATATGGTTCCTCATATGAAACCATATGCCAACGATTAAAGGATGCTGGTATTGCATCACATCGTCCTGCCACTAAGCTTTTTCTTACATAGGCACACAAAGCAAAACGATTACAATAGGCACAGCACAATTGCAACCTTCCTCAGTCTTATTGGGACCAGGTAATCTGGAGTGACGAGAAGGTATTTCGATCTGACCAGCAAGGGACCATATGTCTGTACAGACCACGAGGAACTTTATACGAACCTCAACACGTCGTTCGAGGAGCATATTTGGGAAGAATTTCAGCGCAGTTCTGGCCCTACATGACAGCATCAGGTCCAGGGGAGTTAATTCAAGTGCCAGAGAGAATGACGAGTGCAGTCTATGTAGACATTCTCGAAAACATTTTGCTACCATCCCTTCGTACTAGGTTTCCAAAACAAGAAGAGTATACATATTATGCATGACAACAGTGCTGTTCATACTGCAAATAACACCGAGGATTGGCTAACGAGGCATCCAGAAATAATCTGCTTGGACTGGCCACTAAAGTCTCCCGATCTAAACCCCATTGAACATATGTGGTTCTTCATGGTGAAAGAATGGGAAGAACGTCGACCAGATAGGGTTAAAGAAAATTTGGTTGCTGACATGATGGAGCTGTGGCAACATTATCAGCAGAATCCAAAGTGGTGTTCGGTATTGGTTGCAAACATGCACGAAAGATTAAACGATGTAATTATAGCTGAGGGCGATTACACCAGGTTCTATATTACAAGATTTCATCTCTATTTTCCATTCTTTGTTTCCACAAATCATTGTTTATTCTAGCAAAAATATGTTTTCTATAACATTTTCTATGTTTCATAATTTATTTCATTTGTTAATGTATGACATTGGCTTCATGAACAAATGACAGCTTTTTACTTTGTTTCCTAAGCAACATTATCTTTGGATATCGTCTTCTTTTTGTAATTCCTAATAATGGCTATTTGTAACTACGGTTACACAGATTATCTTTTCAGTTTTATGTCTTATAGTCCACTGGATTATGCAGTTTTATTGAAGCTCTAAGTTTCTCAAGATGAGAACTATTCAGTTTCTTGTTATTTTATATGTTAGTTTATTGTTAGAACAGATGGGTGGTATACAGCGTTTAGGAGATGGCTCCATTAAAATTATCATTCAAACTTCTGGCATTCTTTTTGAAAACAGTTTATTAACTTAGTCGCAAGAGAGAAAGTATAATTTCATTCGTTGCAGTGTCTTACAAAGTAAAAACATTAGAATAAAAATTATGACTACATACTAGGTTTCGAACCATGAATCCTCGGCTCAGTAACAGCATGTATTTTGCCGGTGAGCTACGATAACATGTGTAACATGTAGGTTATATACAACAAGATGTTGGCTCTATTAAGCTGCCATTCTTCCTGGTATTCGTCTTCTTGCTAATTATCCAATACCATTAGTAACAGCTTACCCCAAGAGAACAGCTGTAAATTGGTTCGCTACTTAATCTAACGAATTAAAAATCTGGAATAAAGAACATATCCACAGTAGGCACTCAAACCATGAATACTCGTAATATTTATCAGAGCCTGTGCTCTCTGTCATTGAGCTAAGTGAGCACTTAAGGAAGCTTGATTTATATACAATATAGGTATTGGTTCTGTTAAAAACATAATTCCACCTGTTTTCCGTTTTCTTGCACATTTTCCTACGCCATGTAGTTAATCGCTCAGGTGCAAGATAATTATTACTTACTTTGTGATATATATATATATATATATATATATATATATATATATATATAATCAGTCTTTTGTTATACTAGGTTAATATAGCCTTAGAAATCTTCGAAGTGAGTAACAGATTAAAATGGAAACCACGACACTATACATCTACGAACATGGCCGATTTAGTTTTCATACCATCTAGTCATGGAACGCTTGAGGGATACTGACCTGCAGAAAGTGTACATTTACTTTCTTGAAAGATAGTACCTATAGGCGATTACACCCTAGTGGTCGGCGGGGACATAGCTGGACTTATGCGTGCTGCCGGTTTTGCAGACCAGGAAATGCACGTCAATGTGGCTATGTTTGGATGGAGCAGTCTGATGATTTGTGTATTCATCATCATGATAGTGATAGGATAAGGAATTACTATCCTGGTTGAGCTCAAGTCCCGCGACGTGTTTGTAGGAGCCGGACGGCCTCTGGTGTTCCATGGGCAAATTCGGGCAGTGTGGGTCTTAGTGTATCAGGGTCCAAGAGGGGATGACACAGCTCATGTTAAAGGTAGCATAGTGGCATTCACTGATACAATCTTCCAGGGAAGGCATCACCAGCTGCTTCAGGATCTGAGCGAGTAGTTCCTAACATCCATTGCTCCAGATGACTTCTTCAAGGGTCAGGATCTCTTCTTGTCTTAACTTAGCACTTAACACATGTAGCACTTCTAGACATATACTGCTAAATTTTAGAGTTTAATTTTAACTCAAGAATTTGTATTTTGAACCTAAAAGGAGTAAGAGTTAAACTTAGGCTGGTGCAGTATTAAAATCACTGAGAATTTTTGTTTCTATGTCCACACAATCAACAAAACAACCTTCTAGGTGGCCTTGGTTTTATCCAACTTTAGATTGAGGTTAGTAGAGAGCAACTTTCAATATACTTTTGTTTTGTTAACTTTGGTTATGACTTCCGTGAATGTGCTGTGGTAGAAGTTCTATACATTGCATTCACATGACTCGCTACTCACTATCATTTACTCTTGTACACCTGTACGAATTTTTCATTCTAAAGCTTACTTCTCTACCTGCTTCGTGTTAATCCAAATAAATATTTAGAGGGCCCGGCCCTTGTAGCCATAGTTGTTAGAGCGTACGTCTCTAGCGTTCCTTCGCGCAGTGGGTCGCGGGTTCGAGTCCCGTCTCCGGCATGGGTGTATATGTGTTTTGTCTGTGTATTGTGTATGTGTGCGCCACTCGAGAAAATATATTCCCTCCCACCTGATGGTCAAATGGGTTCTTCCCGAAGGCCAAAAATAAAGAAAGAAAACCAAATATTCGGGAAACAACTTCTATACACATTTCGTTACTAGTTGTTCTTACAAATACTCATCTTGTACTTCAAGTTAATTGAGATATACATTTGAAGAGATTATATTATTGTAACTTTTGTTTAACTGCAAGAACGATATGCTTATCATGCAGGTTTTACTGATATAGACAAATCTCATTAGAGGGGGGGGGTGTATCAGTTCCGTTTTAATTGATTTCAATAAATACCGCTATAGCCAAGTTTAAAGAAATATATGAAAGTTTTCTAAAACTTTTCGTGTAGTCCAGATGGTAGGATGCTTTTTAAAGAATGCCTGTTACATTCTCGGTAGATGCAAAAATGAAATCCCAAGTATGGTACTTTAAATGTTCTTTGATTTTGAGCTCTGCAGTTTACATGCACACATGAACCTTTTCTTAACATGCATAAACATTCTCAGTATTTTCTAAATATGTTTCCAGGGGAATTTCAAATATTTGGATACAGTGCAATACATCCCTTACATATACACGTAAGTATTAATTAATGAATACTTTTTCTTCAAAATGATAGTTGTATTGAACAATTGAAATCAATGAAGACAGAAGATGCCTAAAATAGCTGATGCCACAAACGCGTTGTTTCAAATAATTTTGTCCTATTTATATAGCTTATATATGGACAATATCAAAATTAATATTCACTTTTCTTTGCTTCATATATATATATAGGTCCGTCTGTTTCTTGTTTAGAATTTTTAAACGCTTTCATATAAGCGTATGGCTGGCTATTAGACAAGTGGAATCCAACACCTTAAGATGCACAGGTATACACAGTGGGAACCCGCAAAGTAAATGTTATCTTACTTACGTAAATTTGTATAGGGAAGCGGATAAAAACAAACCTGAAACAAATGAATTATCCATCTCCCATTTGTCCTTTGTCAATTCTCAAATGGCTGCATGGCGTAAGCTACGAGGTCCAGGTTAGTGTGTGTTGTACGAGGGCTGTTCAAAAAGTAATCACAAATTTTGTGTTTTTTAAAGGTATTGATTTATTCATTATTATCTATTTTGTCCCCTTCAAAGTAATCCCACCAGATATTATTTACCTGTGCCAAATATTTTCCAATCCTCGAAGCAGTTTGAAAATAGTTTTTATGATCTTGTCCAGCTACTCCTTTGATGCTGTCTTTATCTCCTCAATCATGGCCTACCGTCGTCCTTTCAAGGGGCCCTTCAGTTTTAGAAACAAAAAAGTCATAAGGGGCCAGGTCTGAGGAGTATGGTGGCTGCGGCATCATAAGTGGGTTGCTTTTAGCCAAAAATGCGCTCAGAAGCAACGCTGTGTGAGCAGGAGTATTATCATGTTGCAAAAGCCAATTTTTGTTCTTACACAAATCCGGGAGTTTCCGGAAGATTGTTGTGCGCAAATTATGCATAACTTACATGTAATATTCCTCAATGACTGTTCTACCTTGTGGCTACTTTAAGTTTTTTTTTTTTTTTTGTTTTTTTTTTTTTTTTTTTTTTTTTGAGATCTTGCTCTGCTCCTTCGATGCCCTCTTTATCTCCTCAATCGTGGCGTAGCATCATCCTTTCATGAGCCTCTTTAGCCTTGGAAAAAAAAGGTCACAGGGGGCCAGGTCTGGGGAGTACGATGGATGCGACATCACAAGTACGTTGCTTTTAGCCAAAAATTCGCACACAAGAAACGATGCGTGAGCGCGGGCTTTATTATGTTTCAAAAGCCAATTTTTGTTTTCCCAAAAATCTCAGAGTTTCTGGCAGTTTGTTTCTTGCAAATTACAGATAACTTGAAGGTAATATTCCTCATTGACTGTTCTACCCTGTGGCACGAACTCATGTTGCACCACGCCCCAGCAATCGAAGAAACCTGTATGCAAAGCCTTCACGTTCGAGGGAATTTGGCACGCTTTTTTCTGTCTTGGCTCGTGTGGCAGTATCCGTTGGAATGATTGAGCTTTAGTTTCCATGTTATAACCATAAAATCATGATGCGTCACCAGCACCTCTGGAACAAATTTGGTTCTTTTGGTAACTCGCAATACTTTTGGAAGAGACCTCGTATTTTGTTAATGAAATGTAGGCCGTGTGGGTTTACGTTGCAGAGGTCAATGTGTGTAGCAGAACGGGATGACAGCGTCTGGTGTTATGAGAGAGACTGTCTAATCACTTACTGAGTATTTATAACACAATTTCTCGCATTTTACAAACTGACCTACTTATAGCCCAAATTTTAATGTGTTTAAAGGCTTTGGGATCTCAGTAAGGAGGTAAGGAAGATAAAATATGATAGATTCTTTTCGCAGCTACTCTTGAACTAATGGTAATCAAACTTGAGCCAGGACCGAAAAACGAGCGTCAAGTTCTGTCGAATATGAAGGATTACTTATAGTTTTCTTCGATTGCAGGGGCATGGAGCATCATGGGTTCTTGCCACAAGTTAGAACAGTCAATAAGGAATATTACCTGCAGGTTAACTGTAATTTGAAAGAAACAATCTGCCAGAAACTCTGGGATTTGTGGGAGAAAAACATTGGCTTTTGCACCATCATAATACCTCCGCTCACGCATCGTTGTTAGTGTGTGAATTTTTTGATGAAATCAACGCACTTATGATGTCGCATCCATCGTACTCCCCAGACCCGGCCGCCTGTGACTTTTTTTCCCAAAAGTAAAAGGCCCATGAAAGGACGGCGCTATGCCACGATTGAGGAGATAGAGGGCATTGAGGAGCAGAGCAAGATCACACAAAAGATTTTTTAAAGTGTTTCGAGGATTGGAAAAAACGCAGGCTCAATTGTATAATATCTGGCGGGGATTACTCTGAAGGGTAAAAAATGGACATTTATGAATAAATATTTTTTTAAAAAAATCGCGATACCATTTGAACAGACCTCGTACGTCCCACAATCTAAGGTTTTAAGGATAACTTGTCAAAGCTGATCAGCATGACGAACAACTAGTAGGGGAGTACTAGTAATACTCAGATATTTTAGGAACTTGAAGCAAAATTGAGGCCTTGAAATTACGTTATCTGTGTATACGTTATCAGAGAAACACATCTGAATTGTTACACGCTCTTGACCTTGACTATGTCTTATGGTTCATTAGTGCAGAGTCATTAAGAATTAGAGGAGCACACGGTCATCTACATGGGCGAAGTCTGATGACATGTAAACGGGATCATAGTTGTTTGTTAGAGAAAAGATAGAAGGCCAAAAAAGTACAAAAAATGAATTAACAGGAGAGATAGAAGAAAAAATAGTAAAATCAATAAAGAAAATTGTGAAAAAACAAGTATGAAACAGGAGAAATTACCCAAAATGTCACCTCAGGAATGTTTAAAGAACTTTATGGACCTAATAGGAGATAATAAAGTAGTTCACAGGGATAATACAAGCTAGGGAAGAAATTATTTAAAACTACAGTATTCGTTGGTAAATCTACAACATTCGAAATACACTAGAAGATACAAAATTTTTTTAAAAAAAAGTATAGCATTAGGAATAGAGCATTCTAGGAGACTTTAGAGAAAAATAGACAATATAAAAACATGAAAACATAATTACAAATGTGTTCAATAAAATAAATGCAAAGGAAGAGGTAAATAAGTGCTGGAAAATAGGCATGTTGCTACAAATATACAAAGTGAAAGGCGGTGAAAACCAGACAGGGAACTACAGGGGAACAAGCTTGTCATATTTACTACGTAAAGCATATTAGGGATGTTAACTGACAGTTTAATGGATTGGGCTGTGTCAGAAAAAAGGATAAAGGGATTCAAATCAGGATTCAGAAAAGGAAAGCAAACAAAGGATAGTGTTAATTAAATTTAAAGGGAGTCGATTAATGACACTAAACAACACTTACTTTTAAATTTTTCCAGAACATGTTTCAGAGACTTTGCCTCTATCCTCAGCCGGCAAAGTCTCTGAAACATGTTCCCGAAAAATTTAAAAGTAGGTGTTGTTTAGTGTTATTAATCGAATCCCTTTAAATTTAATTTATCATAACACTGTTTTCAACACTTCCAAGAAAGGAATTGCAAAGGATAATGTGTTTATAATAAAGACAATTATTTATATGCTCGAGCGAATAGAGAGGTACAGTATATATGTCTCCTTGCAGACCTTGAAAAAGCAGTCCATAGAATAAATATAGATGCACTGTTATGTTAACTGGGATTAAAAGAATTAGTTGATGAAATTATAGAACAAATAAAGAAAATATACAAGGGAATTAAATTTTTATAATGTGTAAATGGAATAAAATTACGGGAATAATGGAAGTGTAAACTGAATTTCTACTGATATATGCAAACGTGATTGTTAAGAATTGAATAACTGTACTTTTCGTTTTTGATATTTGCATAACCAGTTAGATAAGTAGATAACAAATGGTAAAACAAAACAAAAGAAGAAGAAACAGTAAATTCCCATTTGACGAAACCAAATATTTCAAAATTCAAAACAATACTAAGAAATATCTCAACATTGTTTCGTTAAAACATTATTTTGTATAAACTGTATGGTATAAGAGATTTATGTGTTTGTGTAACATTTTGCGTCTCTTACAGATCCCCTATTATGCAAAAATCATTCTGCATAGCAAGAACTTCACAGATAATCCATGAACATTGCAGACATAAAATTCATTTGCCATTAAAGTACCTGAAACTTTTTGTATTTATGGAAAATCCTTAGAGTCCCGTTTAGGAAAATCAAAGCTTTAGAACAGTGTCTCATGTAAGGAGTACCTTGAGGTGGAGGATTTTCCGAGGGTCCCTCTCCTGGTATACTTAGAAGAGGGAGTATGAAAAACAAATTTTGGTATTTAGCTGTTTATTCGTTTTTATATCTCTCTTCTGACCCACCGATCCACCCACCTAAACACACACAAAAACACATAAACACACAAACGTGTATCACAATGTGTATTATAGTAAAAGTAAAAATAAACCAGGAATGGTTTTAATGTATTACTAGCGAGGGTTATGTTTCATAGAACATGTTGTCCTCTTAGACTTCTTAAGAAAGAAGGCCTGTCACTCATAATTTTCAAATAATTCATGTTATGACTTTATCATAGCCTGCCTAGCTTTGGGCTCCTTTAACAGCGTACAGTACATGGACACAACACACCACAGAGGAAAATAGAGTTATTCTCAATCTGCTGGATGCACTGGTTTTGATGTGAGCGGCACTGAATACTTTTATATGGATCTTAAAGATGAGGCAGGCATCTAATAATGCAGAAAATGATTTAGCGGTATTGAATCATTTTTTACTTAGTAAAATTGTTAATTATTTCAGGTAACTGAGAGTTAACATTTTAACATAAGCTAGTTTTAATTGTGAATAAAGTAGCACAACTTCAAACCAAAAAACATGGAATTTCATGTTAAATAATCTCGTCTGTAAAATTCAGGCTTTACTACAGCCAACTCTATTCTTCTCATATCTATGGCGAAAGCTATAAAGACATTTTCTCTCTACTAATGAGATATAAGAAGCCTTTTTATGAATAAGGTGTACAAATGTAAATAGAGTGTCATGTGAGTGTAACACAACAGATTTGTTTCCTTCTAGATTATTATCGGTTTAAATTGGGTTTGACAGCTAACTCGTATTGTTTATTGTCCCAGGGATATCAGGTACTTACTTAAACCTCTTGAAACTCTATTCCTATAAAGGTGGCCATTTCGTTGTTATAGGAGGCAAATACCATTGTCGTGATTTTGGCATTAAAATGACCTGAACATTGTTCTGCTAACATATAATTTTGTCTTAGAATAAAATTTTAAGAGCATCTGTAAACTTCAACATGTATACTTCACCGAAACTGATCCATGCTATACCATCAAGGTAAGTCGTTTTGCTTTATGTATTGTGTATCTAATCTCTGTGGCTGCAAAACTTAAACTTTTTAGCTACTGCTATACGAGTTGCAAATCACAGAAGACAATGGAGTGCTCCCTGATATTTCAGAGCTGGATGCTTTAGAAAGAGCTAAAATGTTAAGTTCAGAGAATGTATTTAGAACGTCTAATAAAGTCAAAATGCTCTATTACAATATTAGACTCACCAGGTGCATAATGCTGCTGCACTCAGAATTTATGGTAGGGATAACTGATCTTTGTCAGTTCTAATGAAACTTCGGAAACACAAAATAGCACTGAGTAATTTAAAACATTGTAAAAGAATCCAGCTAACTATTCCATAGCAGATGGAGGAAGTTTTTTATTCCACTGAAAGTGCAATATTTACAGTTCATAAAAAATATATTTTGAGATCCGCGGAAGTCCACATATTAGAAAGTTTTTTATCTACATAAATTAAAAACATGTGAGTGGGAGAGTGACTGCGTGAGGTTTATGGTCTTGTCGACAAGTACTTCATATTGGCCGCTCAAAAAAGAAAGTAGGGCAAGATTTGATGCCAGAGCGTGTCTTTATGTAAGTGAGGACTTTGAACTTCCATGTTGTTTGTACGACCATGAAAAGAAAATAATCTCTAATTTGATACATTCTCTCAATTTCTGTAACCATTATCATATAGCCTTATATGGTTCCCAAAAATATTGGAATTAAAATCATAGTAAAACTTATATATTCCATTACAGGGAATAGTACCGCTTTATCACAATAATTGCAGTTAATGTCATTTGACCTTTGACGGCGACGTTGCCAAGTTCTGACGAAAAAATCTGCAGACTTGTAGTAAACCGCGGAATTATAGAAGCAGGAGTGCTTGTAATTAGGTAAAACAAGTGGGAAGTAAAAGGAAAACAATGTGGATGAAGTGCATAACTTTGTGTGAAACATAAACTTAAGATTATGAAGCCTGACTTAACGTAACCTCAACCTCAACCTGTCTCAACCTTAACAGATAGTATGGAAGTAAAGAGATATATCTCTCTTTGTCTAACACACGGTAATTCTCATTAGCTTAATCCTTTTTAGAATCAGGCGAACCTCCACTCAATAGTCATCGCTCGCTGTTACTCTGCTCATACGTCTCGAAGATGGCAAGTTATCCCAATCATCCTTGTTTTAAACCAGTTCTCTGTCCAGATTTAGTCCACCATTATATGTGCCCTGGTTCTCGGACACGCCCCATGGAAATAAGATTTCGGGATTTCCTACATTCGCATGGCCTCCGAATGCCTCGCGTAGAGAGGTCGTCCATCTGCCCTTATTCTCCATGGCAGCTCAATCGTGTGCGGTTCGATCTCGCTCTTTCAAGCAACTCTAGACTCGCTACTCCACATTTGGTGTTCCAACAACTTTTTGCCGAACTACTGAGCCGTTACCCTAATTATGTTCCGGTTTTTACAGACGGTTCTCAGTTAGGTAGCACTATGGGTTGCGCGTTCTTCATTAACGGTGAGGCTCATAAATTTCGCCTTCTGGACTCCACTTCAGTTTTCTCCGCAGAGCTGTATGCCATCTTCTATTTGCTCCTTTTTATTTGTAAGTTAGCTCCTGGCTCTTTTATTGTCTGCACTGACTCTCTAAGTGCTCTTCAGGCCTTGCAACAGCACACTGCCGCCCACACCCTTGTTTTAAAAATACAGACCCAAATCTCGCAAATGCTCAGTCGAGGATACAATTTAGTTTTTACTTGGACCCCAGGCCATGTGGGGATTTCCGGGAACGAGGAGGCGGACGCGGCTGCTAAGTCTGCTTGCCATTTGCCCCGGAGTTTAACTACTACGGTGCCATACCAGGATGTGCAACGTTTCTTCCGTCGCCAACTCCTATCTGCTTGGCAGCACTCCTGGACAGCTTTGGAAGACACACAACTCCGGGCAATAAAGGAGAGCGTACAACCCTGGCTAACTTCCTGCAGGGATAACCGGCGAGCCAAGGTGATACTCACCCGGCTGAGAATTGGGCACACACGAGCGACTCATGGCCATCTGTTAAGAGGGGAACCGGCCCCTGTGTGTGCTCCGTGTGCAGTACGCCCGCGTTCGCCTGTCTTTGGGCTTGGGAACTAACTTGCTCAGTATTTTAGGGGACGACCCAGTGGCCGTGGTTAAGGCACTGTGGTTTGTTTCTGAAATAGGTTTTAATAAACAAGTCTGACTTGTATTTTATATTTATTAATTTTAGAGATTTTAAATTATTAGTCTTTAGATGGTTTTTTTTATGTCCTTTTAACAATTGAGTGTTTTATTATATTTTACCTTTTTAGCTAAATTTTTGGTAGCTTTTAGGTTTTAGTGTTGACTTCGGGCCCAAATGACCTTGTTGTCGACGGGCCCTAAAACACCACACACTCACTCACTTAATCCTTTTTACCCTCGCGTTGTTGCTACTTGCTAATAATGTGGTATAAATAATTGTAATAACTTTCAGCTTTGAATACACTGTCTTATGCAGAAGAGATTCTCTATCAGATTATGCTATTTTTACAGTCTTTTGTGTTTCTATAGGGCCAAAATTTTTGAAAATGCTTGTTGTTTGGTAATAGACCCATATTTGCTATTTGTATGTTCATAAGTAAGGACCGCACATTAGTATCGAATGTCTTAGGTTATTTTTCAAGTAAAATTAGTATTATTAAGTTAATGAAAGAAAAATCTAATGCTACCGGGTGTTCAGAAACATTAGTATATGGAATAAATAAAAGGAGAGAGTGAAAGTTCCCCTATGAACTCTATAAAAAAGGCGGGAAAACAAAAGAACTCTAGGTTAACGCAATATAATGGAAATATTGCAAAGCGGAGTGTGGCGTATTGTTCATTCTTTGCTGCTTGAAAACTTTCCACCCACATTGAATCTAGTTTTGGCAAGGGTAAGCAGTGATGACGACACCCTACCTAATTTCTCAAGATCCACTTTGAATCAGTTCCTACACGATTTAGGATTCGAAATGGAAGAAGGGGTAACAAGTGTATACTACTAGAAGGAGAAGATATTATCATGGTCTGTTGTAATATATATTTTTGTCTGCAAATTCATGTTTTGAACTATTAAAGTAACAATTAAAAAGAGGAGTAAAAATTAAAATGCACTCAAAAATTGAATCTCTTAAAATAGAATTTAATAGCAGTGTAGATAGTTCCGTATTATTGATGTATAAGCGTGAGACATGCTATAGTTGAAACTAAGCTTATCTATTGTGATTTTGTGGTTTCAAGGAATTAAAAGTACTCTTTGCAGATATTTTGAAATGCTGTTTACTGGAGCAAACAGTAACTTTGTACACCCCTTGCAGCAGTAAATAGACGTGACATACACAACAGCAAAATTCAAGGTCGTCTCGTTCACCCTGCTGCACGTAAACAAACGAAAGAAACCACTACGGTACAGTTCAAATGTCCACTGTCGCAATAAGCATCACACAACTCACACAACTACACCACCAACAACTCCTGACTACGCTCTAACACTTTGCGGTATTTTTATACCTCCAGTCATTGTTCTAGAATGCAGTTGATCGTTCGATAACAATCGCGATGCAGCGGGAGAAAGACGGAAATATCTCTGTCTCTTTCTGTGTGTGTTTCTTTCTCTCTCTCGGAAAGCGTTCAGCGCTCTTGCCACTCTTTCTTTCCTGCGCACGTATATAGCTCTGGCCTGCAGCGGCTCTAATACAAAAAATGCGATCAGTGACAATATAAAAAATGAAAACTATACTTAAGCTAACATCAAATGAATCATTAACTAATGCTTATAATAACAACTAAGCTGTACCTAACCTAAGAAAATCTAAGCTTGTATGTAAACTAGACCTAAATTAATTGGATTTTCCGTGATTCATAAGCATAAACTACATTAAAACAAATTTAACTTGACCTAATTTAATGTAGCCAGAACTAGACAAACTAAGCTTGTCTGCCTGAAAAAGTCAGACCTTTTTTGTTCCATTTGCCTTTTACTCCAATGGTCCTATCGGCGGTCGTTCTTCTTTGGAACATATTGCGATTGTGTTATCTGGTAGACATTGGGTTGCTGGTACTTAGGCCTTTCCTTTTTTAATCATTAACTCACACACACATTCACACTCTCATTCATACTTCCAGACTTTGGGGAAGATGAGGAATTATCTTGGTCAGAAAACATCCCCACCCCCATCGCCGGGAATTGAACCCGGGACCCCACACACAGCAACCAGATGCTCTACCTACTGAGGTATGGGGCCTGCGAAAATCAACTTGCTCTAACCTAATATAGACAAGAGTATCACAATTTTTATTGGCACGCCATTGTGCTTTTCTTTATTAGTACCACTACATCTCATTTTCTAAATATATACATCTTTCCTTTAAGAACGAAACAAAGAACAAATTTAACATTAGAAACTTCTTTAACAAATGAAATGTCTCGCTATAGCCACATCTTCGCAACTGTGTCACAAATACACTTCATTAATAATCACAAGTTGTATAATTAATATAATCACAATAAATGAGCTTCCATAAATCATCTTATTATGAGGTTCCTAATAATGCTTATTATGAGGTTGCGATATTATAAGACTTATTATGAGGTTATCTTAATCTTATAATATACTATCACCCAATTATCGGAAGGCACGACCAACTGGAGCTGGGTAGGGGACAGGAGGCATGTAGCCCACGCCTACCCATTTATCTTGTGGCGCTCACTGAAGAGATTGTTAGCAAAGTATCACGAGCCACTGTACCATCTCTTTCCCCTCCACCTGCCGTGTCCCGACCCTCAGAGCTTCGAGATGCAGCGATCTGCCTATATAAGCGTCGCATTGGATGACTCAGGCAGTTCTCAGTTCCCAGTCCTGAGTTCTTAGTCGGATCGAGAGAGCGAGTTGTCGCTGAGTAGCGAGTGTTACGTAATTGTAAGTATTGCGTAATTGTGAGTGCTGTGTAATTGTGTGTGTTACGTAACTATGTGTGATACGTGTACCAACTGTAATTCGGTAGAAATAAAGAACATTTTAGTTTGTGCAAGTGGACTTTTAATTTCATGAGCCCACAAAGTCACAATTCTTGACTTTTTCTAATCATGTGTTTAAGTAGTTTTACTTTCTCCCTTCCATAAATAACATCTTAAGAAAGGAAGATATTATTTAATCCCGTTTAATGTTGGCAATAATGTGACAGTATGTTGCGCTAATACTGAAGTTGCAGTGTTAATAATGAACCTTTAACAAGAGGGAAGGCTCAGGCGTTAAGGACTGTGCTTAAGTGTCTGTGTGGTCGTGTTTCATTTTCCTGACCCATGGATTTTTTAGGATATCAAGGGATTGCCAAACAAATGTTAGGAGGGATAATTGCTCTGATTTTCCTTTTCCTCCATTTTACATGACACATCTTCCTTCACCTTTCATTTTGGTTGGCTGATACATGGTTCTAAATGTCCGTGGGAAGTTTAATGTGTATAACAAAGACTTTTCTCTCATTAAACCCTGGATCTCTAGATCGTAAAATTTCTCGGACTTCCAGGAATTTCAGGGGATGTGTAAGGCCACAGGGGTGACAGTAGCCAGCTGTACGGCCACCACTGGGAAGTTTCAAGATGTAGTTATAAGGAGCTCTCGCCTCAGTTCGGCCACACTTAGCATACACTCAACTCAACCCTCCTTCCTTGTGTGGTCCTGTCAGGGGCATCGCCTCAAACGGTTTCATAGTTCGTGTTTCCTCTCCTGTCTTTGTCATAAAGCCGTATTAACTTTTCATTAGTAATTCAGCATTAAAGAATGCTTTCCCATAATGAGAATAAGTTATTATTTGAATTCTAGAGAGAGAGATAAGGCACGTTCTCAGGAAATGTAATAATTAATCTTACAATCATATTCTAATTTGGCAGACAATTTTCCAATAATAAGAATAATATTAATAATAATAATAATAATAATAAATACTTTACGTTTCGAGCATTTCGCACTTATAGTTAACTTTAACCCCTTGATATTTGACCCTTGTTGATCTTTTCAACATCACGCAACAATAATCACCATATTATATGTACAATCTGAAAATGTTCTGCCTTTTTTTGTCTTCCTCGTGGACCAAACACGTCCATTGGGTCTATAAATTCATTAAAGTGCACTCTTTCAAGGCCCATTTATTTATTTCTCCTCTAACAACACTAATCAGTTGTTGGTTGCCCTCCTTAGTTATTAATTTTCCCGATCACCTCTGCATCTCCCAGCTCTCTAAACAATAGCTAATTTTCTTCCCCCAAACCTAACCCTAAGTGCGTTCCATTAAGGTATCTCGCTCTCTCTCTATTCCCCCTCATATGTTTACAACTTCGTCGTTCTAATTTGACACAGGATATAATACAGTATTCTTTTAACTTTCTACTTAGGCTGTTATTAAAAATACCTCCACCTAAAATTCCTAAGTTTACATGATTTTCATTACAAACTTTCAAGAATGAGATTTAAGTGGACATTCTGTTGTAAGAATAAACCAATGTATTTCCAATGATATGATTTTATCATCTACTTCTCTACAAACTGATATTACCGCTTTACAATAGCAAGTAGAAGAAATAGTACCTATGATTTTTCATGGAAAAATGTATGTGGAGATTTTATCGAAAGTGCATATTTAAGACCTAAAAAAGGAATGTAGTAGATGTATACATGTGTGTCTATGTGTGCACGAGCGCCTTAGCTTATATTTGAATAGCAGAACTCGTTAACAAAAACAGGGTTGAATACATACTTTGAATTATTTTACTAGCCCAAAATGTGCTAGCAAAGACAAGGGCCTCCTACAAGAAGGGACCTCAGTAGGTATCCCACATGCGGGGAGCTATGCTGCAGACAGATAGATGCCTGATATGAGAGAGAAGGGAAATGATGGCGGAAGGAAACCACCCCCAGCGCCGTGTTGTCCACTACAAATCTCACTTTGTGGTCGCCTGGGATCGAACCCGGGCTGACTTGATCAGGGTCAAGTGGTTTAACCACTCGACCGCGGAGCGGCCCTACAAACAATAACAAGATTGAATGCACACTTGGTATTTACGTTGGGTATATTCCTAGGACACGACTGAAAGTCTGAAACCTTAAACTTTGCTTGGAAAAGTTCTTTTAAAGTTGCTTTTCTCATTAATGTATTTTAATTGTTTTGTATAATATACCAGTGTGACTAGTCACAGTCATAATTGTTTCAGAGTATTATTTTACCTGAATTATTAACAAAAATTTCTATTCTGTGCCAGATTATAAAAATTGTCCGTATATTCTAATTAAACTTCGAGCTCTATATATTTTGTTGACTGCCCGGTATAAAAATGTAAACAACTGATAAGTGTGTTGTTCACTATATCTTTCATTTTCAGATATCGTTCTTCACGACATCGAAGATACATCTGATTACGGGTTGAGGATATTAAAGCCAGCTAGCTTTGAAGTGAAACTGCACACCATTGAAATCATGGCCTCTTTGACACCATCTTCAGCATCTCCAGGAAATTTTAAACATCGAAGGTGTCCGTCCTTCTAAAGTGTTCCTTCATTGGTGCTGTGTTGCTAAACTTCTCCCTGGTATTCTCAGCAGAAGTGTAATATTCCTGTGTATTCTGGAAAAGAACTGTAATTTCATGTTTGAGTTCTGATGGACAGTTCAGAATTGTAGTTACCTTGTGTAGATCTTTTATTCTACATCTCAAGATTTTGCCAATTTAGGTTTCCAGCTGAACAAATATTTTATATGTAAACTGTTTGAAGTTGTTTAAATTTGATTTAAATAGAAATAAAAGAATTAAGTTTTTACGTTAGTACTTCCTTCCCGAAAGTTTACCAAAAGAGAGAAGGCCCACGGGCTCTCTACCCTTTGGATGTTAGCCTCGTAGCTTGGGCAGTGGATTCTCACTTTGTCCTTCCTATAAAACATAGGAACCTAGTAAGTAGAGAAACTGTTACACTATACTAAAAAATTCTATTAGAGATTTCACCGAGAAAGCATTTATGAAAAAGGTCCATGTGGTTGTTTGTATGCGTCTATGAGATATGTGTGTTTGTGAATGTGTGAAAAGCATCAATAAAAAATGAAACGTGACTAAAAATATCAGTATAAGTATGTTTCTATTTCCATGCAAGCATGTGTTTTCGAGTCCTTGAACCTCAGAATTCAAATACAAAAAATCTTTTATATACAAATTTGCTATTTAAATGCAACATCCTCCAAGAATTCGAAAAGCAATATTACAGGAAAATCTCCCCAACCAAACATTGATATATATGGAAAATTCTTCAAAATCTTATTTTTAAGTGGTTCTAACGAATTTGATAAGTATACCACATGTTTTCGGGAATATCCTTTCAAGTCCTCTTCATTTTGGATGAATTTTTCATAACTGGAAAACCCCAAAATCGAAGAGCACAATCTCGCTCTTTGTAATCGATTTCCCAGGGGCTCTTCTCCTCTCTTCTCTTTCTTCAATAACAGAATGTTGTTGTGTTACTGATCTTCTCACTGCAGGAGGCTTCTATAGGAATCAATTTAGAAAAGTGTTGAATGACATTGCCTGCCTATAGTCTTTAACTGTTTCCTTTGCTTAGGTGATCTGTATTCGTTTTCTTCTGAGCCTATTTGCAACTGCTCTCCAAAGTTTATGCATTGCCATTTTTAATCAGTAATGAAAATGAAGCTACATACTATTCCATTTCATTGCCATTTCCAAACCTATACATATTTCCATACAAAAATAAGTTATTTGAAGATTATATACATGGCATATTACTTTAGTTGGCTATACATTTTAATATCTGTTTTTTTCTTTATTTCTGTCATATTGTTTGACCAATTGAAAAAATTGTTTTGTTTTGGCATTAGATCAGCCTTACCGTAAAACAGATTGTGCAGAAATAGATATGAACAGAACAAATAAAAATGAAGTCAGAGTAATTCCAAACTTGTTGTTTAAGCACAACATTTTCCAGCCACATGACAGAAAGATTTTCAAGAAAATTCCTCCTCCACACACTCTCCTTTACTATCCTTTATTGGGTTGGAATGCTCTAACACACACAAATGATGTGTAGACAAACTTGGTATGATCTGATCAGAACCGAATAATTTAACTCCAGGATTTGAACCAACCACAGAACTTCTGCACTACGCTCGCCTCCTGTATTACTGATCTACCATGGTACTGTGCCGGTACGACATTATCAACTCCAACCGAGTCGAATTTCCCTGATTCATCGTGGGGAAATCTAACGTTGGAGACGACATACTCAATTTCCGACTTACAATTCTTAAGTATTTATTTCCCGGATTTATCTAACCTAACGTAACGTAACCACGTGTTCAGTCTGATGTAGATCTAAAGTGGAGCATTACTTTGTGATGCGTTGAAATTGTTGTTTGAGTCTAGATATTTTAATGCTATTATAACCCATAGAATGATAGTTAAATCCGTAGTACATAGTACTTTGATGCCACTTAACCCACTTTTTGGTTATTCCTATTGCTCTTACTGCAGGCTTAAGCTTATTTCAGGGCATTTTGAGGTATTAGAACAGCTATTTAAAACTCTTTCTTATTTCACATGGTCTTTGGTGCTATTTAAGATGATTTTGAGCTCTTTTATGTGAGGTTTGGTTACCGTTACCAGTAATCTCTGGCCGTTTCAGTTTCTCTATTGATGGGTTTTTCATCACTGTTACAGGAAATTTTGTTATTTGGGGAGGCTTATCATACTTCTGCTTGTTTTATATTATTTATACTGTTTTACTATAACTTGACGTAATTATAGACTTTAGACATAGTATTTTATAAGATGTACACAATTAGCGTATCATAATTTTAACTTTCTTTGTTATATTGTTTACATTTGCGGGTTACATATTTATACTGCTTACTTCTCACTATGCTCATATCTGTATTCACTTGAGAGTTTGATAGCATCATCTCTTCTGTATGTGGGACCTGTGTGCCAAAAATCAGGTGTGGAGTACTTCCTGCTGAAGGTACCTGAAAATAATTTCAGAATACATAGGGATATACAGGCCTAAGAAAGCATTGTAGGAGAGGGATTGTTTATCCCTGTCGCGTAGCAGCTTACACACGCTGTCCTCCAAATGGGCACAAAGCTGATGAGGGGTGTCCAGCGGCTACTTCCTAGTGGTCGCTTGCCGACACATCAGAGATCTCTTGGCAAGGGCTCAGTAAGCTATCGATTCCTTGTACTCTATGCTGAGTTCTCGATCGATGCCAGTCCGAGTGAACTTAAATCACTTTCAAACACTCATAGTCCCGTTGATGCTTTATGCCAGCGAGGTCTGGGGCATGGCCGCAGAGAGCTGGTTGGCATGGCTTCAACACGCTCAGAATAGAGGACTTAGGTCCATCTATTCAGTTGGTTGATTTTTCCCAATAAGGTTGCTTCATGAAGCCTCATCACTTCCATACGTGGAGCATGAAATTAGGCACTGGGAAACAAAATTATACGTCACTTTACCATCACATAGAAGTGCTCTGGTAGGTTTCTTGGTGATTATGATCCAACTAGATGTCGGCTTTGAATTTTCCGGGTGCCCTGCATGGCTTGCGGGCATCCGAGGTAACCAAGGAGCAAATCCACCAGCAGAAAAAGCTGAGTTCCTACATAATCAAACCAAGAGTTGTTTGGCCTCAAAATTATTCTAATTAAATTTAAATTTAAACTACTTCATTATCAGGGTGCATTAGGCATAGCATCCTGTCTTCCTTCAGAGGAGTAATCTACTACCTCACAGTCTTTCTTCCATCCTAACAAAACATTTTCCTCCCTGCGGTTAAACCCCAATCCTGGGTGGGCACGCAGCAAAAATCTTCGGGCTGAACACAGCCTGTGTTTACCTTGTGGGTGTGGGTGTTTGTAGTTGTCACTTGCGGCACATTTCAGGCTTCAGTTTTGGGGGTTGCGGTTCTACACTGCAGCAGATTTTTTGGTCACATGGTTTTTATAAGCAGACATTACCCCATCAAATTTTCAGATGCGTAGCTGTGTGAGTACAGTGATAGTCCCTTGTGGGTTACTGTGCTGGCATTTGTAATAGTCTGGTAGCGGTAATTTTGTCAATGCTAGAAGTACTTAGAGGACGTTTTCCAGTAATTTTGTCAGTTTTAGAGGTTTTGAAATCGTTTTCATGACAATTCATCTTTGCGCGCAAATAACTTCTATGTAATGTGTAACTGTTTTCTGGTGATTTTAAGCATTTTGATTGTAGTTAGTGTAATGTTCAGGTAATTTGTATATTAGTTAATTGATGGAAATTAATCATTTCTTCAAACTAGCCGTATGTAGGCTAAAGTTTTCGATACATAGAGTCAACATGAAAAATTCAATGCCATGGCCGGAATTTGAACCATTGATCTCCTGATTTGAATCCGGATCTCCGTGGTTCAAATCCCGGCCATGGCATTGAATTTTTCATGTTGACTGTATCTAATTTATATTTTATATATGTGTAGAGTATTGCTGATAATCTCTGGCTGTTTGAGGATTTTTAGGAGATTTGCACTGATATTTGTGTCAATATTAGAGGCTGGTGACTTTTATGGGTGAAGTCCAGTTTTTAAAACATTTGAAACTCTGCTGCAAGTCCTTTAAACTTTCAACGGCATTTGGAATACTTCCTTTCAAATGTACATTCTCCAAGCTTAAGAAACATCTGACGACGAGTGAAATGAGCAAAGCAGTGCTCTATTGAACACAGGGTGTGTAGAATTTAGAGCTATCTGAGATTCTTAGAAGATCAGGGAAGATCCCGGACAGAAGCTTTAAGCCGAGATTAGAACTCTGGATCTCTTCAACGTGAGACAGGCATGCAACCACCTATGCTGCACAGGCTGACGGGCACTTGGCATGCTGATACAAAAATTTCGTTTAATATGAGATTAGGGATTCTCTTCAGGGTATCTGAATATTGTTAGGGGGTTTCTGACGCTAATAGGAACATTTTCGAGTTCTGATGCATGTATCTCAGATGTGTTGGGTGATGTAGGACACTCGGACAGGTATTCTAAACACTTTTTCTGGATACTATCATGTCGGAATAGGTATTTTGTGGGCCTTTAACCACATCGCCGATGGTCATTTAAACCCTTCAGGAGGCGGAAGCGGACGCCCAATAAAGAGAACATAACATTTAAATTGTTAAATGCTGTAAAAATGCACCATAAATATAATTTCGTATCTTCCGTGTTTAATAAGTTATTTTAAAGAAACAAATAAATGTTTAAAACCCATTATGTGTAGTGTTTAATGCCCGCTTTTACTACATACGGCACCGCAGGTGGTGACACTGATGATACATGAGATGAAGATGGAGCACCGGTGGAATGAGATGGCGGGGGAAACTGGAGATTCCGGAGAAAACCCGCCCCAGCGCCGTGTTGTCCACCACAAATGTCACTTTGTAGTCGCCTGGGATCGAACCCGGGCTGCCTTGGTGAGAGCCAAGCGGCCGAACCACTGAGCCACGGCGCGGCCTTAAAACCGATTAGAGGCAGTATACATCTACAGTAACAATAAAGTGGAGACTATATAAATAAATCGTTGAAATTTCACTACTCTTTTTCACTGTAGCAAAAGGCAACCTTTGCGCCGAACACGCCTAATGTTTGAATCATTTTGTTTTGTGTGTATACGAACGAATGTATGTGTGTTATGTATTCTTTTTTCTTTATTAATAACAATCAGCATGCCCCACTACATTGTAGTATTACATGCATTACATTACATCTTTTAACAGCTGATTTTACAAATTGTACATATTTACATGTTAACATTACATTACATCTTTTAGCAGTTGATTTCACAAATTATACATATTTACATATCTTTACAGGTTAATGGAATTGACATATTTACAAAATGCTCTTAAATGGTGTTTTACAAGGTTCTCGTTGGTTACTGGCCACTTGCCTCCAGTATGTGTGTGTGTGTGTGCGTGCGTGCATGCATGTGTGTGGGTGGGGGGCTACGCAAGCGACTTATCCGGTTCAAGGTTTTAGCTTCTAGTTTATGCTATACCAAGCGATAATCATAAGAGTATAAGTTGTGTTACACACACACGCTGGAAAGAAAACTCTCCATCAGCATCTGTTATTACAAAGTTTCTAGTAGCCTTATGCAGCGGTTTTCCCTCAGTATTTTAGTTATTTAAACTCTCTCAGTGTCGAGAGTGATTTCTTATAGCTATCAAGAGCTAAATGAATGGCACATTTGAAATTTTTAAATTTCAATGCTAACCATAGCTTATTCCGGTAATGTAGCAAATAAATTAGCCTGTGTATGATGTGTCCGGGCTTCTGATATTACTTTAGAAAATCTGGAAGATTTGTTGTGCGATTATGAAGGAGGTGTGTAGGATATAGGTAGCAGTGAGGAAGTGAATGTCTCGCTCGCTTCAGGTGTCCGTGAAGAATCAGCTCTGCGAAGTGGTCAAAATAACTCTAACGCAAATAGACATATAGACAAATAAACATTTTCTGGTGTAAGCTAACTTCTGACATTTAAGCAACTGGCATTTTCACACAAACTGTTACAGCTGACTTAGTGTCTCCCATTGTCACGGAAACAAATGTAGGTATATGTGAGTAGGATGAAAGAAGCCCTGACCACTTAAGGCTATTTAGGGCTAAATTAAATGCATGTGTGCGCATGCTCGAGGCAGTCTGGGATTGTCCTGGGCTGCTGGTTCGGGATGGCATACACCTCCGGCCACTTGGTGAAGTAGTCCACGACCACCAACAGGTAGTTGTTGCCTCGGTCGGACACTGGGAATGGTCCAGGTATGTTGACAGATGCCTTCGAAAGGCGCTCCGACGTTGTACTGCTGCATGCGACCCCGGTTCCTGGTCTAGGGCTTGGGACTCGCCGCGCACAAGTGACTTTGGCGGCAAAATCTCTCAACGTCTGCTCGGAGCCTCAACCAGTAGTAAACTGTCGCAATTTGTCGATCGTTCGGTTTGCTCCCAGGTGTCCTCCGGAAATACCGGCGTGTACCTTCTCCAAGACCTCCAGGACCTTACTCCTGGGAAGCACCAACTGTTCTCCCTGCGTCTTCCTCTCGGGTGATTCCCTTATCCGGAACAGCACACACTCTTTGGCTTTCAACGATTCCCATTGGGCCCAGTACGATTTGTACGCAACGCTTCTGTGTGCGATGTCCTCCCAGGTTGGTCTCGACCCTGCCTCCACTTCTCTCAAGAGTGGCCCCAAGTCGGCGTTTACCAGCTGCTCCCTCCTCATGCCTGGGCTATCCCAGCCGTCCGCAGGCACTGCCGTGTCCACTCTGACACCTGCGGCACGCTCCTTCTCTTCTACTCTCGTGCACTGACTACAATCTTCTGGGCAGGGTCTTCGGAACATGGCGTCTGCGTTGCTGTTGCGCTTTCCTCTATGATGTTCAGAGGTGGAGTCGTAATCCTGCAGCCTCTGGGACCAATGTGCTGTCTGACCTTTCAGGTTTCTAAAGTTCAGTAGGCAGGTTAGGGCGGAGTTGTCAGTCCTCACTGTGGAATAGCTGACCGTACAGATACTTGGGAATTTATCCAAGGTATTTGCTATCGTAAGTGTAGTAAGCTATCACCCGCTCTTGGCCGTCCTGGACTTGGGATATGACACCTCCAATGCAATGGTCGCTGGCGTCGGTGTCGACAAATAAGGCGCCACCTGGTTGTGAGAATCCCAAAATAGGAGCACTGCAAAGTGTCTTCTTCAGCTGCTGGAGAGCGACTTCGGCGTTTTCAGGCCGGTGTTCTTCTATCAGTCGGGTGAGGGGTTTGGCGATGTTGGAGAACCCCTTTATGAAACTGCGGTAGTAGCTGCACAGCCCCAGGAAGCTGCGCAATTCCCTCTTATCCTTTGGCCGAGTCCAAAGTCTCATGCCCTTTGTCTTCTCCGGGTCTGTGGCCACTCCGGGTGGTGAGACCATGTGGCTCAAGTAGTTGACTTCCTTGCGGAAGAGCTGGCACTTCTTGCGTTTAGCTTCAGGTTAGTCGCATGCAGTGTCTATAGCAACTTGCTCAGGTTTTCGATATGGTCTTCGAATGTCTTGCCGACGATGGTAATGTCATCCAGGTATAGCAGGCAGGCATCATAAGTCAATCCTCTCATCAGTGACTCCAAGAGGCGTTGGAAGGTAGCTGGTGCGTTGCAAAGACCAAAGGGCATAACTGTGAACTGCCAAAGACCTTGGCCTGTCGAGAATGCGGTCTTGTCCTTGTCTCTGGTGTCTAGATCCACCTACCAGTAACCCTACTTCAGGTCCAGGATCGAGAGCCACTGTGCACCAGCCAGCGTGTCCAGGGTGTCATCAATCCGGGGTAAGCGGAAATAGTCCTTCCTGGTGACAGCGTCTTCCTGTAGTCCACGCAGAAGCGTAGCTCACCGTTCTTCTTCGTCACCAAGATTACAGGGAACACCAAGGGCTGGCAGACTCCTCAATCACTCCCCTGGATATCTCCTCCAGCATGTCCCGTACCGCCCATTGTGTCGCTAGTAGAACGCGTCTAGGTGGCTGTCGAATAGGTCGGCTGCCTTCTTTTTCGATGCGGTAGAGTCCCCACTCCCTGCGGCCGTAGTCGCTGTTGCCTTGGCTGAAGACGCGGTGGTATTGTCTCATCAGTTGTCGAACTTTCTCCAGCTGTTCTGCGGTCAGGTTGTCGGATGCCCTCTCCAATAAGCCTTCCAGGCGGGGCCCCAGGTGTTGCGTCGGCACCGGCTCCTGTATATTATCGATTGGTTTTACGTTGACCACGGGCTCGCACGTCCCTAAATCCGTCCCGGCCAGGTCGTCGTGGTCTCTGTCTGTTGGGTTGAACAGCCTCACCGGCACCTCCTCACGGCAAGGCAACAATTTCTTGGCTACACATAGCTCGTGCACAGGTGTCTTCTGATCCAGCATCCTGTATTTGTTTCGCTGCCTTCCAGTGGCGCCGTCACCACCACCTCGCTACTCGCGGGGACAAACACGTCTTCCCTCAGGAAGGCTCCTGAGGGCATTCCGTCATAGTATCACCTCCTCAACCACCTTCGCGATGAACACCAACTGACGCACGGCACTCCGTCCCAAGGTCAACTTCAGCTGAGCCTCCTTCTGCACAGGCAAGGTGTCGCCTGTTGCCGTTACGAGCTGGTATGGTCGGCTTGGTTTGCTCGACGGCAAATCACTGGCTACGCCCGGTCTGATGACGATCACGGCTGCCCCGGTGTCCACGAGCACGCGGCATGACTTCCCTCTCATTTAAACATCCCCGATGAGTCTGTAATCCATCCTTAGGCTGACGGCGCGCAGTGTCATTCGAGGGGATGTTGATGTCGGTGCCAAAGTGCCGCTCGCCACGCCGGGCCTTACTTGATCTTCCGGCTGTTCTTCCTGGTGCCGGCAGTCGCTCTCCAGGTGTTCCGGCTGACCACACCACCAACACACGCCACTTGGTTTTTGCCGGCGTCCATCGGCTGGTCTTCGGTCTCCAGAGTAGCGGATATTCCTTGTTCTCTACGTTGGAGTAGCCTCTATCCTTGACCACCTCCATCCTTAATGCTGCCGTTAGCGCCTCGTTGATTGCTTTGTAGTCGCCGAGCATTAGACGCTGACGTACCTCGACGTCTCTTCCCCGTCAACTAACGTGTATGCGGCTTCCCGGGTTGCGAATTACGTGGGAGGTCGACCAAAGCTTTGCTTCCCAGCTAGCTGTTCAATTGCCAGGGTGAAATCCAGCAGCGTCTCCCCTAGCTGATGTTTCCTTCACTTCAGTGGGCTGCGGCAGGCTGCGGCAAAGCTGTGGTTCCCGAAGCGGTTTTCAAGGGTTTCCCAGATGTCGTTGGGCACAGCCGATGTCTGGACCGCGGACAGATGGGTGGTTATTGGCTGCGCGGCCTCTTCCTCCGGTGACCACTTGTTGTGCTTGGCCACTGTGTCGAATTGGCGGCGGAAGACGTGCCGTCATACTTCGGAGCTATGAAGCGCGTAGATGTATCGCGTCCCGGCGCGTCGGCCTTTAAATCTTTCATCCTTCTGCCGACGATGTCCTCCACCATGGCGTTCAAGTACTTAGTGTTGGTGTCGGTGTTTCCCTCTAGGTTTTTAATTCCACAAACTACAACAAGAAGAGACGCGGTAGTTTACAGGCTCTCAGGAAACAGAAAGTGTACCTCCCACTTTTTACGTTAAGAGTACCTTTGGCTTTGAAGAAACAGATACAGAATTTTCCCGCAAGAAATTGTGAGCTTCACAAAGATTGTAAAGAGTAGCAAAGAGTAATTTATAAGTCACTTTTGCTTTCTATGTAACGAGCACGCTACAAGAGGTGATAACAGCGGGCCATCTCCTTCCCTCACATACGCTAGTATTGCGTCCATTGACATATCACGTGGCAGCAGAACACCTAAAAAGGTAATAACATGGGGCCACAGCTAAAGAGGTAATTACAGCAAGCCACTTTCCGTCTCATATGCTGGTACTACTATTCGCCAAAGCTAAGAAAGTCCCTGAAAGGAATGTGCTACCCTTATAACTATACAGTGCGACAAGGAAAATGAATGTGTCTGACAGAGAACGCAAGCTCTACAACGACTTAAACAATTTAAAAAACTGCGCCCTATTCACTCACTATACTAAAACCGAGAAGATTTATACAAAAAAGTAGATGCCGTCAAAATGTTTTTGAATGGGGTGCAACTGAACTGACCCACGTAATATAAACTATAGGCAGTGTATCAGATTACTCTAACTCCCTTGCTCATTCCCCTAGGATTTCCTTTGCTTTGGTATACTGTTCCTTCATCCAAGGATGTCAGTGCAGCACGACAGCTAAAGAGGTGATAACAATGGGCCTCCCTCCTTCATTCTCATATGCCGTTAATACCTCTTTCCCTCTCCTATGTCGGTAATACGTCCATCGGCACAACACGGGGCAGCAGGACAGCTAAAAAGTGATAACATCAGGCCAACTCTTTTCATCTCATTCCAGAAATACGTCCTTCCAAGGATGACAGGGCAGCAGCACAGCTAACGAGGTGATAACAGCGAGCCATCTCTTTCCCTCTCGTATGCCGCTACTACGTCCAACGGCGGATGCAGGATAGCAGGATAGCTAAGTAGGTGATAACAACTGGCCACCTCTTTCCCTCCCATATGCCGCTAATACGTCCAACGGCTGATGACCGGGCAGCAGGACAGTTGAAGAAGTGATAACAGCAGGCCAACTCTTTCCATCTCATATACCAGCAGTACGTCCATACAAGGATGACAGGGCAGCACGACAGCTAAGGAGGTGATAACAGTGGGCTACCTCTTTCTGTCTCATATGTCGGTAATATGTCCATCGGCGGATGACAGGGTAGCAGGACAGGGCCAGCTCTTTTCGTGTCATATGCGGGTAGTACGTCTGTCTCCGGATGACGGGATAGCAGGACAGCTGAAGAGTTGATTACAGCAGGTCACCTCTTTCCCTCTCATATGCAGATAATAGTGCCATCGGCGCATGACGGGACAACAGGAAAGATAAAGAAGTGTTGAGAGTGCTCCACCTGTTTTCCTCATATATGCAGGTAGTAGGTCTATCGTCACAGGGCGGTTGCTATGAATGATGTTCTAAACCCACATAAGGGCATTTTTAGGCAAAGGTCGGTGAAACGTCGGTTAACTTTTATTTTTAATTTCAACAACAATGTTTTTAACAGCTCTCCCCCTAAAGTGGAACTTGACATGGAAATTTTTTTTTCGATTAAAAGTATATTGCTCCATTGTGATTAAAGTCTAACATGTCTGACATGTGAAACAGTTTTCTGTAAACACTCTAAGAATCCCTCGTCGTTCTGAACGTTGCATAATTTTTTCCTAACTGGTCAACCATAACATTTAAGAGGGGCAGTTCTACCTTGATGCGTTTGAATCGCCGAGGCACCTACTTGTTTTTTAGTAGCTTACATGGTTATGTTTTATCTTCTAGCAGTTAATTTTCATTTATAAAGGTTCTCTTATAAAGGTTCTCATATTTTGTAATGGAGCCGCTCTCTTGGATAATGCAGCTAGCTGACTTCCGCACTAGTGATTCGTTATTTCAAGGCCGTAACACATCCATCCGGATAGGGGTAGTTGGAAGGTAAGAATATATTGCTGGTCCCATGTCTACGGATTCGATTCATTGATGCCGTATATTCCGCACCAACTCGTATTGCCAACATCATACAAGATTCTCTTCCTACTTTTTCGTTTTAATTGAACGAAATATGTTGGTAGAAGTGGTAACCCGCTTGAAGCGAGCCCTGCGTGTTGTGATAGTGTGCTCGTGTGCTACTGTTTATTATCGCTGTGTATCCTGTGTAAAAGTGTAATGTTTTATGTGACCAGTGATGTGTGAAGTGTTTAATTATTCTTATTTAAGGGATTTACAATGAAAATATGAAGCGTGTTTGGAACATTTGAGGAATTGTGTCGGATTGAAGGAGCTGGAAAAAAAAAGGCACTAACAAAATTGCTGATGCTCTTCGGGAAAGCTCACATCTATATATTGTAAAACACGGTGAGAACGTTAAGCTTAACAGGCTTTTCGTGCCATATCACATTAGGGCTGTAAATAATTCACTCCCGCTAAAAATATATCAACCACTCAATCTATCGTTCCTATTTCGAATTCGTACGCGATCATTAGCCAAACTTAAACTATCGCATTGATCATATGGCAGTAATAATGATTTTAAGCATTTACGTTAACCAATTTTCCGAGTCACCTAATCAGTTTGCCCAGAGCCGCACCTGATATTTAGATAAATACTTAAAACACAAATTTAAACACTTGTGGTACACAAATAACACAAACAGTGTGTACAGTCCTCATCATTCTGAATATTGTGTAATTGCTTTCTAACTGCTTAACAGAAACGTAGAAAAAATCTTTTAGGCAACTTTAAACACTAATAACGTAAACAGTTTAATCGAAATATATTTAACGGCATTATCCATCCCAGAAATCTTTGTTGTTAAGGTCAAACATATTTAAAATGTCAGAAAACTTATTCGGTTTATAATGTTGGGTCGCTATAAAGCCTTAAACTAAGTTTAGGTTTAGGTTATTTACTGAGCATTTACAATTGCTTGAACATGTTTTGTCCGACAAAATCTTTGAGAGAATGAATATTAAATTAGTGTGTGTGCCCGCCTCGGTAGCGTACATGGTAGCTTGTCTGCCTCACGTTCAAGAGGTCCCTTGTTTCAATCTCGGTTAGGGTGAGTTACCTGGATAAGGTTTTTCAGGGGTTTCCCCTGTAACTCTAAGCTCCATGGACCCTGTGCTCATTTGAGAATTATTTCAACCATTTCACTCACCGTCCGATATGACATGAAAGATAGTGTACCTCATTGCTTCTACAAAACCGATGCAAATTATAATTATTAATTTAAACCAAGTGAGTCATTACGTCATTAGCTATATCTAGTAATATATCGAATTCTTAGCACTTAATCTCTTTCATATTTTTAGTAAAGATAAACATTTAACACTTATTAAATTTTACCATTTAACTCCTATCTTTCTCTTCACAAATATGCTTCACGTCATACGATATCCGGAAAACCAGTTACAAATCTGCCATTTCCGACGTTTAATTAAAATTTCAAACCTAGGTAATAGATTTGACAATATAATCTGCTGTCTTTTTTGTGTGTAATTTACGTCCTCCAACGTTAAGTCATATCGGACGATGAATGCAATGGGTGAAATGATGCTCAAATGCGCCTGGGGTCCATAGATCTTAGATTTACCGACATTCATCTTTCAGGATAAGGAAAAACCCGGGAAAGAACCTTACCCAGGTAACTCGCCCTCACCGAGATTCGAACTCGGGACCTCTTGAACGTGAGGCAGACATGCTACCACCACGCTACCGCTGTGGGCAATCTGGTGTCTGTTCTTTATGTGAGTTATTTAACTGGAACTACAGGATATCCTCTGATATTCATTTGAAGTACATTTCACAAAGAACTCACAGTAAGTGTTATAAATTCTCAAATATCCATACCATTGTAATTTTGTAAATAATGCAAGCTGTTACAAGTGTTATGGGTAGGTATGTTTTGCTGTAATGTTTAAAAGATAATTAACGTTAGGAACACTTTTTTTACCCATTTGAGTCAACCTTGGGCCCAGACAGGTGACGCCGCAAAGTGAGACTAGTGTGGGACTTGCATACAGAAGGTCCCGTGTTTAATATTCCGGGGCAGAATAATTTTGCCGAAGGTTTTTTCGGGGTTCTCCCCGTCGGTAGGCAAATGCTCGTTTGATAACGAATTGACAATTCTCCTATCATATGTTTCATCACAACATTTCGTATCCTCCATCCTCACCGCCAGAAGGGTAATATGTTGATGGTGAAGAATCATCATTTGAAAATGTATTTAAGATGTAGAACCTAAAATCTATTCAATGCCAAGTTTAACAATACTCCCTTCGAGTTGCTGTGTGGAAAAAATAACACACAAATTCACTCTGTCTCTCTCTGTTTTTTGTTCATGTTAACCTCCTTATGTCGGTATTATTGAATCATTATAACATTGAAACGCTAAATTTCAAGCAAAAACAGTGAAACAGTTTTATTATATTCATCTGTGTTAAAGTACACATACATTCTCTCATTTTATTTGTGAGTAGTAGAGTCTAAAGATTGAAGATGTATAAGAAGATGGAAAAGGCATAAGGCCAAATAACATAATCCAATGTTACACCAGTATGAAATCAATAACAATAGTACAATAATAATAATAATAATAATAATAATAATCAACATCATCATAATAATTAATAATAATTGCAATTTATGACTTGCTCTACCATTTAGATTGTATTATAATTAGATAAAATATATTTCACGTAAATTCCATATCTATTAGTCTGCTATCTGCTCTGTTAGTCGATCCGTTTACTAAGACTGACTGTATGATTGTGCATATGAGTCACCCTTGCTGCCAGATCTAATGCTCGTTTCAGTAACTGTAGTGATAGGTATTATGTATGGGTGAGCTGTGTGACAACACTGTGTATTTTACATGAAACTAGCGTCCTTATCACATCCGGAGGGCGAGCATAAACATGTGGACAGCAAAAGTGAGTACGTTACACATTCCTCTTCCTTGCCTTTTGGTGCTGGGCAGACAGTATCTGACCGCTGGGTTTTGTGGGGGGGGAGGTTCCGGGTCGCCAGCTGAGCGCTGGTTAGGTTAATAATATCCCCCATGTTTCCCGTCCCTTCATTTCCTCTCCATTATCATTTCACATCATCCCTCATCTGATGGTGTTTTTCAGGGTAGAAGTGTCGGCGGGAGTCTCGGCACTGCATGGCAGGATATGTTCTTGGTAACACTTCATCCTCCGATAGGACGGTCTTCAATCTCCAAACCTGGTCTGGTGGGGCTGTTTCCGGAGCACAGTAGGGTGGGATGCCGGTTGTACTGGCCTGCCGGGGAGTTTAAAACTCGTAAAGTATAGGAGCCCTACTCTGTGCACTAACTTGGCTACTTTGGGACGGTCGCCCTATGTTTCCTCATAGCTCCTCTTTCCTCTCGGGGATGCCCCACTTGAGGGCATAGGTACAATGGACCAAGTTTCAACCTCCGTGCCCAATCCCCTCCTTAGCGTAGTCCAGTCCAATCTAGGAGTAAACCTAGGAGTACAGGCTGGAATGGAAGATCTTCAGTGGGAACACGTGATGGAGAAAGGCTGAATACTACTGCGTTACGGGATAAATGAAAATGTGGCTGGCCCCGTAGCTCAGTCGGTAGAGCACCTGCCTACCGTGCTAGGGGTCCCGGGTACGATTCCCGGCGGTGGGGGTGGGGGTGGGGATTTTTCTCCGACCAAGATAATTCCCCATCTTCGCCTGTGTCTGGAAGTATGAATGAGAGTGTGAATGTGTGCGTGATGTAATGATTAAGAACCAAAGGTAACGAGTTAACACCATCGGTATGTTCCAAAGGAGAACGGCCGCCGATATGACCTGCACAAGAAAATACTGATATCTTTAAAATACGCAAGCTATTTCAAACAACGCTTTCGTAGCATAAGCCATTTTCGATATATTCGTTATTAATGATTAGAATTGTTTGATACTTTGTCATTTTGTTCTGTCGACATTCAGTTGTTTTTACAATTTAATGGAAAAGATATGGAATTTTAAGCCCAGGATGTACCGTAATCGATCACTCTCTCTCTCAAAAGGGTTCTTACGATTTTGATGTTTGAGATAATGACCCAAAGAATTGCGTCCATATACAAGTAGCTTATGAGGCCTGGTGTCAAATTGAGCCCATTATCAACTGTTTAGTTTGAATTCTCCAGGATCTATAGCATTTCAATGTTACCAAGATCATGTAGTGAGTTTAGGCATATGTTGCGACTCAAAATTTTAATGTATACACTGAGATAAAGAATTTTTTGAGCCAGTTAAATATCAAAATAAAGTTCAATAATAATAAAAAGAATACTTTAAGTGTCCTATCTACCCACCACAAGAAGGTAAACAGGGCCTGAAGAGGGCAAGTGTTATTTGTTATTGCACTGAATGTGTGGATAATATCTAATTACCAATAAATGAAAATCAATGTTTAGTGTGCACTTGATGACTTTCCTTGCTCAGTTTTGTACAAACTATTCTTGCAATGGTGTATTCTGCTATCTATTTCATGTTAATCAACATAAACGTTTCTAGAAATGTTTTCATTGCACATTTCTTTAAGAGATAGTCAAATATTTTAAGAGCTGGTCAGTATGTAGTGGCTTTGAAATTCCGTATTCTTTGCATGTCCAGGCCCTAAATACACAATGACTTTCTATTTGAAAAGTGTATAAGTATTTGAAAATTGAAACTAACAAGGAATATCTTGGAAATGGTTGTCACCATCAAAAAAAAGTTCATTTGACATAAAGTGTATGCTTTAACGAGGTTCACTTGGTTTGTGCATCTCTTGCGGCTTATTCAGAATGAAAACTACAGAAATTGTTCCACAAAAATTCCAGACATATGTACATATATTACCTGTATCATGAAAATATCTTAAACATATGATTGTTTCATGAAAATCATAATCATTTTCCTGAAAAACCTCGTGTCGTATCTTGGAAGATGCTGAAAATAAATCCCAAGTGTAGCCAATTGAGTCTGCTTCACGATGCTGTACCAGTTTGTATCCGTAATATCTTCTTCGCACATAGCAGAGAAACTTATCTCATGGTATGCGTGGGTGTATGTTCAAAGAAAGAAGGACACTGTATCTGACTTTGAAACATTTAATAAACAATATTCACTTTAACTAGTTACCAGAGTTAACGTATTTATATCATATACCATGGGATTCTATACTTGAGGCAAGAAGGTTGCTACGTCTATTTCTACCAGCGATCTGATCAGAGGCGTTTAAGATTATGCCCATAAATAAGCTGCAATATTCTCCTAATAATCTCTCTTTTTGCTAATTACTCTTAAGGCCCCTACTAGTAGCTTCTTATACGATGTTGCCACTTCATTTCTTCATTTCTGAAATTTGCATTTTTCCAACCTGAAGTCTCTCTAAAAATTACTAAGAAATATTCTCACATATTTCAAGAATTCCAAGCTAGCCTGCCATACCTAATATGATAACTTCGGATACTTTTACCCCTCGTAACCAACTTCTAAGAATTTCCCTGAGAACTAGGTCGCTAATTGCCGTACTCAGTGTCAACTTACCCAAGCCAAACTATCCATAATCTATTTCCAAACCTATAACCTTTCAACACTTACTGATACAAATTGACAAAATGTTCATATTTAATGTTATTATAAGTATTCATTTATTCAATGGATCCATAATTTCGGTAACACAAGTTTGGTATTTAAATGACATTTGGTTTTTGAGTTATGTTGTTCATAGACAAATACGCTTTTTTAGATTCTGGGACCTTAAAACGTGTATTTACAGTGAAATATGTATATCGAATTTTTGGGTGAAGTAATACCTTCTCTATCAACTGTATACATAGTAGAGAAACTTAAGTCACAAATTTTTGGAAGTGCTAAGACACAATTGCTTTTCTTCTCGTGAAGTCGTACAGCTACGGTGCAATATAAAGGTCAGCCTGAAGCTAAAGAAAATGTGTCATGAAACCAGGAAAGTGAGTAATAATTTTAGGAGAGATGAGTAGAGGTTAAGTCGCGGGCTAACCTGTTAGTGGTGCCAGGAAAAGTTGGAGATGATTAGCTTCAAGTTGGTCCATTAGACTTAATTTGGTTGCAGGGACCTCCAGAGATGGCGCTTGTGCGAGATGACCTAAGTGGACCAAGCTGGCCCAGTGCCTAACGTCTGCAATGCATATCCAGATCTATACACTCCCCTTTTCTTTGTCTTTAACTCGTTCTAGAGCATATTCAGGTGTAATCTGTAACAGCAAACAACACCTGGACCCATATGGGCAAAACTTAACGATATGTTTAAATGTCAATAAAACCATCAGCTCTCTAGCAAAGCATCTTCTTTGTTTACTTTCTATATCCAGATACCTAAAGTATAGAGTCAAGTGCTGCCAACTTTTAAATGTCAAGAACTAGATTGTATCAGGGTTTAGGTTAAAAAATTATCCTCCGTCTAAACAAATGCAGGAATATTGAACAATGCTCAGGACAACGACTATATTCAGAATTAGTACAAGTGTTTCTCATATTCACACTGAACTGCACTCAAATTTGCCGTTGTAAAGTGTTCTGCTTTCCACAGAAACTTGAATGAACACATTTAGTGCCAGCCTGTTCCGAAAATTTAGTTTCATTGAACCCACTTGAGAAAATACTCGTCCACAAGAAGTGTTGCTACAGAACAATGAAATCACTGCCAGTGCAAATCCTGCCAGCTCTTTCATTCAGTGTCGCACCTGTTTTCCAGAAATATCAGCTTCTGGCTCGTTCTTTATTTCTCAGGGAATGTCAATCTTTATGAGGAAGTGTTACAAGTGCTGTTCAATAAAGAATGATCGCAATTTTTTTTGACAACGTATCTTTACTCATCCTCATAATTTTGATGGTCCTTCTCAAAATAGTCTTCCCTGAATGCGATGCACTTGTCCCAGTGTTTCTGCCAGTCTGCAAAGACATGCTGGAAACCATTTTTGAGAGATCCTTCAAAATCGCCTCCACGGCCTTCCCCACTACTTCTGATGATGGATAATGTCTCCCACGAAGGCCTTTCTTCAAGTTAGGGAATAGAAAAAAAACACATGGGGCTAAATCCAGACTATAGGGAGGGTGAGGGATGCACTTCACGTTGATTTTTGCCCGCCTTGGTAGCGTAGATGGTAGCATGTCTGCCTCACGTTCAAGAGGTCCCGAGTTACCTAGATAAGGTTTTTCCGGAGTTTTCCCTTATCCTGATAGACGAATGTCGGGTAACTCTAAGCTCCATGGACCCCGGACTCATTTGAGCATCATTTAACCCATTTCATTCATCGTCCGATATGACCTAACGTTGGAGGACATAAATTGCAAAAAAAACGTTGATTTTTGTAATATATTCAGCAACAGCATTGGCAATATGCAACCGCGCATTATCGTGGTGCAGCATCCAGCCTGCGGATATGTGGCACCCAATGAAATTCTCAGTTCTTCGAATGTGGTCTTAAGGTAATTCATCGATCCTCTCTCACAATGGCAGCAGCAGTGTTGATGGTTTCTTCTGTAAGAGCAGTAACTGGAGCACCGGGTTATCTTTGAAATTGATTGTCTCCCTTCTTTAAACCTTTTAATCCACCTCAAGCTGTGCTGTAGGGAAGAACAGACTCTCCATATGCCTCCTGTAACATTGTGTAGACCTCAACTGAAGATTTGTTGAGACGAAAGCAGAATTTCCAAGCCACATATTGTTGTTCCTCGCATGTTACCTCTATTGCAGCGGTAGGCGATACTGAACATGTCTGAACTTGCCTGGTTCTCACAGGCGGGAACCAGGAGTACCAACAATGGAACTACTACGGCGTGTTTGTTTCACATTAAGCTAACAGAATGTAATAAGATTGAATTTTTGTGCGGAAAAATTATGATCGTAAAAGAAATTATGATCATTCTTTATTGAACAGCTTTCGTATATTCTACCCAAAAATGAAGGCTCTGTTTGTGCGTGCATTGACTGTATATCAACGACCTAAGTCAGAAACAGGCCGCGCCGTGGCTCAGTGGTTAGACCGCTTGGCTCTCACCAAGGCGGCCCGGGTTCGATCCTAGGCGACCACAAAGTGAGATTTGTGGTGGACAACACGGCGCTGTGGCGGGTTTTCTCCGGGACCTCCGGTTTCCCCCGCCATCTCATTCCACGGGTGCTCCATCTTCGTCTCATGTACCATCAGTGTCACCGCCTGCGGTGCCGTATGTAGTAAAAGCGGGCGTTAAACACTATACACACATAACTCAGAAACGAAACGTCGGTTTGTATTTCAGTTCAGCACCCCCCCCCCCCATACCGAACTACCCTGTATATTGAATATTTTAGAACTTGTTCGTTTTCTCAAACATGACTTTGATTAAATAACCATATGTTACAAATATTTTCATGAAGAAGGAAATAAGTATCTTGAAGTTTCTGACAATATCTCCAGAAGGTTTCTTCATCCGGGATGACTTTTATGAACCCTAACATATAGACAAAATCTTACTACACAAAAAAATGTAGATCTCAATAAAACACAGCTTCTTTTTGGGAGTCAACCATGTTTGATACATTTCTAGTTATTGGTTTGAATGTTCCAATTCTTCTACTTTTTTCAAACGGTAAGTCGTTATTTGAATATTTATTTTTTTAACGTTCTGGTCATACAAATAGAACGTAATTTCAGGACCATCACATAGAGTCCACGTATTAAAACAGTTGACTATCCTGTAACCCCGCTGTAGAAATAACCATCATTTCTACAACTGCTTATAAAAATAAACATGAAGACAGTAAAATAACACGTTAATTAAAATGTCTAGTATATGTGCTAAGTCCTAATGTTTCATCATCTTGTAACATTGGGTCCTTTCTTGGTTCATATTTAAGTATTCAAATTATAATAGAGTATTTGTTGCTGTACATTGTTTAAAACACATTTTTTTTACACTAGTCCGCATTTGTCGAGATGAAACTTGATGTGAAATGATAATAGAGATGAAATGAAGGAACAGGAAACTTGGAGGATGTAATTAACCTACCCAGCATTCCCCTGGCGTTCCGGGAAACGCCCGAAAAACCCATGGGTCAGGTAGGCCGGACACGGAAATCGAACCTGGGCCACCTGAATGCGGGCCACAGACGAAACCACCTGAGCTATCCCGCAAGGCTATACCATGTACATAGTAGGTTGTAACAGTATTTTTGTGTTCGGAGGAATTATAAATATATAAAAAATGTATGTAGTGTGATTGGCCGAAGTAGTAGTGGTGTGACGTGGTATGACGTGGTGTGATGACGTGCCAGTGGATCGGCCAATCACAAAATAAAGTGAAAATAACTATAGTGACAAGAAAATCAAGAATCTTGATAAAAGTGTTATAATCTTGAGTCTTGCTTCACAACGATGAAAGATGTCGCGGTGATTATAATTGTAAAGGAAAGTTAATAACATTCAAAAAGTGTTATTCGATATTTGTAATAGAAACGAGTGAATCGTAGTTCATATTATATAATTAAATAATATATTACAAAATTGGACTCATATAAATTTTATTTCTGTCACCAAAAATCCGCATCCACACCTGAGAAAAGATCTCATGACTCTTATTTGATCAAAACTCGACTTGGATCTTACAAAAAGTTGGCGTGGTTACTATCGGCTGCGAGTGGAGGACAAATAATAATAAATTCCCGTTACAAGGTAGAGAAGTATTATATTCCACCCAAAAATTCGATACCGAAATTGCAATGGAAATGCACGATATGAGGTCCCTTCGATAAAAATAATGTTTACAGAAATGTGTTTGTGTGTGTATGCGTGTGTCTGTGATCGGTATAACACAAAAACTAAAAGTCGGTTAATTATAACACTTGATTTTTAATTCCAGCATCTCCCAATTTTCTTAGAATTTTCCCCACTGCGGTAACACTTTTCGAACATTTCTAGTTTTTCAAAAATAGCTTTAATAGTTTTGACTAGTATATGTACCTTAATACATTTTCATGAATAAATAAATGTATATCTTGAAATTTTTGGAAATAGCCTCTACAGTCCTCATTGTGAATGATTTTTTGCCAAATTTGGTAAACCGTAAGAGACAGAAAATCTTTCTCCACAAAACTATAGATCTCGTTAAACATGCAAACTATGTTAAATACTTTTTGTGTGGAGAGAATCCTTTTTGAGATATTCCTTGTTACTTTTTTGAATTTTCGAATACTTATACTTTTCTCAAATAGGAAGTCATAAGGTTTTTCAGCAGTCCTTTTCATTGAGGGTGACTTTTGCATAATTTGGAAACCATAAGAAATATACATAATGTTACTTTACAAAGAACGAAGGCTGGCCCCGTAGCTCAGTCGGTAGAGCACCTGTCTACTGTGCAAGGGGTTCCGGGTTCGATTCCCGGCTGGGCGTGGGGACTTTTCTCCAACCAAGATGATACCCCACTTTCCTCAGAGTCTCGAAGTATGAATGAGAGTTCGAATATGTACATGATCTACTGATTAAAATACAAAGTACAAGCAACCCAACGTATACGAGTTAACACCATCGATATGTTCCAAAGGAGAACGGCCGCTGATATGACCACTGCAATTAAAGGCGGGGTATAAATGGAATAATAAGAACGAAGATCACGTTGAAACTTATAATTTATGTCTGATAAAATTCCATATCATGAAGTGTACCATTTTAGAGACATTCCCTGTAATTTGTGAGCGTTTTCCAATGGTTATATGATTTTCTCAAATGAGTACCCGTTATTATTATTTTTTAACACTTGGCCATTTAAAATAGAACAGAATTTCAACGGCATCACATGCGACCAAGGTTTTGAGAGTTGGCTGTTGCTTAAATCGTCGGCCCTCGTGGCCTTGGTCGCTAGAACGCATCTCTCTCTGGTGTTTCTTCGCGTACAGAGTGGTTAGTTCGGGTCCCGCCTTGGGCATGGGTGTTTGAGTAATGTGTACATGTGTAAAAAAAAAGTAAAACAACGTAAATATAAAAGTGGCGAAAACAAGGGATATATATCTTAATCAAGATGAAGTTAATAGAGCTTGTAAGAACAGCTCGTGTAAGAGTAGTGAGTGCAACCATCTCTTGGTTCCATTGGCTATACTAAGAGAATGGAATGATGAAGTCTTCAACATTGACCAGTTCTTAAAAATTTTCACTATTACCTAAAGCCTACCTAGTATATTCCCATATTATTTTGCACCTATAAGTAAAATACAAATAAGATAAGGTTTGCCTTGAATGACATGAAATAGAAGAATGTGGTTTGTAAGAATGGTTTGTACAAGAGTAGAGAAAGTCATGTGAGTGCACCACATTGTTGCATTGGAATGTTTCTACTTACCACAACTATACGACGATAAATCAATATAGCTGAGACTATAGATTAGCAGTTACTCTTTACCCTTTGGAATATCCTAACTGTTCGTTTGTGTTAACTAAACTTGGTTCCTGTGGTACATATTATATTTTATGTTATTATACCAACTGGTCCATTTAGTACTGATCAAAACTCTAATAAAAGGATGTCGTATTTTTCTTTATCTACTTTGATTGTGTAAAGTGGAACGTTACAAAATCAAAACACATAACGCAATGACCTACTTTACCGCATTCAGTGCTGTTGAGTTAAAATTAATTCCATTTAAATACAAAACTGAAACTTCAAAGCAAATGAAAGTTAATGTTTATCTGTTGTATACATTAATTGTAATATTCTCGCAATGTGTTAAATGAATTTCTCCTGATGTTGAGGCTAAAAATGGCATGGTATTTCTTCAAACAGTAGGAATCACACTCATTTCTGCAATAGTAATGTATATTTGTATGTTTCCCTAGTTACCGCAGTTAACTATCGACTAGGAAATCAGTGTATATAGCCATCGTACAAATTTTAAGTAGATAAAACGTTATAGGATATAGAATCATAACATAAAATTAGAATACTTAACTGGTTATATATTCGATCTCCTGTCTCGTCTGACAATATTCCAGCCTCATATTGTAATTTGATACGTTATGATATTGATATCGTAAATAACTATTACGACTTCCATTGACATAAGAATTTTACACTGAAGTGTGGTAATAACCAACATACCCATCCTTTTATTATGTTGGTGTATGTACATAATTAAGTGATATCAGCTTTTTAGGTTGCATTCAAATTCATATGAATCAATTTGAGCTTTTTAATGTAGCGTTATGGCTGTTTTTGTTATTACAAACTAGGAAGTGTGGCATATATGAGGTTATGCTTTCAGAAAATGCTATTTAAGGAACCAAAATGCACATAACAGTGGCAAAACCTAAACACCAGCACTTCCATTTAGGTGACCTGAAATTTTGATCAGTAACGATCACATTCAAAATTTAATCATTTTAGTCTTTTGAATATTAATATCAGGCTATGAAAATAATTAATAAAGGATAACGTGGTTAAAATATTTCTAAAATGGTAATGAGCTCTTTAATAATTATTCATGAAATTTTACTCAAAATTAGAATTAATTGGTCATAAATGTTTACACGCGGAGCATTTTAATTAATGAAAGATACTGAAAGATAAAAGAAAGTATAAAATATGTAATTGCTTTAATTAATCTCTTTTACAAGCTTTTGAGAAAAAGGAAGCAACAGAAACGAAAGCTATTAAATACAAAAGTTACTAACATAAAAAACTTGAAGGGAAGTGAACCTTGCGCCCTGGCCTTGTGAACGTCATCCGGTTGTATCAGCATGGTTTTCCTGTTGGGTATTAGTAGCTGAATTGTTGGTAACTGTAGGAAGATCTTCTTTTAATAGAAATGCTGGTTTGTAGACAGTCTATCCAGATGCGTCCCTGCGATATTTATGTCAAAGCAATTCTCGGTCCTGTTTTTCACTTGGTATGGGCCACATACGTAGGTTGTAGTGCTGATAATGTGGGTCCATGCTTCATGAAAACATGTAAGCAATCAGTAAGATGTTTGGACGCGAAAACAGTTTTCTTGCCATGTTTGCCTTCCTTTTAGTTCTCTTATGTACTCCTGGAGGTGTTTCACAAAATCTGACTGTTACTGTAAGTTGGTCGGTGAGCATTTCTCCTGGGAAGGAAAGTGGTGTGTCATATACCAGTTCGGCGCCTGAATGACCTAAATCTTCCTTAACGAGGCGATCACAAAGTGAGACGTGGTGGTCAACACGGCGCTGGTGAGGATATTCTCCGGGATCTGCTGTTTCTCTCGCCATCTTATTCCACTGGTGCATCTTAATTTCATATATATATATCATCAGTGTCACCGCCTGTGGTGCTGCATGGGCGTTAAGCACTACACACGTTAAATTTTCTTTCAGGTATCAAAATTAATTTGTTGTGGTAACTAGCTTGTTTGAAGATACTCAAATGTTTCTTACAAGATCTGAATATGATAGAGGAGTTAACACCTTTTCTCCTGAAGGGCGGTTCTTTCATGTGGAATATGTCACTGAGGCCATAAAATTAGGCTCTACAGCAATTGGAATCTGCAGCTCTGAAGGTGTTGTTCTGGCAGTAGAGAAGCGTATAACATCTCCTTTTATGGAACCCACAACTATTGAGAGGATAGCTGAAGTGGATAAACACATAGGGTGCGCATTCAGTGGCCTGATGGCAGATTCCAGGACTATGATTGACAGGGCTAGAGTAGATATTAGATATCAAAGTCACTGGTTTTTAGACCACGAAAAAATGAGTGTAGAATTTGTTCATCCACTTCGTTGACGCTAATCTTGATGGAGGAACAATAAGCCATCCACTTGGAGCAGCAGTTTTATTTCCTGGATGTGATGAAGAAGGTCCCCAACTTTTCCACATGGATCCATCCGGTGCATTTGTTGTTGATGTAAAAGCTTATGAATCTCGAAGTGAAACTGCACAAGAGTTTAATGAATTTTACTACAGGCTCATGACTTTACAAGAACTACATGCTGTAATACCTATATTGAAGAAATTAGTCGAAGATAATCTGAAGACAGCAAATTTGGAAGCAATAAAAACGATGCCAGGACAGTTATAACATTTCACTAAAGAGGAAGTGGAAATAGATATTCTGAGACGGAAGAACGAACAATTTAAACAAATCTAAACAAAACCAAGGAAACAACACAAACAAACGCTATCTGTTTAAAAAAAAAAAAAAAAAAAAATTACACCAACATAACTAAACAAAATACTGCTGAAGTGCGTTCTATTTTTCAAGTAACGCTAAAATACTATGTTTAAAGAATATGTTGAAGCTTCCAGGTTGTGAGGTATCTTACATCTTATAAATTCATGTGAAGCATGACGTACACTCAGTGTTAGCAAGATTAAACATTTGTAACTAAATTAATTTGTTGTGGTGACTAGCTTGTTTTGAGATACTCAAATGTTTCTTACAAGATCTGAATATGATAGAGGAGTTAACACCTTTTCTCCTGAAGGGCGATTCTTTCATGTGGAATATGTCACTGAGGCCATAAAATTAGGCTCTACAGCAATTGGAATCTGCAGCTCGGAAGGTGTTGTTCTGGCAGTAGAGAAGCGTATAACATCTCCCCTTATGGAACCCACAACTATTGAGAAGATAGTTGAAGTGGATAAACACATACAGTGCGCAGTCAGTGGCCTGATGGCAGATTCCAGGACTATGATTGACAGGGCTAGAGTAGATATTAGATATCAAAGTCACTGGCTTTTAGACCACGAAACAATGAGTGTAGAATTTGTTCATCCACTTCGTTGACGCTAATCTTGATGGAGGAACAATAAGCCATCCACTTGGAGCAACAGTTTTATTTCCTGGATGTGATGAAGAAGGCCCCCAACTTTTCCACATGGTTCCATCCGGTACATTTGTTGTTTGGATCTTCCTTCTCCTTCCTTCACTTTGGATCTTTCCTTCTCTGTGAAGAGGCCCTACCCGATGTTAGAAAAGCTAAAGTGCAGCTTAAGCTACGACCCAATGCGCACGATAAAGATTCGGCACTCGCCCGCTCAGCCAACCAAGGGATGCACAAAAGAAAATTAAAAGAGAACCCATTTAAAATATAACAGAGAAAACAAAGAAAATGACGATGAAAACATACCAAAATTGCTTGGGGGAGGCGAAAGAGAATATGCTAATGGTTTAAAAGAATGAATAAAGATTACATGGGGCTGTGAGCTATATCTAAACGTGCAAGGGGACTTCCTCTACAGTAAAACATCGAAAAGTGTAGGGACGGGCACTGTAAAGGGACAAGGAAACATAAATAAAAGGTAAGGAAGGCAATGGTCGATATCCCCTCGACATGACAATTAAAATATATAGAAAATACGAGTATGTTGTATAGTAAAAAATTCTCATGTGCTGCCTTCTCATGGCCTTCTCCTAGTGTTATTAAACAAAAGCTTTTTCTTCTATTTCATGTTAACTGAAATGAATGACTATATTACATATTTCCTTGTATGCACATATAATGGGTGTAGGAGGATACAGTAGACTTAAATGATAACCAAGTGTTTTAAGAGCTGGTCGCTAAGTGATGACTTTGAAATTCAAATCCATTTGCACTTTCAAGACATTAGACACCAGCAACTATTTTCTGTTTGAGAAAATTGTTCTTTCATTATGCTGTGCACTGTCAAATATACAGACCTCTTTCAGAAAATGTTTCTTTTCTTTCTAGGATTTAAGGACTCTCAAAACATGTATTTCGAGTTAAATTTCGACGTCGAATGCTTGGGTACAATGCAATACTTCCTCTATCTACTGTAAGTAGTGCATAGAGTACCGAAGAACGACTACCCATTTGAGAAAAGTAGAAGTAGAAGAAAACTGAAACTCTAATCTGGGAAATAGGATGAACATATGGTAAAAATGCAAAATTGTTGTTATTATTATTATTATTATTATTATTATTATTATTATTATTATTATTATTATTATTATTATTATTCACGAAACAGGCTTTTCGTGTATGGAAGAAATTGTGTGAACTTTGGCAATATTGCCGAGCGCTGCAGGTTGGCTATTGCAAGTAAACAGGGTAATAGGACATTTGTAGAGGTAGAAACTACGTCAATACAGAAATATGGAGAGCTCTCTGTATAGAGATTTTGCTTTTATTATGAGCGCAGCCTGGTGACGGAGGTATATATTACCAGGGGAATTACTGCCGATGTGTTACATACACACTCAAGGAGAGCAGCAGTTGCGACAATTAATGTCAAGATGGGATTTATTACAATCTATAACTCTTCTCTAGTACACTTAGTTCTTATAGAAAGTAGAGAAAGTGTTACACTGCAGCTAAAAATTTCATATCTTGTTTTCCCTAAATAGTTTCTGAGCTCATCAAAAGTCACCAATAACCCTTGTAATAGTGAGTCCTAAAGCCAGCTTATCTCAAAGGCACATTTTGATAAAGGTCTGTTGAACTTGGTAGTTAACTTTAGCATCTTACAAGGACTGCAACAAGAAAGAAAAAAAAGCTACACCCGTAGTGCTGAAACGTAACATAGAAGTGTCCCTCCCACTTTTCTGTTATGGAATAATTATACGATATGTACATGTAAAGAAATAAGTACAAGATGTTCCCTCAAGGAAAGGGGAATTCCGGGAAGAATACCCAATGTAGGTGGTCACTTCAGTTAGTTTTGGTTTCGATATATGTAACCTGTACACATTTGTAATGCGCTCCACAGCGAGGAGGCAATACTGTACAAAGGACGGACAAGCTTCCCAGGAACGTTTTAACGTTTAATCTTAGGAGTGCTTAGAACGCCTTCAGGGGCAATAGTGCGCGGACACCTAGGGGGCAGTAGCTCCGTATCGACGTTAAATCTATTAGGACTGCATCACAAATAAGGAAGGACAAGCATTAGTTTCGTTGTCCTTAATAAACATTCACTTTAAATATTAGAAATGATAACAAAGGAAACAATCGATGTACAGATTTTTTTTTTCTTCAATTTATGACTTCCTATACCATTTAGATTCTATTGTAATTAGATAAAACATATTTCAAATAAATTCCATATCGAAATTTCGCTAAATATAAAGGTTCTGACAATAAATTCGTCATGAGGATAATGCACTGGCTCATGGCGAAACGAAGACTCAAGAAACGATTACTGAATTAGTGTTTAAGATGATGCCACATCCACCTTATTCACCGGATCTAGTGTGCCTTTCCCTATTTTCTGCTGAGAGAAAAGAGCTTCGGAGTCGTTACTTTTAGAGTGATGCAGAGCTAAACAATAAATCTTCGAGTGTACCCAACGGAGTATCTAAAAAGGGCATCAGGGAGTGTCTTTAAACGTTCGACTGAACAGTGGAATCGTGGATTATTTTGAAGGCCTGTAATGGCACTTGAGTAGCTGTGAGCAGTTGTTTGCACTAAATAGATAATTCCAGTTAGATATTCATTGACACCCCCTCATATTTTATTTAATCCCTTTTGCGGAATTGTCCGTTATACTAATAACGAATATACTGTTTAATTCCATTTGTTCGGGTTAAACATTACCTATATATCAGCTGATTATAGCAGAATTAAGGAGAAAAAAGTGGATATTATTAAAATCTGTAAAAGAATTGAATATTCAAATTACAAAAAAAAAATCTCGTGAAAGCATGCAACTTTGTACTTTTGTATATTTTTTTTTAACTTACGTCCTCCAACGTTAAGTCATAACGGACGATGAATGGAATGGGTGAAATGATGCTCAAATTAGCCCAGGGTCCATAGAGCTTAGAGTTACCCGACATTCGTCTTTCAGGATAGGGGAAACCCCCGGAAAAAACCTTATCCAGGTAACTCACCCTGACCGAGATTCGAACTCGGGACCTCTTGAACGTAAGGTAGACACTCTATCACCACCCTACCGAGGCGGCGTGTATTTTTGTAGGGTGAGCTCTTTCTGAGATATTCCTTGTTATTTGTTTAAATTTTCCAATATTTTGCCTTTCTCAAATGGGAAGCCGTTGACAAAAAAAGGGCAACAAATATCAAAATTCATCACACAACCATGAGCTATAAAAAATTTTTCCTGTCATTTATGACTCTTAATAGGATTGCAAATCTGCAGTTATTATTCCCTCAGTGTATCTCGAGTGTCAGACCCGAGTTCGAATGCCGGACTGAGGTACTTACCTTTCAGGAATACCTTTATTTCCTTCATTTATTGAACATTCCGTTCCATAAAAAATAAATATACCTACTTATTTCTCGCCTGCGCACTTTAAAAACATTATCAAAAGTTATTCAACTTTCTCATTGACGAAAATGGGCTCAAAGGTTTATAAAAGTAAAATAGTTTGGAGGCGTTTAGGTTTGAGGAGAATATATCGCATTCATTAATACCTGCTTACCAGGGTAGCGTAAATACCTGCAGAACTTTATCATTTTGCGATAAAATGAACTAAGAGCGCGAATATTTAACCATATTTTACGTAATCTCGACTCGCACCTCTAAAACCAAGGCAGAGAAATAGATACAAAAAACTGAACTACTAATTCCGCGTAAATGCGGGAACGACTACTTACGCTCTGGGATGGTTAAGTTTTATCCGGGGTTTTCCCTTATCATGAAAGACAATTGTCGGGTAGCTGCAAGCTCCATGGATCTCGGACTCATTTGAGCATCATTTCACCCATTTCATTTACCGTCCGATATCACTTAACGTTGGAAGACATAAATTACAAAAAAAAAAAAAAAAAAACCGAAAAGAATTTGGAAGTAGTGTGTATACCGTTCGGGCACTCATATATGTATATTCAAGTTAAGAATTATTAACTTATAAGAAAAATACATACCTGAAATTGGAAAAGTAATATTAGCTATCTTAACAGTGTACCCAATAATATTAAATAAGATATGTGCAGATGTGTATGTGTAGTGTTTAACGCCCGCATTTACTACATACGGCACCGCAGGCAATGACACTGATGATACATGAGATGAAGATGGAGCACCAGTGGAATGAGATGGCGGGGGAAACCGGAGATCCCGGAGAAAACCCACCCCAGCGCCGTGTTGTCCACGACAAATCTCACTTTGCGGTCGCCTGGGATCGAACCCGGGCCGCCTTGGTGAGAGCCAAGCGGTCTAACCACTGAGCCACGGCGCGGCCCATATGTGCAGAAGGAAATGATCTGCCATATTGGGGTTGAATTCCGATGCACTGACCGTTAAGACCAGAGGTTTGCATTACTATATCCAGCTGAGATAGACACCACCACCGCCACCGCAACGGCCACCGCCACCATCACCGCCACCACCACCACCACCGTCACCACCACCACCACCACCGCCACCGCCGTCACCACCACCACCAGTACCACCGCCGCCACCACCACCACCACCACCACCACCGCCACCGTCACCACCACCACCACGGCAACCACCACCACCACCGCCACCACGGCAACCACCACCACCGCAACCACTACCACCGCCACCACCACCAATCAGGACAAAAATGTTCTCGCTTGAGCTTCCTGCTTGTTGTACATATATAGCAGTGCTGATGCTGCCCATTGCTGGGGCATGTCCTGATTTACACACATCGCTGTCTCAACCTTTATCTTAAGTTAGGAATAATAACTTTGATTTACCATCACTCATCATGGCCTCAGTTCAAAACTTTGAGAGTATTGCTCTTATAATTAGATATGTGTCCCATTTCAACGTAATACTTACATTGAAATTGGCTATTGTATTTGCTAATTCTTTCAACATCATTGTCATATTGGACAATGAATGAAATAGGTAAAATGATGCCAAAGTGCGCTCAGTGTCCATAGAGCTTAGACTTACCCTACGACATTTATGTTTCAAAGTAAGTGAAAACCCTCAATTAAACCATGAGAGGGTGGAGCCAGACTTAAAAATTCAATGCCATAGCTGGGATTTGTACCACGGATATTCTGGTCTCTGTCCAGCCGCTCTAAATCATTGAGCTACTATGGCCAACATGCCAAAATGACATTAAATTCTCCAACTGACTTGTGTTGTAAGTCGCCATTAAGGTAGTTGTCTCATGAGTTTATGAGAACTCCTAGTGGTTTACTGGAAAAAACACGAGTCAGTTGGAGAATTTAGTGCCATGTCGGCACGTTGGACATAGTAGCTCAATGGTTTAGATGGGCTGGACGGAGATCAGAAGATCCGTGGTTCAGATCTCGTCCATAGCATTGAATTTTTCAGTCCTGCCCAACCCTTTCATAGTGTGTCCTACACACGGCTTGTGTGAAAGAACAATTAATTTCCTCAATAAAACCTTATACAGATAACTCGCCCTGATGGAGAGTCAGACTCAGTAACCTCTTGTACTGAAGCAGGCACACTAACAGATAAACTACAGGGGTGGGCTTGTTGTTTGTTAATGAGGCAAATTCCCATGCTATTAGAAAAGAAGCATACTCCAAGATGCCTTAGTGTATCACTTGCAATCTGTTCACAGTTGATGATATATATTGTTCTGTTTTTACTCATCATTACAGAGGTTGCAAACATTTTAATTTACGCATCATGTGAAATAATGTCTTAGAAGGCATGTCAAGCTAAGAGACCAGTGCACACTGAGTTGGGCTTAAATATACAAACTTTACATTAATCAGCTTCTATACAGATATATGAAAAGCTTAATTTTACAAATATGTGACAGTGATTTCCAAGAGGCTTCCTACAGCCCAAACGAAAATTATGCTTGATATACAATATTATTTATTATTTTCTCAAAAGTCTTTGAAGAGATATTGATTAAATTTCCATAGTCTTAAGATATGCTTATGCAAAATGAAATGTATGACTTAAATTTCTTGGGAATAGTCTGAAGTTTCGCTTCATTCTGAATGATTTTTGTGTAACTGAAAAACTGTAAGAGATGAACAAAAACATATTAACAAAATATGTGGAACTCTTTAAAGTATACATTGTATTTCCAGTAACCTTGTGGTAGAATAAAGCATTGCAGAGGTGTCGGTTATTGTTTCTTTAAGTTCTCTAACAATTCTGTTGTTTCTTGGAATGTCATGGAGAGAATATATTGAACATTGAGGTCAGCCTAGAGCATCTTACTTTTAAATACTTCAATATTTTCTTCTTGTACGGGAAACAAAATGGTAATGAAAATATTTCTCCAAAGATTTTTTCAATTATCATGTAACAGATAAATAAGACACCCTAGAATATACTTAAAAATAAATTATAGTGTGTTGGGAAAGTCATACAAATTGTAAGACATAGATTTTAAAATTATTTTGACAGCCTAACCATAAATACACTTGAATCCAAGTGGCAAAGCTTTTAATCACTTCTGTGCAGTGTTAAACTGTTTTCTGCCTCTTCTTTTACAGACCTGATTAAGCGAGAACAGTGTGCATCCTGCAAACAACTTGGTTGCTGTAAGGAAAAAGGGTGCTGTGTTAATTGTAACTGCCGGCTTATTAAAGTTCCAGTATACCCATCTTTTAGTGGTCCTATCATTTGAATGTTGCAGTCCATCAAAGCACACAAAAATTGAACTTTTGTAAGTACACGCAATGTGAAAAGGAAAATGTGTGTGACATAAAATTTAAAGCTTAAATCACTTATATGACATTTTGATGTTAATTTAATTATCAGTTTATTATTTTGTTGGTTTAGTGCTACTTTCAATATATTGTATAATATTTCAGTGCCGAGGGTCTGAAAACATGGAAAATCATCAGGAGCTCCAACTTAAGATTTAAAGATGTCAAAATTGTATACAAGTGAATTAAACATATATGTACGAATAGTGTGTAAAAATAAAATACTTTGCAAGTAATCCTAAGTAGTTTTTTTCTTTTACATTATATTAGCTTTGAATAGGTGTTGTAAAAATATTCAATGCCAGTTCATCTGTGATTGTCAAGAAATTTGAAACCAGACATTTATCACATCACAAAATTTCTCTCATCTGAACCTCATAGTACAATTTCATACTTCTACCCCAGAACAAGGTTTTATATTCTCATGTACTCCTTAGAATGAAGGACAATTTAAATTTAAACTCTGTTTAAAAAATAGGTAAAAAATCTAACAGCAAAAGGAAGAATATGAATCACAAAAAATTCTTATTACATTAACAGCATAATTTGAGCTTCCATTTATAAGATGAATCAATGCTAAGCGAATTTTCTGAGAGAGAGACTATGAAAGCTAGAACCAGAACTTAAATGTTTAATGTTGTACTGGTATCTTAACATGGTAGGTCAATGGTAGAAAATTTGCTTGTACAGTAGAAGATCTGTGGTTCAAATCGCAGCTATGGCATTACATTTTTTTAAGTTCTGATTCTATATTACAGAATGGATGCTCTGTTTTGTTATAATTATTTGTTGTTATCTCACAGTTTTCTTTTAGAGACAACAGTTTACTTATTAACTGAGATTTCTGAGATTTGTGGTGGACAACACGGCGCTGGGGCGGGTTTTCTCCGGGATCTCCGGTTTCCCCCGCCATCTCATTCCACCGGTGCTCCATCTTCATCTCATGTATCATCAGTGTCATCACCTGCGGTGCAGTATGTAGTAAAAGCGCACATTAAATACTACACATTCCCTCTCTCTGTCTATCTCTTGAATTTAACGAAGCTTATTCAGCGTAATTCTTTTAGCATATCATGTCAAAAGTTTACATTTCAGTTATGAGTAATTAAATTATATGTACATCCATAATACCAACAAATGAGGATATCCATTACAGTTCTTACAGTACAATGTGTTGTTACCATATATTGACATTTTAGTTATTTTTGTTATGAAACAACTTTGGACTTGAGGTTTTTATGGTTATGTTTGTAATAATATTACTCCCTAACTTCTTCAGGAACCACTTTTTGCAAAATTGGAATTTACTGCTTTAGCACAAATAATATTTATTAGAGGTACCTTCACTTGGTGCCCTGTCACCCCACTTATGGGGAATGCAGTATGATGACACCGCAGGTCTCAACTAGTTGTTAGCCTGGAAGCATCACAGGACAAACATCATCACTTTTGAAGGTTACAGTAATTCTCATAACCACACTCTCGGTTCAGTCATGAGAAAAACAAGAAGACACAATGAAGTAACTCAAATACTGTGCTGAAATTCTCTTGTCAATTACAAGAAGCACATGATTGCCATATACATAAGTGATCAGAAGTACTGTACTACATGTCACTAACTCTTGGAAATTCATACCTTAGTGGTTAGTCCGCTTGACTCTCACCAAGGCGGCCCAGGTTCGATCCCAGGTGACAGCTAAGTGAGATTTGTGGTATACAGCATTGCTCTGAAACAGATCTTTTCCGGGTCCTTTAGTCCTTTAGTTTCCCCCATCAGCATTCCACCAATTGCTCCATTGTCTTTCCTATTATTCATCCCACCTTCAACTTTACACCAGGCATTGGGCGGATCACCTATTCTGGTTCTCTATCGGATCCAAAGCTTTCCTTCCTCAGAGAAACAAGTATCCACTAGCATCACAATAGTGGTACAATTAGGGACGTCAAAGAAGAATAAGATAATGATGAAAGTTTTAGAAATTCACATTTCATTTTGCACCAAGTGTATGCACTTCTTATGTGTAAATTAAAATAAACACCAGAGGATAATCAATTAATGATATGCTACATATCGCTCTACAAATCTTCAGCAGACCAGAAGCACAATTACAGTTCTTTGAGAGGTTGTGAGAATATTTAGGTTAATTCCCCACAATGATGTTTGTTGCACAATTACCTGAACTATATTAAAACTCAATCCTCACAACAATTTTGTATGGCTACAAACTGTTGTTAAATAGACAAAACATTTGACATTCATTAAAAATAAATATTTTCCATTGCCAAAGAGGCGAAAGATTTAAGAAGCCACTTTGCTTATTATAGAAATACACAAGTAAAAATTTGATTTGTTACTGGCCCCTTTATTTGGTCCCCACAGGACAGTTTCTAACCTTCGTCTTACTATAGATCAACGCACATAGTTAACAAAAGAGCTCAAGTAACATAGTATTTAAATTTTTTAACTATTTGTGGTCACATTCATGGTATTAGCATCAAAGATTTGTTGTTGTCAACTTTAATTTATCATATTAAATTGATATTAAATGTTTATTTGCCATAGATGATAAGTAAATTTTTAAAACCGTAAGCATCTTTTACTTTTCTAAGAGTGGAAATATCATTTATATTTTTTTTATATTTGGAGGAGAAGGTGGGAATATGAAATACCATTTTTATTGACAAATTTTTTGTTTTGGAGTTAAATGCTTACACATTTATTAATGAAGATTGATTGCTTTGTTTAGTTTTACATCTGCTGACAGCATTGGAATTTATTATACAAATATAACAATTTTTAATAAAACCTACACTTAATTTAAGAAAATGGTGTTAATTATTCCTTCTAATTAATATTCTTCTTCCTAATTGATATCGATTTCACGAACTTTTGTTCGCATCCTCGTCAAGGAAACCTACACGAGAAAAATTCATTGTTAAGGAAGTTAATATGTTCTTCTGTTCTTTTTTTTTCAGTATTTTTATGTTCTTATATATTTTCAGTATTACTATGTTCTTATGCTTTTTCAGTATTACCAAAATCTGAAAATGAAACAAACTTAACAACACAATTAACTGCTGCTATTTCAAAATTCATTACGCGATGTTTATTTGTTGAAATAAATATCCTTTCCAAAACCAATAGATCTATTGGGGCATTTAATTGTTTTAATAATTTAACATCAGGATTTATATTATGGTTAAATGACCAAAAATAATCTTCTACAGCTGATTTATCAGTTCGTTTATACTTAATGTTACGAAAATGTTCTTTCGTTCTGATTTCCAAATTAAGTTTTGTCTTAACAATGTAAACTCGATCACATTCTAAACAATCAAATTGATAAATATCAGATTGTTTATTATTAGGAATTTCATCCTTTTTAGAGAAATGTAGTAAATTGTTAATACTATATTTTTTTTGAGGAACCAAAGTTATACCAAACTCTTTAAAAACTTTTTGAAATTGATTATTAAACCAAGGATGGTATGTACATTTTTTAAAATTATAACCGTCTTTTATTTTTTATGGGTTGAAATATCTAACAGTTTTTTGATATTTAAATTTTTTCTATCTATCTAATTTTTATTAAAACCATAAATTAAAGTCGTATTAATATGTTTATCTTCTTTATTAAATTCGTCTTTATTAAGGGATATATTTATTAATCTACAAATGAAACTATTAAAACCAGAAAATTAATGTGGAAAAGAGTTAAAACTTTTATCTTTTATGTATTTATCGATATGAGTAGATTTCCTATAAATAACCAAATCCAATTTATTATTATTTCTTATTATCTTCAAATCCAAAAAAGGTAGAGAACCATCAATTTCAGTTTCTAATGTGAATTTTTTAGCTTTATCTTTTAAATTTAGTAATTTTAAAGCATCACATATTTGTTTATCAGGACCATTAGCAAAAATATAATCATCTATGCCAGACTTTAAAAATCAAAGGAAATGCTTTAGTGACTTGCATTTCGAAAAAAAAAACCTCATAAAAAGATCAGCAAGAAAAGGTGAAAGCTAAGCCAGAAGTTTGTTGAAACAATTCACCTTTAAAAGTGAAATAATTTTGATAAAAACAAAAAGTAGTAAGTTTAACAAAATCAATTATTAAGTCCTCGTGTAAATTTATTGAATTTAACCACTTTTCAAAATAAATTAAAAGTTTTTCTCTAGGAATACTAGGAAATAAGGAAGTTACATCAGAAGAAACCAGTTGATCAGTCTTAGATAATACAACACTGTCAATTTTTTTTAACTAGTTCTAAAGAATTTTTAATACTTAAACTCTCAAATTTATAAAACAAATTACTAAATTTATTATGTAACCATTTAGCTAAATTGGAAGTTGGTGTATTTATACAATTTACAATAGGTCTCATTTTGTTTCCAGCTTTATGAATTTTAGGAAGAGCGTAAGTTCTAGATAAAGTAGGATTACTAACCTTCACAAAAAAATTTTCTTTATTTGATATAACTTTCATTTCATTAAGTATTTTATTAAAATTGGAAATCCAGGATTGTAACGGATCTTTATTAATTTTTTTGAAATCTTCGGCTAGAAGTAGAAGTTATACTCTATTTTAGTAATTATATTTGTCTAAAATTACAATCCTATTATCCTTATCTGCTTTAGTAAAAACTAAATATTTTTTATTTAATGATTTAATAATCTGTTTATTATTATTTCTCTTGGGATGGTATTTATCTAAATTTTATAATATTTTGCCACATTTTAATTTAATCAACGATTTATTATTTTCACTTAAATCTTGACTAGCAATTTCTATATCAGTAGTATAATCATCTATACTGTTTGAAAAATCTACACAGGTTTTTGAACCTTGATTTAAAAAATTTAACTCTTTTTCATTAAGGTTATAATTTGATAAATTAACAACATTATTTTTATTATTTTTAATAACTGGGTTTAGTTTATGTTGTTCCAAACGCAAATTATATAATTTATTTTTTAATTTATCAGTTTTATTTTCATATTTAATTTAAGAATATGAAATGATTTGGATTCTAAACTAAGCCAAATTGTATTACCTAAAATGTTTGTTAATTTTAGATGCAAATCATATAATTTAAGTTCAATATTATTTAAATTTTTAAAAAGTAAACTTCTATCAACTTGAATTACTTTTTTCTCTGCTGCTTTTTGAAGAATACTATTATTATCAAATTTAATAGTTTTTCTAACAAATATAGGAACCACTTTATGTTTGTTTAGGTTTAGAAAACGAATGTCTGCAAGAATAGACCTTTTCTTCTTCTGAAGCTTTAACTATAGCTTAATTTCAGATTTAGTATCCATAAAATTTAAATTAAACCCATACATGTTATAAGCAAAATTATCCATAGTAACATAAGAACAAAAACAACGAAAATGGATGTTTCAAATTAAAAACTAATGATTATGTAGAAAATGAAGCTAGCTACAGTGAAGCAATGAATATTATACAAATGTAACAAATTTTAACTAAAGCTTCACTTAAATTAAGAAAATGGTGTCAATTTTTCTTTCTAATTGATATTCTTCTTTCTAACTGATATCGATTTTACGAACTCTTGCCCCATCTTCAGTCAAGGAAAACCACAAAAATATTCTCGCATCGCGCAAAAGAAAGTTTCTCCATATCTTGTTAAAAGAACTTGAAGTTTTAGATATTAGGTAAGAAGCAGTGTCCATTACTGGCACCGAGTTAAGTGGTAAATTTTTATTTTACTTGTGCATAGCTACTTAACAGAATTTTCAAAATTAATTTCTTGATGGAAGTCTCCAGTTTTCTGTTGTGATTTATATCTCTTCCCTGCACTTTCTTAAACACTCTGAAATGCTCAGGGGAGAAGCGAATGTTATGCACTGTCTCTTCCTTAAAGTTGTTCCTGTACAATAGCTGTTTTTAGAACAGGGATTTGAACCACGGATCTCCGGTTGTACTTAACCATTGAAGTACCATGGCAACTTGCCAGCATGACATTAACTTCTCCATTGCAGCCGAAGTGATTTGGTCACGGGTTCAAACCCGGCATGACTTTGTTCGGAAGAGAAGTAAAGCCGGTGATCCTGTGTCAAATGTTGAAGATCTCTGATCGGATTACTGATATAATATTTCGGACGTATCCCCATACAAAGGTTTAGAGATGTCAACTCGAGGCTTCTGCCAATCCACCGATCAGGAAATCTTAAACTGTTAGGGAGAAGTAGGGAGGCGCGCCACCTTGTTGAAATGCTACATTATTCTCTTCTTCAATTTGGTGTACTCACAGGAGAACGTGCTGCCCTAGCATGTCTAAGTAAGTATGTCCTGTGTCCTTCTGCTCAATAAGAAGCAAAGGGCCATGACTTAATCATGCATTAAACCGCACCTCCCGTTTACTTTTGAAGAACCCCTGTCATGATAAAAAAAACTTCATTGTGTGGTTCATATCTCCAAGTTGACACATGGGAAGTAGATTCATCTCTTAGGGTTACTTTCATCATCGCCAACTTTGCTAAGCATGCCATCTGCGTACGAACTAAACACGGTTTGGTCCATCCGTAGGTTTAATGAGAGGTCTGATGGTGTTAACCCTCGCGTACCGCACTTTTAACTAACTTAGGTATTCCAAGTCAACTCGATGAGTTCCCGATTTATTTGTAGGTCAACGTACTAATTTATCTCAATTACAACGAGCCTATGAATATGTGAAACAGCTGAAAACTTGTTCAATGTATTTCCTAATAGGTATGCAACACAACAGGTGTAAGTAACAGTCAAATCTTTTAAGACCTGGCCGCTATGTGACGCTCTGCACAAGTCCAGAACATAAAAGCAAACAATGTGTTCCTCAAGTATAAGTAGGTATTTGCAAATTCAAACCAATAACATAAAATAGCTTCACCAAAAATGTATTTGACATAAACTGTTTCCTTTTTGGAGAAATCTACATTTTGTTTATCTCTTATGGTTTATCAGTTGTGCAAAACTCATTCAGAATGAAGAGGTTTTCTCAGCGTCTTCTCAAAAATCTCAACATCATAAAAATATCTTAAACATATAGTACTTTACAAAAATAGTTTTTGAGTTATGCCCTTTATAGACACAAACTATTGACTACTTAATAAATGAGCGCAACTTGCTTAAACTAGAATGACAGGAAATAAAGAAGGCAGTCTCACAAGCTAGACGAATGTGGCCACAAAACCAAAATGAACTCATTAGTGAATATAAACATCAATTCATAAAATTGGTCAATAATTTAATTTTGACAAATTATAAATAAAACTGTAAATGAGATAAAAGTATAATCCATTGTACATATTTACAATACGGATGACCAATAGAGGGACCGCGCTGCGGTCGAGTGGCTAGACCACTCGATGATTATCATGATGAATTTGTATTTAAGGGCGCTCAACTTCAAAGTCGTCAGCGCCCGATAGACCACTAGATTTCTCGACTCTAACCAAGGCGGCCCGAGTTGGATCCCAGGTGACCGAAAAGTGAAATTTGTGGAGGACAACATGGCGCTGGATCGGATGTTCTCCGGGTCCTCGGCTTTCCCTCACCATCATCCCACCAATTGCTCAATCATCAACTTTCCAATCATTCATCTTGTCCTCACCCACTTCCGTAACCCTCCACCAGGCATTGGGCTGATCACCCATCCTGGTCCTCTATCAGATCCAAAGTTTCGGTTCTTTGGACCCGACCTTACAGGATAAGAGGAACAAGAAGTCCCTAACACCTCGAAGTGGTATACTAGGGAAGAATGAGATACATAATAGATATGAGTAAAATGTGCCAACAAGTAAGGGAAACTATATTACGAGAATTTGTTAAATGACAGAACTAAGTTAAACTACAATACGAAATCATATACTATAAGCTAAATTATATTTGAAATGTAAACCAATGTACTAAGGACAGAACTTTTATCTAATAATAAAATTAAAAGCTCATATCCACCTAATCTAATTTTTTGGGAGGAAGGGGCTGCAGAGGACCCCAAAATATACATTTCCAATGGAATCTCGGTTTTGAATTTTCGGGTGGAATGAATTCTCCCTCTACCTTAAATAGCAAATCGACTTTGACGTCTACTAGAAAATGTTCTCCTTTGTTTTCCCCATCCCACGTGATTTAGCGGTAGGTATGTGTGACGTCATGTGCTGTAGATCGAGGCTAACGAAAGAGATAGGCTATAGTGCGTTTGAATCAGCTGATAACAGCAGTCCTAACCTGTACAGTATAGGCTTTGGGCTGTATGTCGTTCGTGTGGTCTGTGTGATATTACGTTTGTTTTACTTTGTTAACTAGTGAAATGAATAATATTTAGTGGTTCAGGTTAGTGAAAAAGTGTTATATTATCATGTAGTTAACACATATTCCAGTTCGTTCGTAAATTTTATGTATTTAGTAGTGTTTTCAAGTAGGCTGTAAGTTAACCTCTGGGAACGTTCTAACGGCTTCGATGCCATATTGCATCTTCTCATTTGGATCTAGATTGAAGCATTTATTTTAGTAAATTCTGCTTATTCTTTTATTATACGTGTGATATTACATAGTTCTATCTTTGTTTAAACGTACAGAAAAATTATCTCCATTATTGAACGAAATAGTAACTTCTGTGTTCAACCACATGGTGGATACAAATTAATGTTACTATTACTATTATTTTCCTTTTTAGGTACTCAGAGTTGTAAAAAATGCCTCGACGTTGTAGTGCCTTTGGGTGTAGATCAAATTATGACACAGAAAGTGAAAAAACTACAACATTTTCACTACCAAAAGACGAAAATCTTCGTAAGATCTGGCTACGGCATATTCCGACGGATTTTTCAAAATTAAAAAATCCTTTTGTGTGCATAAAGCATTTTGAGGAGTCGTGTGTTATAAGAATAGACAGGATTTCTACTTCAAAGGGAGAGTTGATAGAATATGAAAGAAAAATCCCTAAACTCACAGAAAATGCTGTACCAACAATATTTCCTAATACACCCTCTTACTGTTCTAAAACGATTCCCAAAATAAAACGTCTTGCTGATAAAGAAGACGAAAATTTTGTCCAGGCATTTCGAGACAGTATTCAATCAAATAAACAGCACGTGGAAAGGGAATTAATAAATAATGTAGATAGCATTATTTCTTTTGTAGATATAAGAAAAATCAATTCCAGTAAGGCTAATTGGACAGTAATTAAGGCCGAGGGAACAATTTATATTTGTTTAATGGGTATAGACAATGGCACACCTTGTGTCATTTCTTTTATAACAGTCAAAGGTGATTTAACTTATACTGTTGTATTGGACAACGTTTGCATCAATGCTTCTAGTACTAATAGTGTGAAAAAATTGAATTCATTAAATGTTTTGGATAGTATTATGACACAAATTGAAAATGGTGAAATATTACCCACAGTTAGAGTAAAATAGAATCTGCTATCCAGCTGCTACAATCTCTACCAAACCATGATGAGAATGAGCATATGAAGTTTATTGTAGAGCAATTAAATCTGTCACAGACTCCAAAGAATAACAGGCGTTATGGCAACAAATGCATGATTCTTGCTTTCACTCTGTATGTCCATTCATTATCCGCCTACAATGCACTAAGAAAATGTGATATGTTGATTGTGCCACACCCACGTACACTGCAGAAACTAATTTCATTCTATGAATTGTCCTTGGAAAGTAGTTCTTACTTGGAAAACAGATTTAAACATTTAAAAAGTCATGAACACTTAGTATCTCTCGTGATGGATGAAATATATATTCAGCCACAACTGTCATTTAAAGGAGGTGCTATTTATGGCAGTAGTGCAACTGATCTTCAGAAATGTGCAAAAACTGCTCAAGTCTTCATGATATCCTCACTACTTTCTAAATATGTTGATGTCGTTTCCATTATACCGGATATCAATTTAACAAGTGAACAGCTGAAGACATAAATTATAGAAGTTCTGGGTATGTTGGAAAGAATTGGTTTTACAGTTATTAGTTTAATTGCAGACAATAATATTGTGAACAGAAAAGCATATGAACTTGTGACCCCAAATAAAATTTTGCAGCCTAGCATTACTCACCCACTAGACTCATCAAGAAGGCTTTTCTTTATATTTGACACCGTCCATATTTTAAAATGTATCAGAAATAATTGGGAGACCAAAAGAAATGCAAATAAGACCTTATATTTTCCTGATTTCAATCATCACTCCAATATACTTTCAGCTCAATACAGGCACTTAGAGTTGATGTATGAAAAAGAAAAGAAAAACCTAGTTAAGTATGGGCACACACTTTCCACCAAAGTGTTATATCCATCGTCAATTCAGAAGCAGAATGTGAGCTTGGCACTGAAAATTTTCAATGACAATAACATTTTGGCCTTGAAACATGTCACAAAAGATCTTGGTGTTTCTGAAAATATTGATGAGACTGCAAATTTCTTAAATATCATTGTTAACTGGTGGAAAATAGTTAATGTTAAAAGTGTGTTCGAAGGGAAACGATTCAATGATCCATACAGATAGGTCATTAAAAGCCAAAGAGATATGCAATTTGAATTTCTAAGTAAAATGTGTCATTGGCTAAAAATTTGGTGGGTGTCTGTTCCATCAGTAAATGCTTTAACTCCGCAGACATTTCAGTCCTTGATTACTACGCTGAAATCTTTCCTGGAAATCATTCCATATCTATTTGAGAAATATAACATAGATTACATTTTGCTAAGCAAATTTCAGAGTGACAATTTGGAGGGTCATTGTGGATCATACAGACAGCTAAGTGGTGCAAATTACTATATAACTTACTTACAGCTATTGGAAAATGAGAGGAAATTGAGATTTAAAAATACTGTGTTGTTTGCTGCTCATAGTGGTAGTGTAAATTTGAAAGAACTGTTACCTACCCAACAAAATTATGATAATGATATTGACCTGAATGGTTTTTCTGATATTCTGGATGAAGAGTTTGAAATGCAAGTAATTCCTAATGATACAGTGCCAATACTGACATATTTGGGGGGATTTGCATCTAGACAAGTGCTACGTAAATCTAAGTGTAATATATGCAGTTCTTGGCTCCAATTAAATAAACAAACCTCTGGGAAACAGCTCTCTGTAGTTCAGAAAATTTGTAAAATTAAACTTCTGAGATCAGATGTACACAATACTGGTACTGAATGTAAATGTTTACATAAGAAGACCCTATTTGAGAAACTGGATAGTGTTGCTCTTTGTGTTAACAAAATATTGATTAGTAATTTTGTGAAAATGACCAATGAGAAATCTTGTGATTCAGACACTACAAGAAAAGTGAAAAAACTGAAGACATAAATTTTGGCATTATTTGTGATCATAAGACTTGTTCCATAAACTGTTTTGATGGATTACATTACATTCTGTACTTTGTATATACTCAAAGTATATATCAGTGTTAAACCTGTGGATTTATCACTAATATCTGTAAAAATAATTATGCTTAAGTATGGAGTTTGACAGAATACAAGGATCACCTCATACGTTTGGTACGTATAAATATCTCCATATAGTGGTGTAATTGCATGTAACTCTCATTTGTTTATTTAATTACCTCACCTTTTTTTCTAGGTATTATCCTAACATTTTACATTCATAGTTCCTGATTCGATAAACAATTATTTTGGCATTATTTGTGATCATAAGACTTGTTCCATAAACTGTTTTGATGGATTACATTACATTCTGTACTTTGTATATACTCAAAGTATATATCAGTGTTAAACCTGTGGATTTATCACTAATATCTGTAAAAATAATTATGCTTAAGTATGGAGTTTGACAGAATACAAGGATCACCTCATACGTTTGGTACGTATAAATATCTCCATATAGTGGTGTAATTGCGTGTAACTCTCATTTGTTTATTTAATTACCTCACCTTTTTTTCTAGGTATTATCCTAACATTTTACATTCATAGTTCCTGATTCGATAAACAATTATTTTGGCATTATTTGTGATCATAAGACTTCTTCCATAAACTGTTTTGATGGATTACATTACATTCTGTACTTTGTATATACTCAGTGTATATATCAGTGTTAAACCTGTGGATTTATCACTAATATCTGTAAAAATAATTATGCTAAAGTATGGAGTTTGGCAGAATACAAGGATCACCTCATTCGTTTGGTACGTATATCTCCATATAGTGGTGTAATTTCATATAACTCTCATTTGTTTATTTCATTACCTCACCTTTTTTTCTAGGTATTATCCTAACATTTTACATTCATAGTTGCTGATTCGATAAACAATTATTTTGGCATTATTTGTGATCATAAGACCTTCCATAAACTGTTTTGATGGATTACATTACATTCTGTACTTTGTATATACTCAAAGTATATAACAGTGTTAAACCTGTGGATTTATCACTAATATCTGTGAAAATAATTATGCTAAAGTATGGAGTTTGACAGAATACAAGGATCACCTCATACGTTTGGTACTTATAAATACCTCAATGGTGTAATTGCATGTAACTCTCATTTGTTTATTTAATCACCTCACCTTTTTTTCTAGGTATTATCCTAACATTTTATATTCATAGTTCCTGATTCGATAAACAATCAAACTGAAGTTATTGTGGGAGAAATATAAGTAATTTTTTTAGGAAAAAGGGATTTAAAATGTCTTCTGAAAACTTTATTTGAAGGTGAGCGATATACTGTATCTTATCACTTATACATTATTTCTTTATCCTTTAAAGTATTATGTTTATAGATCTAAAAAGTATAATAACATAAGTGGTATATATTATAAATACGTAAGTAATTATAAGAAACGTAATATAGCTTAGTAGTACGAGCATACCAAAAATCAGTTCCGATACATAAAATCCCTTCTAATATAATATTGCTTATATAATTATGTTAATTAAAATATAATTGTCTAGAATGATGAACATATGTGAAATACTGTTTATTCATAATCATTCAGTTCACTAACAAAGCAATGTAACTTCTGCGCTACGCTGTCCACTCTCTCAGACTGCCTGTGTGACGTCACACGAAAGTTGCCCTGTCGCGCCGAAGCCTATCTCTTTCGTTAGCCTCGCTGTAGATAGTAGCATTGACCCCAAGTAACGAAAGTACAATACACAAAGCTTATATATATATATATATATATATATATATATATATATATATTTTGAAGCGACATGTAATAACTTAATTAGTGTTCTGTGATTTGTTGCAAATCTCATGTCATTTTCCAAATCCGAGCTGTTTGTGTTTATGAAATAAAGTATTATGAACGGAGCAGAGTAACCACTTCTCCCCTGACCCGGGGGCCCTAACGCCTGGCTCCACAACCCTAAATCAGATGCCAATACCAGCACCTAACTACCCGAAGTAAAGTACAAAGACCTTGGCGGTTACAAAGGATCGAAGTCCGAATGCGAGGACGCTTACATTTTTCAGTAGGTTCGTAAGTTCAGTTTTTAAAATCTCTCTAAAATATATACCTAATTCTGTTGCACTATGTACAAATTACACAAATACATTTGGTACTCTGTATAATGTACAAATGAAACAAACGAAGTTAGTTCTGTAAGTTGGTAGACGTAAATGTGTCCATTTGTCTACTCATGTTGTAGTTAAGACTTCAAACTCACTTTTATAATTGCAATTATAGGCTAAGTACGTATTTGTTAGCAAAGGTACCTATAAAGCAGTTAAGATCTCAAAGGCTTTGTGGAATTACGAGTGATAAAATGTCAGCCCGAGCGAGCTGCTGCAGTTCGACAGAGGAATGCATACAAGAATTGATAACTGACTGTCACAGTCAAAATGGATGATCTAATTTAGATCATACTTACCTTTTAACTTAACAAAAGGCGAGTTTCTTGACATGGCGATCACGGACTGACTTGAGGAGCCGGCCGGGTGCATTACTTCCTTCCTCCGTGTTGCGCATTCTGACGTCATTAAGCAAAACTGTTCACTTACGTTATACGTGTTTTGCCATCCTGACCAAATGGTGATAGGCGCGATAAATGAAAATCACTTTCGCATTCAGCATCTTTCGAGGAGCATTACATGGAAAATTGTGGATATTTTGGACAGTTATAGGATGTTCATGTTTACGGCAGTTGCATTACGTAAATTATAACACTTTTAGTATTATTGGTTGTTTATACAACATTAAAACCGAATCAAAAGAGTGATAAAAGTGAAAGAAAATGATTTCCTTATCTGGAGGCAATGTTGTCACACTGCCCATTTTAGGACATTTCCTTTTATAAGAACATATCATACGACCATATTCCCGCACTGCACATGCGCAATTGGGGACTGCCAAATCCGCTAGATTGACAATGTTTTGATTTGTTTCTTCCTCTTCGTTTCTCGTTCTTGTAAACAGATGTTCCGCCGCGTAGAGGGCCGTGAGTTCGTGTCCTGCCTTCTGCATATGTGTAAAATAACATAAGAATGAAAAAGAGTAATGTGTGGAATTGTTAATCTGCGAAGAAGGAAAAGGAAACGAAAATAAAAATAACCGGAAATGCTGCGCCGCAGTTTGTGATCATTGCAATAACACCTCCCCGCGATATAAGCCTTCAGCTGCACCTGGCGGCCCGGGTTAGATCCCAGGCGATTTGTGCTGGACGACACGGTTCTGAGGCGGGTATCCTCCGGGTCCTCCGGTTTCATCCGCCAGCATTCCAACAATTGCTCCATCATCCATCTTTCCTATCATTTCGCTCCCATCCCAGACGTTGAGCTGGCCCCTCAACACTGGTACCTCTATCAGGCTCAGTGTTTCGGCTTCCGTCGCAGTGAGTTTCCGGGTTAGTGGAATCTGTGTCACAGAACATAGGTATCGGTGATGTAAGGGAGGAGTAAAGAATCCCTCGCTTTCTTGTACACCCTAATTTGGGGGGAGGGAGTAAGTATTATGCAATCAGTATTTACTGCTATTATGAAAGTAAAATTATTAAACTGTGATGTAGTACAGATACGTCCAATTGCTTGCAAATTAAATAAATGGTTCATTATTTTAAAGTTTGTGTGCACTTTCTATATTTCCTCTATTATAAGCTATACCTTGTAAGTCTTACTCTTCTTAGACCACCTTCGCTGTTCTTACTCTACATGTAGTAAGTATTGCATTAACTATATCCAAATATTTGACATTTACCGGAAATACATGTTCTAACATTGTATCATTATGAACATCATAACTCCAAAACTAACAGTCGCAAAAGAAATACGAGGGCTGTTCAATAATGAATGATCACAATTCTCATTTGACAACGTACCTTTACTCATCCTCATTATTTTAATGCTCCTTCTCAAAATAGTCTGCTCTGAATGCGATGCACTTGTCCCAGCGTTTCTGCCAGTCTTCAAACCATTTTTTGAGAGATCCTTCAAAATCGCCTCCGCAGCCTTCACCACTGCTTCTCATGACGGATAATGCCTCCTACGAAGGAGTTTCTTCAACTTCGGAAATAGCAAACAGTCCCATGGGGCTAATTCCGGACTATAGAGAGGTTGAGGGATGCACTTCATGTTGATTTTTGCAAGATATTAAAGCAGCAATATTGGCAACATGTGGCCGCGCATTATCATGGTGCAGCATCCAGCCTGCTTCATGTAAACGTGGTCTTTTGGCGCCTGACATGGACTTGCAATGTTTTCAGGACCTCCCTGTAGTATTGTCCAGTTACTGATGTGTGTGCAGGTACAACATGCTGATAAACCATTCCATGAATATCAAAGAATGAGACGACCATAACTTTCCCAGCAGAAGCAACCACTTTTGCTTCTTTGGGGGTTGGTGGTGAAGGAGATATCCACACAGAGCTTTGCTGTTTGCTCTCAGGATCAAAATGATGTAGCCAAGTTTCATCAGCAGTGATTACGTTTGAAAGAAACTCCGGATCTTCCTCTCACATCAAATTTAACTGCATGTTACCTCCATTACAGCTGTAAGCGATACTGAACCTGTCAGAAGTTTCCTGGTTCTCACAGGCGGGAACCAGGAGCTCCAACAATGAAACTATTACGGCGTGTTTGTTTCACATTAAGCTAACAGAATATAATAAGATTGAATTTTAGTGTGAAAAATTATGACCGTAAATAATTATGATCATTCTTTATTGAACAGGCCACGTATATATTTTATTCGTTAACGACGCAGTCAATTGTTAGTATCACCGCGGCGCCACCGTGCCACGGAGCTGTCGTCGTTTAATGGGTAGACCTACACGTAACGAAATGAGTCACCCAGGTCGATTTCGAATCGAGAGGTTAATACCAAACTTGATTTAAACTCCGGCGTATACCAAGATTGTCACAAGATTTTCAGCAACATTTCTCTACAGGAAAAGTTGTCGAAAACTTAGATTTTCTTAAACATTAATCTAAGGAATATGATTCGTTAAAGTATTCATGTGCCAAATGAAATATATATCCCTGAATTTTCAGGGAATGTCCTCAGTAGGCCTCTGCAGTAAGTTGTATAACTGGTAAACCGTAAGAGATAGACAAAATCTGACTGCTACTTCTCGGATTTATATGCACTATAAAGTATTATATATATTATATATATATTATTTCTCGGAGGGAATTTGGCAGTGCGACCAGTCTTGGTCTATTGTACCTTATATACCCCAAGTGGGGCATCCCCAGGAGGAAGGATGAGGCGAGAGACAGAGGGCGGCGTCCGAGGTACCATTACAGTTCAGAGTGTAGGGCCGCTACATTTTACTTAGAAACCTACCGCGACAGACCAGGACAACGGACATTCCGCCATACTGTGGGACTCCGGCCTACCGGAGGAGGAAGTGATGCACTCAGAGCATATCATCCTGCCATGCGCCACCAAGACTTCGATCCTGAAAGAGATCACCAGATGAGAGATGATGTAAAATGACAACGGAGATGAAATGGAACGACAAGGAATTCGGGGGATGATATTAACCTACCCAGCATCAGCCTAGCGATCCGGGGAAACCCACGGAAAAACCCATGGATCAGGTAGGTTGGCCACGGGAGTCGAACCAGGGTCTCCCGAATGCGGGCCACAGACCAAACCGCCTGAGCTATCCCGCTAGGCAGTATTAATATATACATGCTTCTATGCCCGAAAAATCTAAATAGGCTCTAACAACATTTAAAATAAAGTACATTATTTCACCTTTCTCACATTTACTTATCTTGTAGTAATCAATCAATAAGTTTCTAAACATAGGCACTAATTAATTAATATTTTAAATTTCTCTTTCAGTATATTTTAGTACTAGTCATGTTCATTGCAATAAACAATTAAATACTTTTCACCGTTTTCTGGAAGGAACGATTTTATTCTGCTACTTAAAATGTTTTTATATTTCTATAAGCAGCTGTTGGTAGATGTTGCGTAAACTGTAACTGTTTGTTGCAGTAGATCTGTAACAATGGTATAAAATAATATGAGTTTATTTTAATTAAATAAAACCAAGAATTACTAACTCGAAAATCGTATTGATGTTTTAAATATCAGAAAATACAAAAATAAAACAATGTTTTAACACACTTGCATTGTACTATGGTTCCATGTGCTATTAAAAGTAGGATTTTCAGCACTTTACCGTCGAAACCAATAAGTTTTACTGCTCTTCTGCTTCGCTATTGTATAATTCCCTCTCCTTCTGCTCACACTTCAGAAATTACTACAAGCAGCACATTAGTGCAAGTTTAAAAGTTAAGTAAAAATGCCAGGGAATGTTATCGTTGCGGCAGAAGGCTTCGTTTGTAATATAAATACAAACCACATCAAGTTTTAGGATGTAACGACAGTACCAAAGTTTATAGTTCTACCGAATGACGTTTTAGTTCAGGGGGAGAGAGGTAGTGGCGTTGTGACGTGAGCTCCGTCAGCTCCCACCGCCAAACTTGCCTCGGAACGAAAGGCGTGTGACGTCACCGCTCTGGTTTCTTCTGCCCCAGAAGAAGGAAATAGTTTGATGTGTTCAGGTTCCAATAGCGCACGAAAGACAGGAAACGTATCGGGTGTTAATAATATGTACAACTGACATCTTGGGTGTTGTAATATTAATGCTAACTGCTTCAATTACACAATTGGTCACAGTTTATAAACAATTACATTTTGACGCTGTACTATCAGAAAATGTATAAGACTTCAACTCGTAGTTTATCTGAAGGTCAGGCATGTTATAAATTAAATAAAGTAATACATCAAATAATTTTCTCTGCAAATTAGAGGATACCCAATCAGAACAAAATTACGTGTACATTTTCCGACACTTTCTGTTTTGTCTTCATTTAACTAGTTTATTAATGTCAGGACGTAATGTCTGCGAAATTTGTAATCGAAAACTGAATGTTAGATTGTGATACGACAAGGTACTTCGGGGTTTGTACTTTGCTAATTTCAAATCAGAGAAAACTGCTCGCACACATGTCGAGCCAAACTTACACAATGTCCGTGCGGCAAGTGAATACAGCCTCGGAAATCTGGTTTGGGGGACATTCTTGTAAAAATCAGCCAAGTCGTTCATGTGTGCGTATTTGTCCTTCAATAAGTAGTCACAGTTCCATTCCTACGTTAAAATCGACCATGTGCAGAGAATGTCGGAAACCAGTGTAGTTAATCAGATATTCATAGGAAAGCTGGATGGTAGAAGGAGAAGAGGAAGACCCAGGAAAAGATGGGTAGATGATGTAGAAGATGACGTGAGAAAGTTGGAGGTTAAAGGCTAGAGAAGAAAAACAGAGCAGCGAGTAGAATGGAAGAGGGTGGTTAGGGAGGCCGAGGGCTAACATGTCTTGTAGTGCCTACTATCATCATCAGCATCTTCATCATCATTTCTACGTGGCAGCTACATTATTGTCATCGAGTGCACTACACCTGACTGAACCCTCCGATTTTGTATTCGCAGCGCCATTTATATAGGCAAATTGGTACTGCATGGACCTTGCCTGACATCACACGCACTGCAGGCTGAAATACGTTACAACTCTTCAAGCTGTCTTCCTCTGGTTTAGTTTAAATTGTTGAGCGGCATATTTTTATATCAGGAAGTACTCAGTTGATAAAACGTAGTCATATTTCGGCGACCTTTTTGGATTTAGAAACACGATAGCTAAATACATAAGTCCTGCAGAAAGAGAGAAATAAAATAAACATTTTCTCTTATCCTTCTCTTTTTAAAGTATCGGGGTGAGATATTTGTACTGTCGCGAACCCTTTTTACGACTGGCGGCGTACGCGCTAAAAGGGCTCGCGCTGCTTGTTTACACAAAGCAACTGATGCGCAGACAGTGTGGAAATAAAGAGCTTGCATAAGCAGATTAACATAGCGCCGGAGATAAAAGACTTGCCGGCACAGATATAGTTACATTCTAGAACACACGTGTTTTATCTGGTGGCATATTATAGAACATTCTATAACAGTCTGGAATTCGTGAATGTGAGTACAAAAAGAAGCCATGGCTAGCGATCGAGTCAGTCGCAAGCAGTAAATAGCTTTAAAGTGTTGTAAGGAGAGTCAGTTGTAAACAGATGTAATCAGCACGCTGTTGTGGACATCGACCTTGGCAGATTGTGATTATGTATGTGACGTAATTCTGTTACGTAAGGATTGAATAGAGTGCATTTCTACGGAAATAAAGAACATTCTTAATTTCTGCAAATTGGACTTTTAATCCTATGGACCCACAAAGTCACAATTGGTATCAGGAAGTGGAACATTCAACGATGGACGCAGAATTGGTAAAGATTTTGGAGAAGATGATGGAAGTGAAGGCCGAACTGACCTCGGAAATGAAAGCGGCGAATGACAACCTCGCTGCGAAAGCAGAAGTGGCAAATAGCAACCTGGCCGCAGAGCTGAAACAAATGAAGACGGCTAACGACAACATCACCGAGGAGATGGAAGAAATGAAGGCCGAATTAACAACGGGGACGGAGGCTCCAAACAGCAATTTGGCCGCGACAATGACCACGAAAATAACCGAATTGACCATGGAAATGAAAGCGGCGAAAGAGAGCCTCGCCGCAAAGTTTGAAGAACAATTGGCCGGCGTAACAAAGGACGTCACGGAGCTCGGTGAGCACGTCGAAGACCTAGCGAACCGCGTAAACCACCTGGAGGGAAAGGCCGACAGCCACACCAATTCCCTGAACGCCATGGTAGAGGCCATGGTCGGCAGGAGGTTGAAGGACTTGAAGGCAGATGCGCCGGGAGGCGACACAACATCTGCGCGCGTTAAACCTCCTAAATACGAAGACGTGACAACTTTCGAAGTCCTCCGCAGCCAGTTCGACATGGTGGCTAAACACAAGTGGTCACCACAGGAAGAGGTCGCAAAGCTAATAGCCAGCCTCCAAGGACAGGCCGCATTAGTCCAAGAGGCGGTGCCCAAGGACATCTGGGAGACCTTGGAGATTCGTTTGGAAAACCACCGCTAACCGCAGCGTACCAAAGCCAGCTGAAATCATGGTCGCAGCAGCCAGAGGAGACGCTGCAGGAGTTCGCCCTGGCAATTGAGCAGCTGGCCAGTAGAGCTTTAGTCGACTTGCCACCAGAGTTCATATCCCGAGAGGCTGCTTACACCTTTGTCGACGGGGTACGAGATACGGAGATTCGTCAGCGCCTAATGCTCGGCAATTACAAAACCATCCACGAGGCGCTAACGGCAGTATTAGGGATTCGAGTGGCCAAGGTGACGGCTATCCCGACGTCGCGAATCAGGAGTATCCCGAGTAACGGGATACCAGTCGAGGGACCCCGGCGAAGACCTACTGGCCTGTGTTGGGGGTGTGAAGAGCCGAGACACCTGGAGAGAGATTGCCCACACCAGGAAGAGCAGCCGGAAAACGAGTAAGGGCCGTCGTGGTGAGGGGCACGTTGAAGCCATCACTACCATCCACTCGAGTGACACTGCACGCCGTCTGCCGGCGTATGGATGACATCCTCATCACGGACGGTTGGCTGAGAGGGAAGCCGTGCCGCGTGATCGTAAACACCGTGGCAGCCGTGACCAGCATCAGACCTGACGTGGCCAAGGGTTTGCCGTAGAGAAAACCGAACCGTCCCTACCAGTTAATGACGGCATCGGGCGACACCTTGCCTGTGGAGAAGGAGGCCCTACTGAAGTTGACCTTGGGACATAGTGCCGTGCGTCTGTGGGTGTTCGTCGCGAAGCTGGCGGAGGATGTAATACTGGGATCGGATGCCCTCAGGAGCCACGAGGCGACGGTCGAAGTCGGCTGGCAGCTCCTGCGACTCAATGCAGAAGAGATCATACTCCGGCAACCCGAAGACCGCCATGGAATTTGCAGGGTTATCCTGAAGAAAGACATGGTTGTCAACGCGAGCAGCGAGGTGGTGGTGACGGCGCGACTGGAAGTCCAGCGTGCGAAGAACATGGTGCTGGACCAGAAGACGCCCGTGCATGTACTATTTGTAGCCAGGACATTGTTGCCCTGACGAGAGGAGGTGCCGGTGAGGCTGCTAAACCTAACGAAAACCGATAACGACATCCAGGCTGGGACGGAGTTGGGGACATGCGAGCCCATGGTCAGCGTGACAAGAATCGACAAGATCCAGGAGCCGGTGCCCACACAACACCGGGAGCCCCAGGTGGAAGGCTTACTGGAGATGGCGGCCGACCATCTGACCGTAGAACAGCTGGAGGAGGTTCAGCAACTGCTGAGAAGATACCAGCGCGTCTTCGGCCAAGGCGACAGCGACTACGGCTGTACGGACCGCGTGCTCCACCACATCGACACCGGAGACGCCCGGTCTATTCGGCAACCACCTAGACGCGTTCTGCTGTTCAAACAAGTGGCGGTACGTGATATGCTAGAGGACATGAAATCCATGGGAGTGATTGAAGAGTCCTACAGCCCTTAGTGGTCTCCTGTAGTTATGGTGACGAAGAAGAACGGTGAGCTACGCTTCTGCGTGGACTACAGAAAGCTGAATGCTGTCACCAGGAAGGATTGCTTCCCTCTACCCGGGATTGAGGACACCCTGGACACGCTTGCTGCTGCTCAGTGGTTCTCGACCCTGGAACTGAAGTCGGTTTACTGGAAGGTGGCTCTAGCCACTAGAGACAAGGAAAAGACTGCATTCTCGACAGGCCAAGGCTTTGGTAGTTCACACTTAAGCCCTTTGGCCTCTGCAACGCACCAGCCACCTTCTAACGCCTCATGGAGTCGGTAATGAGAAGGCTGACATATGACGCCTGCCTGTTATACCTGGACAACATCATCATCGTCGCTAAGACCTTCGAAGACCATCTCGAAAACCTGAGCAGCGTGCTACAGAGATTAAAGGCCACTAACCTGAAGCTGAATGCGAAGACGTTCCAGCCGTTCCGAAAGGAAGTCAACTTTATAGGCCACATAGTCTCACCAACCGGAGTGGCCATAGACCTGGAGAAGACACAGGCCACGAGAGATGGGCCTTGGCCAAAGGATAAGAGAGAGTTGCGCAGTTTCTTAGGTCTGTGCAGTTATTACCGCCGCTTCATAAAGGGGTTCTCCAACATCGTCAAACCTGTCACCCATCTGACAGAAGAACACAGGCCTTATGTGTGGACGGAGGACGCCAATGGCCCTTTCCAGCACCTGAAGAAGACACTGTGCAGTGCTCCTATTCTGGGATTCTCACAACCAGGTAGCGCCTTCATTGTGGACACCAATGCCAGCGACCATTGCATTGGAAGCGTCCTTTCCTAACTCCAGGACGACCATGAGCGGGTGATAGCTTACTACAGCAAGAAACTGTCCAAGGCAGAGAACTACTGCGTCACCCGACGAGAGTTACTGGCGGTTGTAAAGACCTTGGAGCACTTCCACAAATACCTGTACGGTCAGCCATTCCACATAAGGACTGACCACTCCGCCCTAACCTGACTACTTTAGAAACCTGGAAGGGCAGACAGCCCAATGAGTCCCGAGGCTACAGGAGTACGACTTCACGACGCTATGTCCCGAAGACCCTCTCCAGAAGACTGCGGCCAGTGCACAAAAGTGGAAGAGGAGTAACGTGCTGCAGCTGTCCGAGTGATCACGGCTGTGCCTGCGGATGTTTGGGATAGCGCAGGCCTGAGGAGGAGGCAGCTGGCGGACGTTGACTTGAGGCTACTCTTGAGGGAAGTGGAAGGAGGGACAAGACCAATCTGGGAGGATATGGCACCGAGGAGCGCCACCTACAAATCGTACTGGGCCCAATGGGACTCACTGAATATCAGAGAAGGTGTGCTGTTCTGGTTATGGGAATCACCTGATGGGAACAGGCAAAGAAAAGAGTTGGTACATCCAGGAAGTAAGCTCTCGGAAGTCTTGGAGGAAGTGCACACCGGTACTTCAGGAGGACACCCGAGAGCAAACCGGGTGATCGACAAACTCTGATATCGCCACTACTGGCTGAGGCTCCGAACAGACGGTGAGAGATGGTGCCGTCAATGTCACGCGTTCGCGGGGAATCGCCGCCCCCAGACTAGAAGCCAGAGTCACATGTAGCAGGGCAACGTCGGAGCGCCATTCGAACGGATCGCCGTCGACATAGCTGGACCATTTCCAGGATTCGACCGTGGCAACAAGTACCTGATGGAGGTCGTGGACTACTTCACCAAGTGGACGGAGGTGTATGCCATCCCGAACCAGGAGGCGAAGACAATCACAGATTGCCCCGTGAAGGAAGTGTTCTACTGATTTGGGGTGCCGTTAGAGCTCCACAGCGACCAGGTTACCAGGTTTTGAGTCCAACTTAATGAAGGAAGAACTAGAAAATCTTGCGGTTAACAAGACCCGCACTACACCTTTACATCCCCAGTCGGATGCCATGGTCGGAAGGTATATCAAGACCTTACAAGAACATCTAAGGAAGGTCGTGGCCAGCCATCAGCGAGACTGGGACGTCAAGGTGCCACTGTTCTTGCTGGCCTACCACTCGTCAACGCACGACACCACTGGGATGACGCCAACCAGCTTAAGTCTCGGCCGAGAGATACACCTCCCCTGTGATCTGGCATTTGGAAACCCACCGGATGCAAAACAGTCAGCAACCGAGAATGTGGAGACCCTGTTGGACCATCTCCACGACATGCATGACATGGCTCGTCAGAACATCCAGAAGGCGAGCGAACGCATGAAGACCCGATACGACAGGCAGGCCAACAGCCAAGGTTTCCAGCAAAGTGACCTGGTCTGGTTGTATCGCCCTACTCGGACCAAGGACGCTGCCCGAAGCTTCAGCAGCCGTGGCAAGGACCGTACGGGGTGGTGAAGAGGATTAACCACGTGGCCTACCGCATCCAGAATGTGCCCCCGGGGAAGATGGTGGTACACCTAGATCGTCTAGCCCACTACGATGGTGATGTTCGGGACGACCAGCCTTGAGGATGGAGCAGTGTCGCGAAAACCTTTTTACGACTGGCGGCGTACGCGCTAAAACGGTTCGCGCGGCTTGTTTACACAAAGGAACTGATGCGCAGACAGTGTGGAAATAAGGATCTTACATAAGCAGATAAACATAGCGCCGGAGATAAAGGACTTGCCGACACAGATATAGTTACATTCTAGAAAATTCGGGTTTTGTCTGGTGACATGTTAGAGAACATTCCATAACAGTCTGGAATTTATGAATGGGTGTATAAAAAGGAGCCATGGCTAGTGATCGAGTCAGTCGTAAGCAGTAAACAGCTGTAAAGTGTTGTAACGACAGTCAGTTGTAAACAGATGTAATCAGAACGCTGTTGTGGTCATCGACCTCGGTAGATTGTGATTATGTATGTGACGTAATTCTGTTACGTAAGGACTGAATAGAGTGAATTTCTACGAAAATAAAGAACATTTTGAATTTCTGAAAATTGGACTTTTAATTTTACGGACCCAATAGTTAACAGTGAGAATCATTGCTAAAGATGTAAAACATATGTATAAAGACGCAAAACTTAGTTAAATATACACCTAACCCTTCAACATGTATTAACAGTGTTACCCAATCGGTGAACTTGCGGTCCGCTGCGGGAGAGGATGGCCGGTGGATGGGGGCGTGTGGCATCGGGGCCGTAACCTCACCGGTCAGCTGGCGCCTGCGGAGGCGTGAAAGGGTGGAGAGAGGGGAAACCACGGCGGTGGCTGAACCTTCGTTTCCCCCTCCTCCTGCCGCCTGAAAGAATGCGAAATCTCCGGAATATCTTTCCTCTCCATGGTAAAGAATTCTCTAGAACCATTTAGCCACCTATAAATAGAAGCACGATGTGACCAAGAGTCAGTTCAGTACTCAGTTCTCGGTTCTTGGCGAGCAACCGTGAAGAGCGCAGTGCTAGTGAACGGACTGGAAGATTGCGTCCGTGTATCAGAGGAGTTTTTGGTCAGCCCTAGAGAGAGTGGTACGTAACTGTGAATGTTGCAGTGGACCTGTGACAGACGAACTGGTGGATTGTAATTGTGTGCGCTACGTAATTCTATGTAATCGGCAAGTGTACCAACTGTAAGTCAGTGGAAATAAAGAACATTTTGAGTTTGTGCAACTGGACTTTTAATTTCACGAACCCACAAAATCATAATATGCACTATAATGCTTCTGAAATAATCTCCCTACAATGCAGAATAAATTTATTACTTACTTGCATACGTTTTGCTATCAAGAAATAAAACAAGCAAATATGGAAAAGTACCAGTTCTAATTATAACATAAAGAATTTAAACCTTGTTAAAGTACACAACTTATGTAAAACTATTATTGTTCTCAAATAATCATTTGTGGAATTAATCGCTCCCGAGATATGCTTGTTGGTGTTTGGAAGTTTCCAACACTTTTCTGAAATACAGAGCTGTTATTGTCTGTCCCCCTCCGGTAATACAAAGCTATCGGAATATGAAAGCGATCACCTAACGACTAGGTCTAAATACATTTGAGTAGGTATTTGTGTCTACTGCTTCCCATTGTACCTATCTATATCAAAATATGTAATAAAAAGATTTCTACAAACGTTTCTCTCCATTGACATGAAGTAAATAGAAGAATAAGCATGTTTAAAAATAATTGGATATAGAGTGGACAGAGAAAGCAATAATAAAGCTTAAGTTTGAAATGAAAGGATAAATACAATTGAAGAGTGAGCAAATATGAGTAGCTGTAGACAGCCGATGCTGAGCACTGCACCAAAAATTGCTTTTGGGGATGGTGCAGTCAAAAAACAAAACAACATCACCAAAGGCTGGAAGTTAGGCATTATAAATCATTAAAATAAGTAAGAAAAAAGGCACTATAAATAGTAAAACAGACAATAAAATGCAATTGAAAAAAGATTAAATTAACAAAAAGTTGAATGCAAATTGGGATTTTTCTCTCGATGTTGCAAGTACTAATGTAAGCAAAGAAATCTTCTTGCCTGTAGCTTTGGAAAGTGCATTTTTGTGTTTGACTGTGCCGATATGTTGTGATATAAAATGCTTCTTTCCACAGTTCACTGATATCTGCATGTAAATAAGTTATAGTGAGATCCGAAATTATCAACTTAACTTTTTAATTTACTGAGGGAAATTTACTGAATTGCGGTATTTTGCTGCTAGTTACAATAAATTCCCAACGAAAACTGAAAGAGAGACGAAGTTAGAACTGCACTCAATGTTGTCTTTTAAAATAAACACAAGGGGTAATTGAAAGGCTTTCTGTTATCTATCATTTTCGCGGCATACTCATTGTTGCAAATAAAATACATAGGTCGCCTATGTATGTCTGCAAATTTAAAGACAATATTATACATTGGGCGAAGTAAATTTTACTGTCACGGACTAACGGTTATTCAAAAAGTGTACCTGAAGGGAATATTTAATGATTAATAAAATAATAACTAATAAACAGTAGATACATATTGAAATATAGGCAACAAAAAGCATATATTTCTTAAAATAGGCAACGTAAAACTGTGGCATTTCAATCACAAAGTTATAGTTCGTACAGATCCACTTTCTAATACAGTGCGATTCATATAAATCTCAGCCACTTCAATAGGCCATACGTTTTGAAAAATAACAGGACACACCTGCAAATTTGAGAGACTATAATACACAATTGGAAGATTATATTACATTATTTACATCTCAGAAAAATTGTTAGAAGTGTCCTCCACCAGCCTCTATGAATCGTTGGTCCCATTTTCTTTGATACGACTGTAGACACTGATGTTTATATGGGTATCTTCAAGAAATTTGTGGAGCAGCTGGATTATGTCGAATTAACAGGTTATTTCCAGCAAGATGGAGCTACTTGCCATACATCTAATTATACCATGGAACTTATAACCAATTTCTTTGATAATAATCGGATAATCTCAAAAGGTTTGTGGCCCCAACCAGATCCCCTGACCTAATCTCACTGGATGTTTTCTTGTGGGGGTATCTAAAAATAGAGTGTACAAGAATTGGCCATGAACAATTCATGTTCTCAAGGAATCCATTCTAACCGAAATAAGTAACATTGACAAGCATACTCTTCGTAAAACTTCAGAGAACATGGTGAGACGCGTGCAAACATGTATAGATGCTGGTGGAGGATACTTCCAACATTTTCTCTGAGGTATAAATAGACGTTTCGAGGTCCCCTAAATGCAAAAAAAAACTAGCATTTTGGGGTAATGTATTTGTGAATGTGTGTGAAGAGAAAAAATGTATGTTTAAGTTCAGCATTTTCGAAAAATGCTGCAGAAGGAATTTAAACGGCATCTTCCCACAACAAGCAATCCTTTAGATGGAAAATGGCTTCAATAAATTTATTAAAATATTTGACAAACGCAAGAAAATGAAGTGAATCCTTGTTTAAGTGACTCGCAGGGCTGCCAACGTAAAACAAAAACCACCATTCATAGTCGAAACAGAAGTGTAGTTAAACCCCAATGATCCAGGAGGAGGAGGGGTTGGAGGTACAATGAAATAAGTTTGCCACTCTTAGTTCCGTATGCGCAGTCAGTTGTCATCTCGATGATAATGAAAGTCCCTAAAAGTCACTGAAAAAGTTGCTTTTTTAAGAAAAATACTTCAATTTGTGGAAACGTAGAGTAAAGACTGAAAAATTCAATGTCATAGCCGGGATTTGAACCACGGATCTTCTGGTTTCCGTCCAGCCGCACTACCATTGTGCTACTATGGCCAACGTGCCCATATGACATTAAATTCTCAAACTGACTCGTATTTTCCAGGTAAACCACTTAGGAGTTCTCATAAACACATGAGACTACCACCTAATGGCGACTTACAACATGTAAGTACTTTTTTCAGTCTGACTCTACGTTTCCACAATTTAGCTTACACACGGCGAGTGTGAAAGAACAATTAATTTCCATTAATTGACCTAATAGTGGTTAACTATAAAGCCCGTCTGGACGGAAACCACAAGATCCGTGGTTCAAATCCCGGCTATGGCATTGAATTTTTCAGTCTGACTCTACGTTTCCACAATTTTGCCTACACACGGCCAGTGTGAAAGAACAATTAATTTCTACTTCAATTTGTGATAAATAAAAAAATAAATTTCTGCCCTTTTCATCAGTTTGGTGTAAATTTTGATTGTACCTATTTACTTTAACTGAGTACCAGGTGGTTCGTGTGAATCACAACATTTTCCTATACACTTCAGCCCACTTTATGTAAGAGTTAAATTTACAATATTGATATTACTATGCAACTTTTATTTCACTATGCTGATTTGACTGAAAACCCTCTGCACTTCTACATGTGAATGGGGGCGCCCAACACCAAATCTCTTTAAAGGAGTTCATATCTCAGCCAAAACTCCATTCAATTACTCTTTTTGTGCCATTTTATGAAACTAATATTCTATCACTGACTAATGATGGATTCTATTACGTCGGACTTATTTGTCACATAAGTAAATGGCCTGAAATGTAGAATGAACAGTTGCAATTTCTGATAAGGCAGGAGAAACAGCAGATAAAATAAATAATAGCCTAAATTTGCATTTACTACATGACAAAGCGAGAAAGCGTATTGGGAAAAAATTTTCAACACAGAGATGTTTATTGTCATGCTGCTGGAACCGTTACCATGGATTTATCTTTGGTAATAGATACTTCTCAGGTATCGCACTGATTACTCCACGTGGACTGAACATATTTCTGTCATTTGTGATTTCTGGGAATTCCATTGGCTGAAGTGACGCGTTCATTGGTGCTTAGCATAGGACCGGGCAGCGTAGCAGTTTCCCTGTAACTCTTACAAGAATAATCAGTGCCTTATCAGAGAGGTTTCTATTAACAAAGATAAAGTCACGGTAACGGTTCGAGCAGCGCGACTATACCTCAGCTTATCGCACATACACGGTGAATCCAGTGTATGTATACTCTGTTCAGATGTAATCCCGTCTTCTAGACAGCAATGTGCCATACAACGGCAGGCGCGAGAAAACATACCATATAGACAGACGCAGCTTCCAATCGCTCTATTTGTGTTTCGTATCTTACTGTACACCAACTTACTAATATTTCACTCTTCTTATCGACCACATAAGACCCGATAAGAGATTCCAGCGCTGATTAAAGTCTATTTAGCCAACGTGTGTGCAGCTTCCAGTCAAAGGGACCTCGAAGGTCCTGACCTCCCCGCCCACTAATGACCGTCATAAATCTATCTCCACACTTCAGAAATGGAACACTGACGTTGGGGACCAATAGCAGCCCTGATTTTCTGAAAATGACAGTTGCATGTCTACTCCGCGTGGAGTCTCAGTTGCCAGATTTCCAACTTCCAGTTGTACTGTTTCATTAGGTGCAGACATTCGTTGTGTGTCACGATGTGGAGACCGTGGGAGAGAAATGCACTGGTAAATGCAAATGAAGTAGTAGATAACGTTCAGTAAAGTGAAAATAATCAAAGTGAAGACAATAGTGTAAATGAATTGGAAGGTGTTGCTGGGCCAAGTTATGTTAGGGGAGAAGCCTCAAAAAACAAAGTCATAACGGGAACTCTTTCTAAGCAAAGTCAAGCGCTTGTTTTGAACGCATATAAATATGTGGTGAAAAATAATCTTGGTAAGGGGTCATGAAGTGAAACTGCAAAAATTCTGGGTATTCACAGAAATACGGTTAGAAAAATTGTGACGAAAGGAATACCAAAGGCGCCGACAAAGTGTGGAAACAAAAAAAGAAAACGTTTCTCTAAGGTGGATAATTTCACATGCGATTTAATTCGCCGAGAAATTTATAATTTCTATGCAAAAGGGAGAGCGCCCACCTTAGATGAATTGGTTGCACATTTGCAAGAAATTTGTGATTTTCCTTATGGACGCTGCACTTTGCGCGATCTTCTAAAGGAGCTGGGTTTCAAATACTGCACCTTGAATAAGAGAAGGGTTATTATGGAATCCAGCAGAATTGTAGCTTGGCGATATATATATATATATATATATATATATATATATATATATATATATATATACTTGTCAAAGCTAAGGAAGTTTCGCAGTAATGGACACAAGATAATTTATTTAGACGAAACCTGGTACGATACCCATGACGTATCGAGAAAAGGGTGGGACGACGGTTCGTGTGCTTGCACCTTACCTGCTCCTGTGTCGAGGATTATGGTGCTTCATGCTGGGAGTGCCGAGGGATGGGTAAAAGACTGCCTCTTCTTATCGGCGAAAAACATTGGTGATGCAATGGCCGACAGTCACGATGACATGAATGCAGCAGTGTTTGAAAAGTGGTTTGATGGTAGGCTTATGACAAACCTGCCAAGAAATGAAAAATTTATAATTGTTTTGGACAATGCTAGCTATCATTCGCGTTTAAAATACAGAACACCTACAATGTCGATGAACTTAAAAGATATAGTCGAATACATGAGGGTTCATAATATTGAAATACCCGAAACTCTGCCTATTAAAGCTGTACTCTTGGCAGAAATTAAAAAGGCAAATGTGGGCAAGGATTACGTGATTGACGACATCGCTCGTAAATATGGGCACGAAGTTTTAAGGTTGCCGCCGTATCACTGCTGTTTCAACCCCATAGAAATGGTGTGGTCGAAACTGAAGAGAGAAGTGCGCAAGAGAAATGCAACACCTTCACTCAGCGAAGGGTTTGCAACTTGTTGAGAAGCTGTGTAGAAGGGATCGATGCAGAACTGTGGAAAAATTGTGTGCAGCATGTAAAGAAAGTAGAGGAAAAATACATTAGTCGGGATCAGCAATCTAACGATAGCAGGTTCATCATTACCGCTGACTCTGAGAGTGATGGAGAATCGGAATGAGTTAATAGCACTGATTATAATAATTACGAAAATGCCTACATGCTAAGTAGAAAATTTAACAATAGTGGTGGACTGGTGGTGATGGTAATAGTAGTAGTAGTAGTAGTAGTAGTAGTTGTTGTTGTTGTTGTTGTAGTTGTAGTAGTAGTAGGTAGTAGTTGTAGTAGTAGTAGGTAGTAGTAGTAGTAGTAGTAGTAGTAGTAGTAGTAGTAGTAGTAGTAGTAGTAGTAGTAACAATGGCAATAATAGGAATAAAATATTTTCCAAGTTTCTTATTTGGATTCTCGTAAAAACCCAGTCTTTTCACAATGTGAAGTGCACGTGTTGTTTAGACAGAGAAAGAGACTCTAGAAAAATACGGTGATGTTAAAATGTTGCAACGTTGTAGAGGGGACCGTCAGGAGGAGGGTCCATGTTGTAAAACGATTATGAGGGTTTGTCAAAGAAAGCGGCCGCCGTGCACTTGCGTTGAGTAGACAGACTTTATCTGTAAGTCAATACGCCTTTTTTTTTTTTTGCAACTCTTCAATGGTCTCCCTCTCTCTATCCTTTTTGTGGTTTTTATTTTATTTTATTTTTATTTAATTTTTTTAAGGACAAGGAGAAAGGAAATAAGTCTATTTATGTACTAAGTGTGATGAGGAACAAGGTTGGGTTCTGATTTTTTTTCTTTGTAAGTCTCATAAATTAAAGTCCATATGCTTATTCAGGAGGTTCCATATGTTAGGGTATCGTCTCATCCTGTATCTTTCAGGCTTTAGTCATGATTTAAACTCTAATAAAGTCGGTTGCTCGAAACTGAGGCAGTAATGGTAGAAACCAAAAGTCAACCATATCCGTGGGTGCTCTCTTGCTCCCTTCTGGAAGTTCCAAGCTAACAAAACTGAGGTTACAGAATTCTCAGACGTTACCCTAATCATGTGTCCCGTCTGCTTCTTGGTCAATTTCCAGATGTCACGTACCATTACGCAGCTGGTTATTCTATGGAGTTGGATATCTACGTGCCCACAGTGTTTACACCACGGCGCAGGCACTATATTGTGTTTATGTTTCTTAGCTTCCGTAGGAATGATTTCGTTTACAAACTGATACAAGGTTACTTTCCAGTCCAATGGTACAAAACGATAGTCGATGTGTTTCCATATAATTTTTCAGGGAGTATTTGGATATTTGAGAACAATCGCCGGTACTGCCAGAAATCCTATAATAACTCCTTATATATAACTTTGGATGTTAACGTCGTTGTTGTCCTTTCAGTTAAAGGCAAACTCTCTCATAATCCCTTCGCACCTGCCGAAAGGCTGCAGGCGCTACCCCATGTGCGCCAATCACTTGTTTGCTGAACTGTATATCCTGTTGGCTACCTTGGCCATTGATGGCTCTCAGGAGAGAACGCAATAACAGGGCACGACACTTCATTTGCACATCCACTAAATTCCATCCGTCACTATTTATGTCCCTCCGCAACTGTGGTCAGGCAATCTTGTAGTACTGATTCTACCAAATGTACTAGCCTATTGACCGTTCTAACCGTTGTGAGAACTGATGGGGTATCGGAAGCACCTGTGCCACGTACCACAGCTTTGCCAGCACAAAGGTATTCACGTGCCAAATTTTCTGCACAAAATTCAAATTCCTCGTCAACTTTGAGGTCAATGTATGTATGCAGTGGCTAACAATTCTCCAGTTTACTGCGGTCAGGTCCTCCAGGCCGGGTGTTAGAAACAGACCTAGGACCTTAATTTCGGACTGATGTGTAAACCGATGATGATGATGATGATGTGTATAGGGGCGCTCAACTACGGCGGTCATCAGCGCCCTTTAAAAAACAAGTCATGGCAAAAGCCAGATATAAAGATTTCTAAAAATATATATTATTATCTATTAACCTGTTAAAACTGCACACATATATATACTAAAATAAAACAACAAAAAAAGATACTTGAGGTTAAATTCTAAAATCCACAGCTGAAACAAATGCTAAAACTTTGCCCACTGCCATTTCGTCATCCGCGAGGATATCCGCCAAGCTGGCCGGCAGCTGGAGAGACCTGCGGAGACGTGCCAAGCTATAACAATCTAAAAACAAGTGACGGACAGTCAGGTCACCATTGCACAGTGGGCAAACGGGAACCGGGGTTCTATTCAATAAAAAGCTGTGGCTAAAATAACAATGCCCAATGCGCAACCGAGCCAAAGTCACCTCCTCGCGACGAGATGACCGACAGGAGGTAACCCAGGGAATCGGAAGTTCCTTAATAGATCTAAGTTTATTATTGCGGAGAGCGGACCACTCTTCCTGCCAGCAGGTTAGCACAGCTCTCCGTAATACCGCCCTAAAATCTTCCGATGTCACACATGGTAGTCGAACCCTGGGCTTCATGGTAGCCGTCTTGGCTGCCGCATCCGCCATTTCATTCCCCCGCAAGCCTACGTGACCAGGAATCCATGCACACACCACGCTCACGCCAGAAGCGTGTAAAACGTGGAGGGCATCCTGTATCCGCTGCACAATGGGGTGGTAGTTGTACAGCTGCCGTAGGCTTTGAAGTGCACTGAGGGAATCACTCAGGATTAAGCAGTTCCCCAACTTTCGTCGACGTACGTGTAAAATGGCCCGGTATATTGCATAGAGCTCTGCGGTAAAAATGGAAGTGCTAGTGTGGAATCCGAATGTATAGGGTTCGGTTCCACACACGTAAGCACAACCAACACCATCTGAATTCTTGGACCCGTCGGTGTAAATTTTAATATGGTCCTGATATCGCGATAAAAATTCTAAAAAGCATGTGCGGATACTAGACATAGACATGGTAGATTTATCGTGTGTGGTCATGCCCAGATCAACGTGGGGTGCTCTGCACAACCAAGGAGGGTATGTCCTCTCCCCCCTAGGATACATCATAGGCATTTCGCTATTAAGACGTCTAAGGAGCTCCCGGAAACGAAAACCAGGTGGCTTTGGTTTTATAGTAGTGTTCCTATAACGCACGTCCATGAAGGTGTTAAAGAACGGCGTAAACGTTGGATGTGTGGGCATGCAATTAAGTCCACAGCCATAATTTGCTAATAACATGTTGCGCCTGTACTGCAGAGGAGGTTCTGCAGACTCAGCATACAGGCTTATAACTCGGCTCGTTGGAAATGCCCCAACTGCTATACGTATGCCACAATTATGGACTGTGTCTAATCTCTTCAGCACAGATGGTCGTGCTGAGCCATAAATGATACTACCATAATCTAATTTGGAACGGATGACTGTGCGATACAGTCGCAATAACACTGTACGATCCGCTCCCCACGATTTTCCACTTAGTACCCGCAAGATATTTAAAGATCGGTCACATCGTGCTTTCAATTGTGCTATATGCGACGACCAACTAAGTTTTCTATCAAATATCAATCCAAGGAACCTCGTCTCATCTGCAAATGGTAGTAGATCAGCGCCTAGCCGGAGCCTTGGAGGTAGTCGACTCCGCTGACGCCAGAAGTTAACACAGATGGTTTTCTCAGCAGAGAATCGGAAGCCGTTCTTTAAACTCCAAACCTTAAGGTTGTCCAAGGTGGTCTGGAGACGGCGCTCTATAAACGATGTGCGCTGAGATGTGCAGTAGACGGCAAAGTCGTCTACAAATAGGCATGACGAGACACCCGGAGGTACACATTTCGAGATAGAATTAATCGCAATAGCAAACAACGTAACACTTAGCACCGATCCCTGTGGTACACCGTTCTCTTGAACGAAAAGGTTCGAAAGAACCGAGCCAACCCTTACTCGGAAAACGCGGTCCTTCAAGAATTCCTGAAGGAAGAGTGGTAGGCGTCCACGTATATTCCAGGCGTGCAGAGTACGTAGCAACCCTGCACGCCAACACGTATCATAAGCCTTTTCGAGGTCAAAAAATATTCCGACTGTTTGACAGTTTTTAAGAAATCCGTTCATAATCTGTGTCGACATGGACACAAGATGATCCACTGTTGAACGGCGTCGTCGAAAACCGCACTGGATATTATTCAGTAGGTTGTGCGTTTCCAGCCACCATACCAACCGCCCATTTATCATGCGTTCCATCACCTTGCAGACGCAACTGGTGAGGGAAATAGGACGGTAGCTAGAAGGGAGGTGGCGGTCCTTGCCAGCTTTCAAGATAGGTATAATGGTGGCTTCTCGCCACTTGTCCGGAAACGTGGCATCAACCCAAACACGGTTAAAGACCTCGAGCAGGTATACCTTACCTTCAGGTGAGAGATGTTGTAACATTTGAACGTGGATTCCGTCCGGTCCTGGTGCTGTCAGTCGCGATGATGAAAGAGCGTGTTCTAACTCCGCCAAGGTGAAGAGGCGGTTATAATCTTCAAGGTTTCTGGAACTAAACACGAAACCTTGAGATTCTACCTGAGTATTAATTGAGATAAACTCAGGAGCATAATTACTTGAGCTAGACACCTGAGCGAAAGCACAGCCGAAGGTGTTAGCCACGACAAACGGATCAACAACAACTCCTGCAGGTGTTTTCAGACCAGCGATTGGCAAGTGGGTTGATTTTCCGGCCACGCGCCTTAACCTATCCCATACAACAGATGATGGTGTCCATCTGTTAAAAGATGAGACAAAGTTGTTCCATGAGATCTTTTTGCTATCCTTAATTATTTGCCTTGACTGCGCACGCGCTTTCTTGTACTCAATTAGATTACTTTGGGTAGGGTGTCGTTGAAATACCCGTAGAGCACGTCTACGAGCACGAATAGCATTCCGGCAGTCGTTGTTCCACCACGGGACAGGAAGTCGACCAGGTTGGGTGGCCGAACGTGGAATCGACTCTTCTGCAGCGGAAAGAATTGTCTCTGTGAGATGATCGACTAGATCATTCACAGAATCGTGCTCATTGTAATCAAAGACAGCCAACTGGGTGTAAAGGTTCCAGTTGGCACGATCAAAGCGCCATCTAGGGTTACGTGAGGTAGACACATCGTGTGCTAAGAGACTAAGAAGACATGGGAAGTGGTCGCTGGAATGTAAATCAGAGATGACATTCCACTGCAATGAAACTGCTAACTGGGATGAACATACTGCCAAATCGATGTGCGAATAGGTGTCATAAGCGTCTGAGAGGAACGTTGGCTCTCCGGAATTCAGGAGAACCAAGTTATTGCTCTCCAAGAATTTTGCAATGAGGTGGCCTCTCGAACATGCCCGAGTTGAACCCCATAGTGGGTGATGGGCATTAAGGTCTCCAACTATTACAAATGGTGTTGAAAGTTGGGAAACCAGATCTTCAAGGTCAATTAACGAGAGGTCATCTGATGGCGGGAGATATACATTGCAAATGCAAAATTCCGTGGTTCGCAGCTTAATCCTTACAGCTACAGATTGTATATCAGATTGCAGCTGTACCGGGTCTACAAATATGTCATCCCTGAGGAGCATCATAGTGCCCCCGTGAGCAGGAATGCCCTCTTCTGTGTCAATATCACACCGCAGTGGTGTGTAGCGTCGGATTTTAAACTTGTCTTGCGGTCGTAGCTTAGTCTCTTGTAAGCATACCACCAAGGGGTTATGCTTACTGAGCAAAAGTTCCAGCTCTGGTCGATGTGTTCTTAAACCCCGCATGTTCCATTGAAGGATAGCCATTGGAACTATGGAGATAGGTTTAAAAATCGGTCTACATTAAGACGACTTTAACGGTGGCCGAATCAGCTTACCCTTTTTCTTCGGTGTAGGGCTAACACCTGTTTCCTTTTCGTCGGGTTTGTCCTGGCGCTTTTTCATTGCCATTCTAGCAGTGTGGTCCGTGTCTTCCTGGTCCATTTCTTCCACGGATGAGGCCCCTTTCCCTATAGAAAACTTAGGTTCGAGAACCTCAAACCGGTTGGACACAGAGATCGACGATGATGATAGTTGTCGATCCGTTTCTTCACCAGAAGACCCATCAGAAGATGAACTTCTAGATGCCCTAGAGCTTTTTTTCTTGCCGGTGCCTTTGTTAGTGACCTTGAGGAAGTCTGATTTTGTGTAAGTGGTCTTAAACTTTTTGGGCGGTGCATCGTACACTATAACAGGCTTGACGGTCGATGAGGTTGACGGCTTAGGTGGGGACGGTGCGGACTTCTCCCTCGGCGATTGAGGTGAGAGAGGAGCCGGCTTGGATGTCTTGGTGGTCTTTTGTGCAGGTGTGGCGGTAATGACTTTATCGGTTATAGTAGCCTCACAATCGCTGGTCTGAATAGCGACTTCTTTCCTCGGTGCCACCTTAGCAGCTATGGAGCTGTAAGTAGCAGATCTTGGGACCGAGGGTTGACGAGTACGTAGGAGTTTACGGGCATCCGAGAAGGATAACTTCTCCGTTACTCGGATCGCCTGTATCTCCTTTTCCTCTAGGAAACGTGGGCACTCTCTGTGGCTGGATGGATGTTCACCAGCACAGTTGACACATTTTACCGGGGATGTGCAGGCATCCTCGTGTTTAGGCTGACCACACTCAACACATGTTGGCACACCCTTACAAAATTCACTTGTATGACCGAAGTGTTGACATTTGAAACATCTGAGGGGGTTGGGTATATATGGCCTAACCTCCATGGTCTCATACCCTGCCCTAAGCCTTTGCGGGAGGTCTACCCGATCAAAGGTCAGGAACAGGGTACGGGTAGGCACCAACTCCCCTCGTTCTCTGCGTTGTACTCGGTATACAGCGGTGACACCCTGGTCTTGTAGGTTCTCCTTGATTTCCTCATTTGACATCCCGTCCAACGCACGAGTGGTGACGACCCCGCGGGAAGAGTTCAGGGTCTTGTGCACCGCAATTGTGACGGGATAGCTGCCCAATAACGTGGCTTTTAATAACGTTGCTGCCTGGGAAAACGAGTGCGCTTCCACAAGGAGCGTGCCGTTTCTGGAGCGAGTACAGGACTTGACTGGACCGGCAATTTTATCTAAGCCCTTCTGGATGATAAACGGGTTCACTGTCAAAAAGTTCTTGCCCTCCTCCTTTCTTGTTACAACTAAGTAGCGAGGACCACTAGACTCCACTACTTCTTTTCCATCTTTCTTAAATAATTTATTATTGTTGTTAGTTTTGGCCATAAAAAATGGGCTAGGTTTCATCCCCCAGTGCTCCCCACCCACCACGGAGCCCAACAAGGGGTCATCCCACTGGGATGACAGGGCTACACAGGGGATATAGCGAGCTCGCCGTCCCACTCACCCTGGAGGTCGGTACAATACCTAGTCCTGGCCGATTGATTAGGGGTGGGTTAGTCCCTAACCTCCCGTTTAGGCGAAGCAGAAGCCAAAGTAGTGTATTAGTAATGCGTACCCTCCCCGAATTCAGAAAAATACTGTTACGAGCTCAGATACGCATCCCTCAACCACCAGGACGAACCTTTCCACCGACACGGGTCTCCACGCACGGCCTACACGTGGGTGGGCCTGTTGACCGTCTCCCTCAGCCACGAAGAGGAGCCCACACGAGGGAGACTGTTGGCTCGGGACCCCGGGTTCGCCAAACCCGTACCTACCGAAGTAGGCCCCTGGGGGGTGTGTAAACCGAGTGTCCTCCATCGTCCAATTATTCAAGGCCAGAAGATGCGATTTACTGTAGTTGATCAAAGCCCCTGACGCACTCTGATATTGTAATAACTTTGGTTCAATTGCTGTGAAGTCACCAGAATCCGTAAGCACGAGTGTAATGTCATCCGCATACGCAAATACTCTCAAGATTCAAGAGGTTTCTTCTCCTGTAGAGTACGGAGACTATGCCTCTTATTAAGGGTTCTACATACATCGTACGATCGTTCTACACACATACAGGATCATCGACAGTGGGCATACCTGACGGATGGACTGTTCTATAAGCACTGGCTGCGTAAAAGCTCCATTTACTTGGATACTGGAATATGACGTTGCACAGATCCGTATTAGGACATTCAAAAACGGGGGACAGAATCCAAAGCGTCGTAGCACACCCCATAGATAACCGTCATGAATTCTGTCAAATGCTGTGGTACAATCCAACGCCAAGATTGCTACCGGTTCATCAGGCGTGTGCACACATTCAATAATGATATCTCGCAACGTAATTAGATAATGCGTAATCGTCCTATCTGGGATTCCACAGGTCTGTCCTTTCCCAATAATGTCAGGCAGGTATCTCTTCATCCTGTTGGCGATAATCTTGGTATATAATTTGTAATCTGTATTTAAAAGCGTGATTGGGCGATAATCGTTCACATCTAGGGCTGCCGCGTGCTTGGCAATAAGCACAACGACGCCTTCATTAAATCCAGACATGATTCCCGGACCTCGCTGTAACTCCAACATTACACCAAGCAAAGTATCTTTTACTATACTCCAATTGTCATGGTAGAACTGATACCCAATTTCGTCGGGTCCTGGTGCAGAAGTCATACTGGTCGACGCTAATGCCGTGCACAATTCTTCTTCCCTTATGTCCTCAGTCAAGGCCACATTCATCTCTGGTGTTACAAGTGGTTCAATTAGCGTGTAGACATATTGCTGAGCTGCTCTGTTGACATCCACTGCAGAAAATCTGTGGGTAAATGCATCCTGAACCTCCGTTAAGATTTCTCGTGAGGTCAGCAGTAAGTTTCCTCCCGACGAACGTAACTTGGAAAGATATTTTCGTGTCACTGAGTGCTTTTCGGACACTAAATGATACAGGGAAGTTCTCTCCTCGCCCTGCACCGAGCCGTCGCCCGCCCGGATCTCTGCTCCCCGGAAAAGTCCCTCATTTAAACAACAAAGCCTTTTTCGGACGGCAGCAATATGTTGCGTCACGTTTCGGCCATCACACTGGTGCTGATACAAGTCATTTAGCAGGTCATAGTAATAATTCAACCGTTGACGTCGCACCTTTACCTCTCAATACCTCCACCTTTATAAAAATTACTGATGGCAGGTTTGAAAGTATTTAACCATTGTTGCAGCAAACTGGGAGTCCTGCTTTAAGCAGTACGCTGCCACCTCGTCCACAATAGTCGAAACATGTCTCTGATTGACTCATCCTGGAGAAGCTCAGTGTTCAGTTTCCAATAACTTCTGCCCATTTTCGGTGTCGGAGTGGTACGCACCAGCGTCATAATCAGCGAATGGTGGTCAATAAAAGGTACAGGTTGCACCCTCACGCTGCGGATCTGCTGCTTCATGGTTGTACTAACATAAATTCTGTCGATTCTGGAAGCCGTAGTATTTCGGTGAAAGGTATATTAAACATAGGTGTCATAGAGATATTCCCAGGCTTCCTGCAGCTCCAAAGATTTACAAATACGATCTAACATAGGGAACGGTAGGTAATGTCCAGTTTGGTCTTTTGCACTAAGCACACAATTGAAAACCCCTCCGAAAATCAATTTGTTATACCGATGGCGCAAAAGGAAATGCAACTCTTTGGCAAGAAAGTCTTCCCTTTCCTTACGTCTGTTGAAACCTGAAGGTAAATATACGTTAACTAGTAAAAGATTATTATCCGTTAATAAGGAAGTAATTCGGCCACTCGCATGTTTTTCCGTCAACTGTACCCCAGAGACGAGCGATACACTATGGCGGTGCCCCGTTGCTCCTCACCCCACATTGGAAACAAAATTATACCTCGGGCCAAAAAGCTTAAGTGGGATTCATTGTTCTCTTGCAAAAGCAAAAAATCTAGGTCGTGATCAAATGTAAAATCCCGTACCAAGGCTTGTTTAGTTCTACTACGTGAACAATGTACATTCACCGTCGCAAATGTCCGAAGAATCACTAACATGAGGAGGAACACTGAAGGAAGCAGTGCTTCACCACGTACTCAACCATCCAATCACTGTTCCACAGATTTATGAGTATTTTTAGCCTTACGCACTGTTATAGCCTTTTTTCGTTTTTCCAATCGCGGGTCACGTCGACTCACTCCGCCACTACGTAACGTACCCCTGGACTCCAATCCACGCTCACACACTAAATCCTCAGAGTGCATTTCCTGTTCCGAAATCGTCGGAGACGGTGGTATATCAGTTTTTGGTGAAGCAGGATCTGTGGCCTGCAGTTGGACCTGCACAGTTTCTTCGTTCTCCAACTCGGGCACTGCACATTCCTCCCCTATCACCTTGTTAATCAGAGGTAACTTCACACTGGTTGGAGAGACTACAGTAGACAGTAGCGCAGAGTGTTCCAAGGTTACAGCAGACACTTTCGGACTACACTTATCTTCTTCGGACTGTCTGAGGGGTGTAAAGTCTGTTGCCACAATTGTCTGTTCACCTTCCTCCTGCTCTGTGCGTAGGGTCGGTAATTGGCGATCATTATTAATTGTCTGTTCCCCTGAGGTCAGCGGTATTCGTGATGTTGGCAAATTCCCCGTTACCAGCTTGGCCCATGTAGCAGGCTCCGAAGCAGTAGTCGGTGTTCTAGGAACGAATCTATGGGGAAACTGATTACCTAAATGACCAGCGGCATGACAAATGGCACAAGTGATAGGTTGGTCACTAATGTGGAGTAACCATCAATATTCAAAAACGAAGGAATGTGCTTTTTAGGAGCATAGTAACGGAACGAACGCCATTAGAAACCTTATAGCGAAATGTTTTATTCCAAGCATCTTCCTTCAAATGAAATGAAATGTGTAGTGTTTAACGCCCGCTGTTACTACACACGGCACCGCAGGCGATGACACTGATGATACATGAGCTGAAGTTGGAGCTCCGGTGGAATGAGATGGCGGGGGAAACCGGAGATCACGGAGAAAACCCGCCCCAGCGCAGTGTTGTCTACCACAAATCTCACTCTGTGGTCGGCTGGGATCGAACCCGGTCCGCCTTGGTGAGAGCCAAGCGGTCTAACCACTGAGCCACGGCGTGGCCATCATCTTTCTTCACCTGTAACACAGCACCGTATGGCTCCAAGGCTACCATCCACTTCCTATTGTCGAAATTCAGGGGTAAATTGTACACTTTTACCATCCGTGGTCCAAATCCAGCTACATCAATAATCACCTTAGTGTGCTGCCCATTTGACAGTACAAAACTAGCCTCCCCATTTGACTGTCAGTACTCTGGTTAGGAGCTCTGGCGTTGTGCATTGGATAAAAATTTGTCTAGAAATTCCATTTACCTGCAAACCTGTGACGTCAGTTTCATCCAATATTAGTGTGTTGAAAATCCACTCATATGCAGTCGGTCGAATGATATCACGTTCAACAAAGCTAACAACTAAAGTCGTTGGTCGGTTTTCCATTATTTCTGTCGTATGTAGTAGTAAATGTCAATATACAACGAGACTATTATTACTAGCAGTATTCGACGAACACAAACAATTCGTATCACTAGGCAACACGTATGCTGACGTAAACACGCTTATAGCAGCAACTGTATGTGACCTCCGGACAGCGAGCAACTGTCTCAACGCTCTCTTGAGTAATACAGACTGAAGGAATCATGTTCAACAAAGCTCTTATTGATAATAATAATTGTTGATATGTAAGATAACTACCAGCATCAGGCATACACTGAGATAGGCTTCTCGCCGCTTACAGTCGAAAACAAGTATCCCCTCCAGAATTACCATATCTACTCTTTTGACATGACATTTCCTGCGTTTTTGCAAATCTACTGCTCGAATGATAACACCGTTATGCATAGATTTTGTTTATTTAAAATGAATGAGCGTCTCCAAATCAAATTTTCACTCTGATTGCAAAACTGAAATCCGTTTTTGTGTAACACTTCGGAATTTTTTCTAATTAATTTTTTTTTGTTTTGAATATTTTTCGTAATGTACGTACTGTAGTAATATTATCGTGTACTTGTCGTTTATCATAAAGTCTTAACACTGATAATTTCAACTTTATTACATAAAATATGAAATAATATAAGTATTATTGTGGTTATATTTTATATTTTTATACTTACGTATGTTTTATATACTTAAAAATTTATTTATTATATCCGCCCTAGGGGTGCACAAGAAACGTCTTTCCCTTAAGGATATCTGTATCTGAGATTTCATGAATATTTTCAAAGGTCACATTTTCCTATTTTTGGTCTACAAAATAGTGTAAGCATTCCTGAATCCGAAGAATGCTTAGATAGCGTCCACATGTCATTTTAAATGCTCTAGAAGGGTTTGAAGATTAATGGAAACTGGTGTTAAGTATGGATTCTAGTTCATTATCCTAGTTTTCCCGATTTTGAGGTTTTCAGCATTTTCCTTCATTTATAATTCTCCTTGTGTCGCAGTTTTGGTACTAGACTAATAAAACTGTCTAAAAACGCTCACACAGAGAGAGAGAGAGAGAGAGAGAGAGAGAGAGAGAGAGAGAGAGAGAGAGAGAGAGAGAGAGAGAGAGAGAGAGAGAGAGAGAATAGAAATTACTGTGGGTTTTATTGTGAGATGCATTTAAGCACACTTTCTTTGCTTAAAAACAAGAAAACATAACAAAACTCAAACATATTTTTGCAAAAATGCCATCTGCATAGCTTTAAAAATTTATGGAGCCCAAAGATATTGAGACATAGAGTAACATAAGACAATTTCAAAAAGATAATGTACTGGGAACTTTTTGTTAAAACATTAGACCAATATTTAAATTATTTTGTTGCAAGGGACCTTTTGGTGGCTAACAAAAAATGAATAAATAAATTTAACCATAATGTACAAGTTATCAAAGTGCAATTGATAAAATTTAAGCTGTATCATATTTGCGCTTTATTACATCTATGGTATAAATCTCCAAACGCTAGCGTCATTGGTTTAGGATTTTAAATTTTCAGCCCTACACATCCTTAAAATTATTAATTCCAAAGAGTGGAGTTCGTCATACGTTCTTCTCAAAAAGTCCTAATGCCACGTAATGAAAACATTCAACCTTCCATTCATGTAGCCCAATTGTTTGTTTTAAAGGAGACATATCAAAAGTTTACGTTTTGTTACAAAACCTAAAGCACGAAAACCATCTATGGCTAGTGTGAGGAGATTTCAAGATTATTGGACTCTTACTTGGTCAGCAGTCTGATTTCACAGAATATCCTTGTTTCTTATGTGGACGGGATAGCAGAGCTAAACACTGGGCAAGTAACAGTGACCACGTAGAACTAATTTAATACCGCGGCGTAAAATAATATAAAAAGTAAATCTTTTATTGATCCCTCTAAAGTATTATTGCCACCTCTCTTTGTAAAATTTGGTTCAATGAAATACTTTGTGAAAACTATAGATAAAGGTATTGAGTGCTTCCAACACCTCTGTGTTACATTTCCTTCATTATCCTATGAAAACATTGAAGTTGATGTATTCGTTGGCCCACAAATGCGTAAACTGGTAATGTACAGTCTGTTGCAGAATACTATGAGTAGAGATTTGAAGGATGCCTAGAATGCTTTCAGAAATGCTGTGTTTAATTTTGTTATAAATAAAAAAGACCTAAATTATATGGACATGGTGAAAGTGATGGCACAAAGTCTCACACGGATTGGCCACAACAAGAGTGTCAAAGTATATTTTGTTCATTCCTATCTAAATTATTTTCCTGATAATTTAGGAGATTTTAGTAATGAACAGTGTGTTTTCATCAGGATGTAAAAATTTGGAAATGAGGCTGGCAGTGGAGCGTTCATATGATGCTGGACTGTTGTTGGATGTTTAAGAGGGGCTGCTCTGAGCATGAAAAAAGGTCAAAGAGGAGAAAATTTGAGGTGCAAGTACGATGTAAGATTAGGAATGTGCTTATGATTATTATTAATTAATGATTAACTAATGGCAAATAAATTATAATTATAGCCTAGTTTTACATACAAAATGCTCGTAAAACGTAATTTGTATTACGATTCACAAAGCTTTAATTTCATTTCGGTTATTTATGAATAGTATGAAAAGCTAACGTGATGGGAGAAAAGGAGGTTTGGTTTCGAAATAAGCACAACCAATCCGTTTAGGATAAACTTTAAGATTAACCCTCCGTATGTAATAGAGGTTAATCATAACCCCAAACAAAATTATTTGTGAAGCTAATGTTAGTATTTTGTTGCTCCCTGTAATATTCTACGCGGTCGAATCGCTTCATTGAATATAATCAGTTTGTGCAGACTTCATTGTTGTAGACAGCTTCATCATTTTTGAGCTTAAGTATAACCCCTGTTACCTTCGGTGTTTGTATTATTTTTACATCGTCTCTTCAGCAATGGCCCACAGGAACTAAGCGAAGCAGATTGTTCTGATTTTGTGCTTCGTAACTTGGAGGAATATGACGGAAAGCCGGACTTTTGTGATGAGGCCACATCAGGTGAACAAGGTAATATCAAATTCTATCTAAAGAAAATAGTTAAGAGGAAGCTATATCTTCCGGAGATAAGGAGATAATAAATCGATCTTCAAATATTAGGTAAGACTGACTTACACCTCCAACTTCCGGCGGAACTCAGTGCAGGAACATTGTCAATATTCCTAAAACGAGGCAGCAATACTATATTAGCACAGAAATAAATGCCTTCAAAAATCTATTAAATGAAAAAATGAGACATATTGTTGTAAAGTACACTAATGAACAGATTCACGGGAAAGAATTAATTACAGTAATCAGAGATATGTTTATGAGAGCACTAATATAGAGTAAGAGCTTTGATAGGTCTCCATTTGGCGCGAGAACTTCCTTCGAGTATAGCTTCATTTCCGGGACACAAACGAAATGTGGAATTTGAAGAAGGACCTCCCATACTGCATAAGCAATCAAGATGTTCCATGTCTCCGAAATACAAGGATCAGAATGCAAAATGCCTTTGAAAGTGAGGTATTCCGAACTGCAAATAACACCGGCGTGAGATATGCATGCACTGCTTTCAACGTCAATACTGTGAACATTAATCGAGTAAATGAAAGAATTATTGCATCCATAAATTACTCTAAACATCACGGAAATGTTATGGTATACCACAGGAAAGAAAGTCTACGGGGAATGAGACGCAGGGTGGTTGGAAAGATTCCTACAGCCTCCCTCGATAGTTTATGACACCCCATGTTAGTACAGTTACAGAGCATTCAAAAATATTCTGACGGCTTCTACTTTTGTGAATGAATATTCTCGGTTTTAATGTACAGAGAGAACAGGGCGCATGTTTTTTTAATGGTTCTACTCTTTGTGTAACATGCGCTCTTGTTACATACATTCGCTATCCTTGTCTCACTGAAAGCGTTACGTGGATCTTTGTTACGAAGTACAAGCGATTGTACTTAGTGGGATGATAAACATTGAACATGTGGTAGGTATATATCACGAAATGGGATAGTGTACATTAATGTTCACTGAGTTACCGGTTTAAATCATAATTTTCGTTAGAATAAAAATCAAGTTTTTATGTGAAAGAATACTGAAGTTACTTCATTTTCAGTTGTCGTCTACATGTGCCTTTTATTTAGAAGCTGCAAACAAATGGCTGGGATTAAAAATTAAGTAAATATTTTAGTAGTCAACTTGAAAAATTCATTGCCAGAATTTGAACCACCGATCTCATAGTTTCTGTCCAGTCACTTTAATCCATTGAGCTACCATGGCCAACTTGCCGTCATGATTAAATTGTGCGTTTGACTCGTATATTTTCCCGGTAGTTCACTAGGGGCTTCCGCATTCGAGAAACACCGTTTGTGGCGACTTACTATCGTAAGTGAGTCCCAGTCTACATCATTTAACTCTTATTATTTTAGTTAATTGATGGAAATTAATCATTTCTTCATACTAGTCATATATAGGCTAAGGTTTTTGATAGATAGAGACAACATGAAACGTTCAGTGCCATTGCCGAGATTTGGACCACGGAAGAAATGGCTAATTCTTACATTATTGCTTAGGTGCAAAGGAAATATAGACCACACTGTAGGCTCTAAGCGTTCTTTCGAATTCACGGCCAGCGCTTCATAAATACAGCAAATATTACGTTCCTTTATAGAAAATGTTGTTGTAAGGTATCTGTTTATATAAATTCCTCGATTATCTGAGAAAAATTAGGTTGGAATTTCAAAATATCAACAAGGGTTGGGCCTTTTAGAAAATATATGCTCTTCTGCTAACAATGCTGGGATACTAACTTTGTACGATATATTTAATGTGTTTCACAGATCTATTTATGCCATCATCATGAACTCCCATGTTACTCCTCCAAAAGAGAGAACTACTGCAGACATCTTTTCACCAGAGGACTACAGGAACCATGAAAGTGCAGCGACTTTAGAAGAAGCAGTGGAAATTTTCCGGGAGATAGTCCTTAACGCAACTGTGTGAAATTCTGCGTTCATTTTAGTGATTTATATTTATTCCTCCTAAGCAGAGATTCCACAAAATTGAGATCTGAGATGGAGCGACAAATATCTGAGCAATGGAATTCAGCATCTCAAAAAATCATTGCAACACAAGTTAACTGGAGTTAGAGTAGCAGTAGCTCCATAAAGTCCCTGATAATGGCGGCGATTCCAGTATGTGAGTAATCCAGCCGTCACATGCGCAATTATGTATGCGCGAAAGTCAGTGCTTCTTTTTTGTTTTTGCTTTTTTTCTAATTTACTTCCTCCAGCGTTAAGTTATATCGGACGATGAATGGAATGGGTGAAATGATCCTCAAATGAGCCCAGGGTCCATAGAGCTTAGAGTTATCCGACATTAGTTTTTAAGGATATGGGAAAACACCGGAAAAAACCTTATCCACTTAACTCACCCTGACTGAGATTCGAACTCGGGACCTCTTGAACGTTAGGCAGACACTCTACCACCACGCTACCGAGGCGGGCCAGTGTGTTTTTGGTTACATACAAGTACGGATGTATTATTTTGTCGACTGAAATCATGTGCGGTAGGGATGAGTAGCAACTGTGGTGGGGATTGTGCACCTATCACCACAATGCGTCACACGCGAAAGATTACGAGAGGCGAGTGCGGTGCACAAGCTGTATGAAAACAAATCTCAATCTAGAAGAGAATATTACACCTCTTTTAAACTAAGTTGCAATTCGTACTATGGTAGTACTATCCACGCCTTTTTTGGACCTTAAATAGTAAATAGGCGTTTGGAACAAAATTCTGTTCTCCTCCAGCAGATATGATAACCAAACGTCGGCCTTTCGACATCGCTGCAGAGTCACTGTGTTTCACTTCAGGCATATGTCCCAGTATCTGCTGCATTGATATAAGTTTCATCCAAATAAACTATATAAACTACACTGCGATATATCTGAATATTTCGTAAATACTTAAGCCTTTTTGCCCGTATGATACGATGTTTGATTAAAATTTGTCTGTCACGCTTAGGTTTTTTTTTCATATAAATCCCAGCTCCTAAAGAATTCTTCTTAATGTTCAGACACTGCCTTGAAAGTCAATAGAATTTTGAAGCTTCCTAAGCACTTTCTTCAGAGTTGGTCTTTGTGTTTCTGTGTTTTAAAAATTATTCGCAGTTCGCCTCACTACCTCTGAATTAAAACATCCAAATTATATTTTGTGTATGTTCTTAGTCTTTGTTTACTGGGCATATAGAAGGATGTTGTTGCACTAGCACCAATGGTTTTTCTTTCTTTAATAACTCACCGAAACTGCTTTCAGACACAACTGTTGCCTCAGATGCCCTTTTCCAGATTTTGATAGCTGACCCGGACCATTGTTTCTTTTTTATACGTTTATAGACATTGGTTTTTACTTCTCGTGTTTTTAAATGTAGCACTTTATTTCCTAATGTGCTGCTAGGAAGCGTCATTTCTCAATGCTCTGTTGGAACAAGTAGACACGCACATTTTGAAACAAGTTGTAGTGTTACCGACTAGCTCTCCACCTGTTTACTTGCCGACAACTGATACGCAACTGACCTGCCCTCCCCTGCAGTTGCCATCGTTCTGAAGTGGACTCGTCCAAATAACACTGCGCATCACTCTCCATCTCTCAAAATATAAAAATACATCTGTACAAATCGCTTTTTATACGTGGCGTACTTCGTAATGTTACGCAGTAGTTTATGGTCGAGTCCACTTGTTTATTTGAAAGAAAAAGAGATGTCAGGTTCTTCATGTCATTTAACCCACCTATGTTTCGCATGAAAGTCACTCGCGAATATCCGAGCAAGGTCACGCACCACGTCTAAAAATACATCTGTACTGCACGGGACCAAGCTCTGTGTGGTTGCCGGATGCGGGGAAGTCAGGTAAAAAGGATAAGTAGATCACGTGTGGCAATGCTTGAATGAACAAATTATCACGTGAGATTGTTATTGTTTCTACACGAGCGAAGGAGGTTATGAATTGGATGACCTCACAAAGCTTCCCTGATCACCTTAGAGTAGCGAACCAACTGCACAACTCACAACACTCCCAATGAGCTGGAGAGGACTCGCTGTTAGGTTTAGCTACTTTAAATGCTAATTTATAGAACTACGGCTACACTACACTTTACCACGCGAAAGGCGGCGTTCATAGAGAGGTTAGTGTGTTTTTGTTAATAAGTAGAGCCCGGATTTGTAAGCACAACCAATAATGAAATAAGCAAGCATATAGGCACGAAAAATGTAACAAATAATTACCAAAAAACAGTAAATATAAAATCAAAGTTTCAGCATAAACATATATTCACAGAATTCTTACACTACACGAGGAAGGTCAACTTGAGATTTTCTTGTGGAACGCTCCAGAGTTTGTCAGTGAAGAATTTTTATTCAGTGAAAAGGGTCTCTCAATATCGCATGTCTTACTGGCACATGTAAAAAACACCTCAGTATCTTGAGTGAATTCCCTCGATATACATATATAAGAATTTGCTCAATTGGTCAGTTCGTAGAGGCAGTGCTGCGCGGAGTGTCTGGGCTCGATTGCCCGCTGGGGGGTAGGAATTTTTCTCTTGTCAAGATTATTTTCTATCCCCCACAGGGTCTGAGAATGCGAATGTGGTACGATGTCATGTACAAACCCAAACAGAAACCGCTGTACATAGCTTAACACCATTGCTGAAGGCAATACATTTTGATATGACCATTGAAGTTAAAGTTGAGAGAAAAATTTTAAAAAAGGGTAAAACAGGAAAGAAACAAGGGAAGGTGCAGTTGTTTGTCATTCTGTGAAGCAGCAACCTAAAACTGGTCTATAAATCAATTTTTCAGCCTTACATAATCATGTTATTGGGAACTGAACCCACACAACACCTTTAAAAAGTGTTAAAATGTAAGTAAAAATGCGTATACTGAAAATTCTTTATAAAAATATTTATATCCAAATTAAAAAATAATTTACAAATAAAGTTACTCATAAGATAAATAATAAAAACATTAAGCATTTAAATGTATAAAATTATATATACTGTATTTAAATATAACATTTAATTTTCTGAAAAGTTAAAACCAAAGGCGTCTAGCGATATAGTGCTCTAATAATAAAGGACTTATTATAAATGAATCCAAGTGTATGGATGTCTACTTCCCCAAAAGTTTGGTCAATTTCGATAAAAAAAATGGAGTAAGGCATAAGAGGTACAAAAGGCTAGTCCATAATAATTGCTTGACTTAAAGTGTATAAATGCTTTGATGGCCAAACTAAAGCAAATTACACCATCTTGTAATGCGTATTGATTTCTGTCGTTTAGAATATTGGCCAATAGAGGGTATATTGGCATCACCAGCTGTAGGTAGGTCATTTCTGTGTTGCAGTTGTTGACGAGAGCAAAATGCGCTGTAAACAGTGGCACCATAACACAGTGCATCCAAAATTCTGCTCTTATGTGGTAAGATATGTACCCTTCCAGCTGTGGAAGCCCTGAAAATAAGAAGTACAAAATGAATCAACCACATAAAACAAATAGCAATGCTAAAACAAGATATATCATAACATAAATTTAACTGACACTGTAAAAGGGTCAGATAGCCAGATGGATTTTAATTTTCTTGAAAAGTAAAAATGAAACATCTTTTACAATAGTTGACAAACTGTTCAAAAAGCTTAAGGATCTTAGTTAAGATCTTAGTTTAAGGATCTCAAGCATCCTGAAGGAACTTAATCATTTCGTCACACTAGACGTTTATAGGCTAAGGTTTTTGATAGAATCAACATGAAAAATTCAATGTCGCTGCCAAAATATACCAGATAACATTTATACGAGTCAAATGGAGAATTTAATGTCATGTCGGCATGTTGGCCATAGTAGCTCAGTGGTTTAGAGCAACCGCACAGAGAGCGGAAGGTCCCTGGTTTACAACCCGGCTATGGCATTGAATTTTCCTACATAATGGTGTTCAAATGGTGTTCAAACTGACAACCTATAGTGACTTCCTTAAGCTTCTGTATTTTCTGTTAATGAACACAATATTTCAGTATTGAACATAGTAAGCGAGATCACATTAAGAGTATGTGAATAATTTTATATAACATTTCTGACCCTACTTAAGGCAGTGCAATAGTATAGAGATACTATTCTCAGAGCGCTGTTTTGTGAACATCAAAAGGGGCAAGGTTGAAAATTGTTGTCTATGAATTGTCAAGCTATTATTCAAATTCAATTCCATAAAGTGTATCTATTTGTTCTATAACCACTGAAAACCTTTTATCAAAGGTGGCAGATAAAAAGGCAAGTTTATTCACAGTAAGTAGCCACAGAAACGAATCAGGGAACCCTCTAAATCCCACAGTGGTAATGAATACGATAAAAGATAATGTACTAAGTATCTACTTAATTCCGGTAAATCTGTATCATTTTCCAATCTGCAAGAAGATGGATATTCTTTGTCGTCGTTTACATTATTAAAACACGTGGAAATGTTATAGTTTTATTATAGGTATATTTTATTTTATGAAATTATAATTCTACATGGAAATTATGAATAGTTTGCTCACCTTGAGCCATCATTAACATTTTCTTTTCTATTGAAGTAATTTTCCATAGTTATATCATTTATTATAAGAATAACGAAAAATAGATGATAAGCGAAAGAAATAGTATATTGTAGAGAAGTAAAATCCACTAAGTAAGCAATGCACAGAACTAAATGCTAGAAATGTGTGTCTTATTGCTAGAAGAGAGAAATTAAGCGCACTTTTCTTACAGGCTGACAATCTAGTACTTCAATATTGTGACTTTGTGGGTTCGTGAAATAAAAAGTCCAATTACACCACTCAACAATGTTCTTTATTTCCACCGACTTACAGTTAAACTCTTGCCAATTACATAAAATTACGTGCTGCACACAATTACGATTCACCAGTTCGTCCGTTACAATTTCCTTGTACTCGCGGTTACGTAAGCTCCGGTACACCTTCACAGTTACGTACAGTCTTCCGTTGCACATTCTTCTCGTACATTAACACGTCACTGACTAACTCTTGCACCAAGAACTGACTGTCTCCTCACTCACTAACTGACAAAACCAACTCAACTCTGTCCGTCTGTAACCCTCTTTATATAGGAATATCGCCGGTTTCTAGTGACCAGGGGAATGTTCCAGATTCCGTAATTTCGAGAAACAGGTGTAGAGAAACAGACGACACAGTCATGTTTTTCCCCTGACCACAGCCTGTCACCACTATAGGACAAACGAGGCGAGGGCGTGGCTAACCGAACCTTCCCTGTCTCCCGCTCTCAGCTGCTTCACCGGGTGTTCCAGCGCTCGCGTTACAATATGAATATGGAATGAATAGCTAACTGACATAATTTCTTATTATTTCATATACTATATGACACGTTATGGATATAACACTTTCAATATTGTGAATTTGGGGTTCGTAGAATTAAAAGTCCTATTTGTAGAAATTCAAATTTTTTTTTTTATTTCCGTAGAAATACGCTCTGTTCAATCCTTACGTAACAGAATTACGTCACATACACAATCACAATCTAACAAGTTCGATGACCACAATGAAGAGCTTGCTCGACACTCCTGTTACAACATCTGTTTACGACTCAACCTTGGCGAGTCGTCGCTTCCTTATATACCTGATTGATAATTCGAGGCTGTTTCGTAACAACCAAGGCATCGAATGTTCTCTCACCAGACAAAACTCGAACCATCCAGACCGGAAACCTTATCTGTGCCGGCAAGTCCTTTATCTCCGCCCTATATTTATCTGCAGACTCTTTACCTCTTCTTTAGACTGCCTGTTCTACCGCGACACGGCATATGGTAAATGAAGGGTCCACGACACTGCTCCCTCCTCAAGGCTGGTCGTCCCGAACAGCACCATCGTAGCGGGCCAGACGATCCAAATGTACCACCAACATCTTTCCTCGGGGCACCTTCTGGATGCGGTAGATCACGTGGTTAATCCTTTTCACCACCCGGCACGGTCTTCGCCACAGCTGCCGTAGTTTCCGGCAGTTCCCCTTGGTCCGGGTAGAGCGGTACAACCACACCAGGTCACACCGCTGGAACCATTGGCTTTTGGCTTACCTGTCGGGTCTTCATGAGGTCACTCGCCTTCTGGATGTTCTGACGAGCCATGTCATGCATGTCGTGAAGATGGTCCACCAGGTTCTCCACATAATCGGTTGCTGGTTGTTTTGCGTCAGGGGGGCTTCCAAAAGCCAGGTACAATTGAGGCGTAACTCTCAGCCGTACATTAAACTGTCTGGCGTCATCCCAGTGGTATCGTGTATTGATGAGCGGTAGGCCTGCAGCAACAGTGGCACCTTGACGTCTCAGTCTCGCTGATGGCAGGCCATGACCTTCCTTAGATGTTCTTTTAAGGTCTTGATGTACCTTTCGACCATGCCATCCGACTGGAGATGCAGAGGTGTTGGGTGTGTCTTGTTAACCCCAAGTCCTTCTAGTGCGTCCTTCATTAGGTTGGACTCAAAATTGGTACCCTGGTCGCTGTGGAACTCTAACGGTACCCCAAATCGGCAGAACACTTGACGGCACCACCTCTCAGCATCTGCTCGGGGCCTAAGCCTGTAGTAGCACTGCCGAAGTTCGTCGATCGTCCGGTTTGCTCCCAGGTGTCCTCCTGAAGTACCGGCGTGCACTTCCTCCAAGACCTCCGTGACGTTACTTCGAGGAAGTACCAACTCTTGGCCGCCTCGGTAGTGTAGATGGTAGCGTGTCTGCTTCACGCTCAAGAGGTCCCGAGTTCGAATCTCGGTCAGGGTGAGTTATCTTGATAAGGTTTTACCGGGGTTTTTCTTATCCTATAAAACGAATGTCGGGTAACTCTAAGCTGCATGAACTCTGGGCCCATTTGGGCTTCAATTCACAAATCTCCATTCATCATCCGATATTACTTAAAAAGCTGAAAGACGTAAATTACAAAATAAATAAAGACCAACAGTCCTCTCTGCGTCTTCCCAAAAGGCAATTGCCATACCCGGAACAGCACGGCCTCTCAGATCTTCAGTGAGCCCCACTGGGCCCAGTTCGGCTTGTATGTGGCTCTCCTTGGTGCGATGTCCTCCCAGGTTAGTCTTGTCCCTGCTTCCACTTCTCTCAAGAGCGATCCCAAGTCTGCGTCCGCCAGCTGCTCCCTCCTGAGGCCTGCGCTATGCCAGCCATTCGCAGGCACTGCCGTGACCACTCTGACAGCTGCGGTACTCTCCTTCTCTTCCACTCTTGTGCACTAGCCGCACCATTCTGGGCAGGGTTTTCGGGACATGGCGTCTGCGTTTCCGTGGCTCTTCACTCTATGATGTTCAGAGGTGAAGTCGTACTCCTGCAGCCTGTGTACCCAACGGGCTCTCTGGCCTTCCAGGTTTATAAAACTACGTAGTCGGTTTAGGGCGGAGTTGTCAGTCCATAGGTGGCTTAGCTGACCATACAGGTACTTGTGGAAGTGCTCCAAGGTCTTTACAGCCGCCAGTAACTGTCGTCGGATGAAGCAGTTGTTCTTCTCTGCCTTGGACAGGGTCTTGCTGTAGTACGCTATCACACGCTCGTGGACGTCCTGGACTTGGGATAGGTGGCCTCCAATGCAATGGTCGCTGGCGTCGCTGTCCTCGATGAATGCGCCACATAGTTGTGGGAATTTCAAAATTAGAGCACTGCAAAGCCTCTTCTTCAGCTGCTGGAAAGCGCCTTCAGCGCCCTCCATCCTCACATAAGGTCGGTGTTCTTCTGTTAGGCGGGTGAGGGGTTCGGCGATGTTGGAGAACTCCTTTATAAAGCGGCGGTAATAACTGCACAGCCCCAGGAAACTGCGCAATTCTCTCTTATCCTTGGCCGAGGCCAATCTCCTACGGACTGTGTCTTCTCCAGGTCTGTGGCCACTCCGGTTGGTGAGAGTATGTGTTCCAAGTATTTGACTTCCTTGCGGAAGAGCTGGCACTTCTTCGCGTTCAGCTTCAGGTTGGTCGCCTGCTCCAGTAAGTCTTCCAGCAGGGGCCTCAGGTTTTGCGTCGGCACCTGCTGCTGTGTCTTGTCGATTGCTATTACACTGACCACGGGCTCGCAAGTCGCCAAATCCGTCGCGGCCTGGATGTCGTTATCGGTATCTGTCAGGTTGAGCAGCCTCAGTGTTATCTCCTCTCGGCTCGGCAACAATATCCTGGTTACACATACTCCATGCACAGGCGTCTTCTGATCCAGCATCATGTTCTTGGTTCGCTGGCCTTCCAATCGCGCCGTCACCACCATCTCGCTTCTCGCAGGGATAACCACGTCGTCCTTGAGGATGACTTTGCAGACTCCAGGGCGCTCTTCGGGTTGCCGGAGTATCACCTCTTCTGCATTGAGCCGCAGGACTCTCCTACTAACGACGACCGTCACCTCGTGGCTCCTGAGGGCATCCAGTCCCAGTATCACCTCCTCAGCCACCTTCGCGACGAACACCCACTGACGCACGGCACTACGTCCGAAGTTCAACTTCAGCAGAGCGTCCTTCTTCACTGGAAGGATGTCGCCCGACGCCGTCACAAGCTGGTATGGTCGCCTTGTTTTCCTCGCCGGCAAAACCTTGGCCACGTCAGGTCTGATGATGGTCACGGCTGCCCCAGTGTCCAACAGCACGCGGCACGGCTTCCCTCTCATCCAACCGTCCGCGATGAGACCGTCATCCAACCGTCGGCTGACGGCATGCAGTGTCACTCGAGATGGTGTAGACAGTGCCTACGTCCTCCTCGCCACTCCGGGCCTTACTCGTCCTTCCGGCTGCTCTTCCTGGTGTCAGTCATCTTCGCGGTCATCATCGCAACCAAGTTTTATTTCCGTCTTTATTTCTTCCATATTCTGTAAAATCTTTTCCAATGCCGCGTCCATCTTGGAATGTCACACTCCTGACGCCAATTCTGACTTCGCGGTTTCGTAGAATCAAAAAGCCCATTTTGCAGAAAATCGAGTCGTTCTTTATTTCCGTAGAAATACACTCTGTTCAGTTCTTACGTAAAAGAATTATGTCACATACCCAATCACAATCTACCAAGGTCAATGACCATAACGAAGAGCTGACTCAACACTCCTGTTACAGCATCTGTTCACGACTGACTCTTGGCGAGTCGTCGCTTCCTTAAATACCTCATTGATAATTCGAGACTGTTCTGTAACAATAAAGAGTTCGAAGGTTCTGTCACCAGACGAAATTCAAACCTTCCAGACGGGAAACCTTATCTGTGCTGGCAAGTCCTTTATCTCCACACTATCTTTATCTGCATACTCTTTATCTCTGCCTTAGACTGTTTGTGCGCGTCGCCGCCTATCGTAAATAATGGGTCCGCGACAATATGAATATCTGCAAAAGCGATTTAAACAGTCACATTATATGAAATATTTTTAAAATTGATGAACAAAGTTCTTGGCGCCCTTTTAATATATACATATGAAGAAAAAAATATGTGATCTCGAAATTCTATTTGATGAAAGAATACCAGTATCTGAAAATCAAAAGTTAAAAACTTGTCAACCTTTAAGACATTAACATATTTCAAGAAGACATCCCCTTTATCAGCGATAAGTTGACTGATTGTCGTCAGTGTCTGCTTCTTCTTCACTTATTGTTAGATTTGCTAGTGTATGCACTCTCTTTTAATTATTATTCTTAATTTATGTCTTCCAATCTAAAGCCACTTTGGACGGTGAATGAAATAGGTGAAATTATGCTCAAATATGCCCAGGGTCCGTGTAGATAAAGTCATGAGAAAATCATCTTTCAGGATAAAGGAAACCCCCAGAAAACATCTTATCCAGGTAACTCACCCGTACCAAGATTAGAAGTGGGGACCTTTTGAATATGAGGTAGATATGCTACCACCTACCCTACACAGGTATTTCCCATTGGTAAGTTGTATAGCAATTAACGTCAATAATTTAAATTCATTAATCTATGCAAATTTTTGGTAATGGGTGTTCTCCCATTGATCCTTGGCCAATTTTAAAAGTCTTGTTTCTTTGTTAATGTCAATCATGTCATTACTCATTAATTCTCGCAAAAATTTGCGCGAAATTAATGCGAAATTGTGGTAAAAGTTTCACCACAAAGCACCACTAATTAAAATTATTAGCGCGAATTTTATCAACAATTGTCACCAAAAAATTTTGCCTCTGAACATAACCTAATATATGTCCACACAAACGTTGTAAATTGTTCCTCTTTTATAATTCTAGGCGGTATATGTAGAGCCACTACTAACTGTCGTAGAGCCATTTAATCAAAACCGAAATAGAGTCGGCATTCTTCATCTGCAAATTGATTTAAATCTAGTCTCCGAATTGCCAAACCTCCTTGGGGGACATTTCTTTATCTGTTAATATTATGACTTACCTTATCTTCCAATAACTCATCATCAATGTCACCGAACGTTACGATATCAAGTAATTGCTCCATTGTTAGAAACAACTCGAGTGAGTGCACTTTAAAAAATGAACAAATATTGAACATTTTCAAAGCAATAATAATATACATCTCAGAAATAACCAATGTTACAAAAAACTTATTGGAAATAAATTGTGTGTTTTAGAAATAGTTCCATTTTTTCGTGGAGTGTGCTTTTATCTCATCTCTTGATGTCTACCAATCACACACACTATACAAAATTCCTTCTGAATAAAGAGAACTTCAAATCTATTTCCAGAAAGTTAAAAATATATAGCTTATGTTTCTTTATATATCTTAAATATGTGATACTTAATCAAAATTATAGAACTATTTTTAAATAACTAACCGATTTTGAAAAATCTTCCATGTAAAATATAGGTAAGGAGAGGTAGGTATTTGTTGAAAATGTACTACATCTCTGGAACATACTGATACCAAGTTTAGTAATCGTCTCACTTTTTATTTTTCTGTTATGTTGTTTAAAAAGGTGCAGAACTTAGTTTTAAAAAGGCCCTTATTTTGGATTTAGAGGCGTCAGAACATGCTTTTCTGGTGAAATCCCAATATAGAAGTTTTGGTGCATTCAATACCTTCTCTCCATACTAGATAGGTGCTAGAGAAGTTAATAAAAGATATGTGGTGTTTCTAATAGTTTCATGTTGATTACGTTTTTACTGTTTGTTGGTAAAACTCCATTTTAGAATTAAGTGCTAATTGCCCACATGTGTTTAGACTCTTAACTTAGTGTTGAGTCATTTAACCCAAGCTTAAACTGATGTCACGTTAGATAGAATCAACATGAAAAATTCAATGCCATGGCCGGGATTTGAACCACGGATCTCCTGGTCAATGGATCAAAATCCTCAGCCTATATATACGGCGAGTATGCAGAAATGATCAATTTCCATTAATTAACTAAAATGGTGTTACGTTACTTATGCAGGGGGAATTCGCGCTATAAATGCTTGCTGCCACAATTTAAATCATATGTAATTGCAATATATTTCCATATACACATCTCTACTAGTGCTAAATTTAATAAGGTACAGCTCCCTTGGTTTCACTGATGCTCACTACAACTTGGCAAACTCTGCCCATCTCCTGCTAATTTTAAAGAAAATGATAAGAAATAGTCATTTAATAAATCAGTTTCTAATTTCATAACAGGGCTTTTCTGAGAGATATTAGTAAAACCATAATCAGCATTAATCCACACCACTACATATCTTTACTTATTTGACATGAATTATCAGGAGTTATTTTCAGCATTTGTCCTGCGTCGTGGGGCAGTGTGCTAAGTCATAATGCTTTGGTTCCCTGCCACGGAATGCGTCCCAGGATCAATCTCACTCCTGGGGGTGCGCCTTTTAAGTTCCAGGTATCTATGATCAGTACCCACTCAGCATCATGAGGATAATGAGGAGCTTACGATAAGCAAGCGGCCCTGGTCAAGAACGACAACTTTCCGGGTGAGGGTGCAGAGATCCTGACCACATCTACTCCCTATATTGGTTGGAAAATCACCCACCTTTACCTTGTGTATGTGGACGTGAGGCCGGTAGTCGGGTTGGTAGGCCTTAACCTCTATGGGCTGTCGCAACATGGGTTATTATTTTCAGCAATTATGGCATCACTTGAAGCTACCTCATTACGTGAACACATTTTCGTCTTTTAAAGATGTACATATTTGTTTAGTTTATTAATTTAAAACAGTAAGGTGCTAGCGACTGCAGTATGTGTGAAAGTGCATCATTGGATTTTCCTTGTTACATTTCCCTTCCAGCTTTTTCTAATACTATAAAGTTGATGAGTATACTTTGTTTCCGATTTGGGCTGTCGTCATTTTGGTCATACTTGCTGACGTTTCGCTCATCATGCGGTGAGCTTCATCTGGACTCTTGTCCTATTTTTGAGTTGTTGTTCACGCTTATATCTCCATTGCTCTCCTGTGACTCCGCCTCTTAATTCTTGGTTTGCTGCCTGTCCACCTATTCGAGTCAGTGCTGGTGTCACTGTTTCCTGGTGACTTTCTTAGTGAGTTCTGTAGCCTTTTTTCTCGTTATATTCATTGTCTTCAAAGATGATGCTCCACATTTTATATGTACCTGCTGTTTTAAAATCCTTTTTTGGAGTTATTTAACGATCAATTTGACGGAGTGAAAAAGTAAATTATTAATTTTTGACAGTTTTTTTTTCTTTAACTTTTCTGCCATCCTGTCAGTCTGTTCATTTTTAGCTGTTCCTATAGCGTTGGTATCCACAATAAAACTGATTGCTTAGATTTTTCAGCAGCTTGTACTTATGGAGTATTTTATTTACTCTACTACTAATTGAATACAGATTTGCTTGTAATGAGAGTTTCAGTTACTGAAAATGAACATTTTTGAAAATGTTTTTCATGTAAACAGAATTTCAAGATGGAGGGTATTTCTTGAAATTAAGTTAATATTGCATCATCATTACGTTTTAAGCTATATTTATGGTTTCAAGTATCCAGCTCATCGCGAAGTTAATTTAAAATCTAGACCATTATTCTGGACCTATATAAGCCTGACACAAAAGTAATTATATCACATAAAGGTTATTACTCTTGCTTTTATTGTTTATTTTCTAATAAAATTTCAACATTTCTCATGGCGATAATAGTGCCACATTGCATGTTAATGACTATTTGTTTCATTCAAATATCATAATGAAAGTTTGGGTAAGGTTAGACAGTTCTCCTTTTTTATATAAGCTTAGATTTGTGTTAAGTTAGGTCTTATATGTATATATAATTTCACATAGAATGGTATTATGGGCCATCTACAGTGACAATGTGGTACTATTCCTGGGTTGTTAACAGTTAAGTTAGATGTAGTTTTTTATAAAACTTTAGCTTGGGTTGGGTTGGGTCAGGTCAGGTCTCCTCTAGTTTAGTTTTCCAATACAACCTAATGCCATTATACACAAAATTAGTGTAAGTGCTATCTGCAGTGATGTGATACTAATCCTGTATGGGGGATATATAACGTTTACCAAAATCTATTCCAACATTTATTCTGAATAGATAGACAAGAAAGTGAATCAATAAAAGTATTTTAAAATATGATTTATTAATTAAGTACTCTTCCCTACATTAATATACGTTATCACAAATGCTTACTCTCCAAGAAAGAATTCCTATTTTCCTGGCAAGATCCGCAAAAGTTTCACATATCTACTTCATCACTAATAATTTACTTACTTGAATGTTTGTGACAATAATATTATTAGGTTAATTACATACCAGTTATAAATGAGCACTAATGAAACAAGAATGAATGGAAGCTGTAATGGCAAGACCAAGTATACCTGTACTCCAAAGAGAAATACCATCTGCTCTGAGCAGTTATCTGCATCAACCCCCAATAATAAATTATTTTTACTACAGTAAAATCTTATTTATTTTATACAATAGAAGAAAACTTACCATAAACGATGGCACCTAATACACAACAACAAAACGTAAACCCAATAGCCCACATAGGAAATGGTGTAGAAAGCTTGTTTGTGACTACGACTTGTAGTGCAATAGCGCTGGCCAAACTAAACATGACGTATTTTAAAGCAGGGGGACATGTGTCTTCAATCTCGTCTTCAAACTCGTCTTCCATTTTGGCTGCAAAACAAAGTACCCTGAATTACAAATATTGTAAACAGGCACTGTTCTAAGGTTAACACAAAGATTAACATGAATTTGGGGTAAAGTTGTATGTATTCAACACAGGTTAATGGCCACCCTTAGTTTTATTCCTTAGTTATTTACCTGTGGATTCAGAATGAGAGGTCAGCTTTAATTGATAAAATCTTGTATATCTATTACACAACAACAGACGGAAATGCAGCTTTAACTTCTACAGATACTGAAGCATCCATATGGTGAAATTGGTAACGTAGGCTGAAAGTATACAACGTTCACAACGTTTAAGTAGATATATTTGACTGCAGATATATGGTATTAACAATAGCAGTTCTAATGAAAACGCTTATTTCAGAAGCCTCATTATTTATAACAAGCATATATTTGATTTCAAGTCTTTCTAATTGCAATGATTTACATGTCACTTGTATTTTGAAAGAAAGGCCAAATCCTTCTACCATTCTTCCCTACCTTCACCCTTTGAGTCCAATATAAAACTGTTTCATTAATAAGCAACTGCTCTTTCTATTCTGCAAAGCCTAAATCACTCAAAATTTTGTTAAAATGTTGTTACCATTTCTTCTTCACTTAAATTTAACGTACGACTTTCAAATTCAACAACAATGATCAACAGAAGTACCTATGGTAAAAATTTCTAAGGGGGCGTTGAACATGCAAGCTATAATTTATAACTACCATTTTCTGGTTCACGACTGTGGAATCATTACAGCACTATAGTTATAATGCATCTAAATTAACTGTATCTAAGAGTACTAAACATTCTCTTTACTGCACACACCTTAAGTTCGTTTTCGTCCACACTTCTTGGTACGTAAAATTATGGTAAAATATAAAAAATGAGCTTCGGTTAACTGAACAGCAATTTATTTTTAATATATCTAATCTAAAATTCATTCTTTTAATACAAACTATATAATTTCTGATTTCATTTATAAAATTAAGACAAGTCTGCAATGTTTTTCACGGCAGGTTTTTCAATTCCCTATGCTAATGCTCACAGGCATGCTGCTCCACTGAGCTTTTCGATTTTTGAGTTTCAATTTTCGACCCACAATATGTTCTCCAGATATGAATAATTTGAATAAAATTAAAATCAGGAGTATATATATATATATATATTCAACAAAACATAATATTAGGGAGCTCTGATAAGAAATGTAAATTTTGGGTCTGTATTTTTGGCAACAACAGAAAACTATTTGTCTTGAGCTCCGTTTGGTTTATGCTATATTTTTTCGAGGGGGAACAATAGTTCTGTGAGAAACTGTGTATATTATTCACAAAACCATTGAAGCTTCTTCGGATAAATCGAAAAGCTAGCATTTAAGTATGTTTTAATACTTTCGTCCGTCAAAATAAGTGTAATTTGCATATACTGTTGATCTCAATATGTATAGAATTTTATATGAAAACACGAATCGTGTTTATTATGGAATATTAAGTATCTACTCAAATCAACTTCATTATCCTAAGGACACTTGGTGAATAATGGTTTCATAATATTCACACAAGATGCAACATTAATTGTTTCCAAGGGTTTTATTTTTTCATGTTGTGCTGAATTAGTTTAATGGAGCATTACGCGTTCATATTTACTTGGCAACATAAGCCCATAATTCTTGTTTTCCAATATCTTAAATTCATGTTTTAGATCGTTTCAGAATCCCTTTTCTGTTCTTCCACCATCTAGCCATAATTATTCCATACCTATTTGCTGTAAAATCTTTTGAATTTTATATGTCCAGTTCTCCCTCCCCTTTAATGTTGCTTGTGCTACAAAACATTGTTTAATGGTATTCTCCTCATCTGTATTCCATATTCTGAGCGAGTATTTCAATATTCTTTCTATCACCTAGCTTTTGTAACCTAATCTACCTAATTCCATTAAAGCAGCCTCATTCGATGCGAGCAGTCAGTGAACTACGAAAAGTAGCATTTTATATTACAAAATATTGGCACTATAAAACACCTTCAAATGCACCTTCGAAGGCTACAGGGAAGAAGATTGCTTCGTTTTCAACAGTAATTGCAACATCGCCTCGAAAATCCCAATTTGCATTCCACTTATGTAAAGCTTTCCTTAGCTGCGGAATTCCTTTGTGGGAATCACGGAATCCTACATTAACACAGTTTTTGGGACATGTACCAACCAATCTGAACCCAGCGAGGCAAGTTTGTGAAAATGTTACTTGTCCAAATGTGATGATGACGCAATGAAAATCATTAAAGGTAAAATTAAAAATATAATGATCTAGATTGCTATCAGTGAGACGGAAGATGAATAAATGAAACGATTCCTGCTTACAACAGAGTGTTTTTGGAAAGTTATAAACTCGGTTATCGCTCAGTTATTCACCAGTTCATTAGCTGTAGCATGTCTGCCTCACGTTCAAGAGTTCCCGAGTTCGAATCTCGGTCAGGGTGAGTTACCTGGATAAGGTTTTTCCGGGGTTTTCCCTTATCCTCAAAGGCGAATGTTGGGTGACTCTAAGCTCTATGGACCCTGGGCTCATTTGAGCATCATTTCTCCCATTCCATTCATTGTATGACATGACTTAACGTTGGGGGACGTAAATTACAAACAAAAAAAAAAGCTGTAGTCCGAAGAGATTCAATACGACAATGTCTTACTTTTTATCCGTGATGTTGCACCATATATGACAAAGTCTGGAAAAGCGTTAAAAGTGCAACTTCGAAACATGTTTTGTGAGACCTGCATAACTCCTGACTTTTACAGGATGTCAGAAGAGATAGGTCAGGTTACACTAAACCTCTGCCATTTCTAACAATGAATCCAGGTCCGAAGCTACATTGCAAACGATATTACGATCATCATTTTTGATCGACCGGCCAGAAACGCTTGCTTTATCAGCCACTTAAAATTATGTTTTCACAATGGAAAGAAACATAAATAAATCTCTGACCCGTGGATCGCAATTGTGAATTGCAAGTGGAGCATGTACTTGGAGGAAGCCGAACCGCACTGTGAAGTTCCCAAGTACTACTGACCCCCACCACCATCATCAGCATGCGTAGCAAACCAACACATTATCCGTAATTGGAAGAATTTAGTAACAGTGACGTCAAAATTAAGTAAAAAAACTATTCGTAGTTGGTTTTGTAATACTTCGTCACTTATATCTTATATTTGTAAAAAGGTTGACAATGGAGGCAATGACTTTCGAAACTAGTCCCTCAAAAATATAAAATGTGAGTGACTAGGTATTAATAACAAACAAATAGTTTTTTCAGTTAAATAAAATTGTTTCTGCATGTTTCTAAAAAGGTTCTTTCTCAACGTGTAGACCCATAACTGCCGTTATTGCCTGTTTTTGTATTCATAATGCCTTTTATCTACCTATTTTAATCACTTATAGTGCACAAACTTTCTATCTCTGACAATAAGCATAAGAAATAAATTGCGAATACGTACAGCATTTGCTAGATCATATATTTAAATGTTGAAGGTAATAGTAGAGATGGCTATAAGAACTTGAAAGAAGCTTAGCAGAAATCAGAACAACATATTCCGTGATATTGTTAGATGGAAACAACGTTTCACTGTATTAACGCTGGCCGTGAATACCTAAATTTGTTGTATATACATTATTTGTCCTTTTCAAAATACCGTCAATATCTCAGTTGAATAATAAAGAACTTAATTTAAAGCTTTCCTCTAGGACAAAAGTATTCTCAATATCATCCTTTGCTGGTCTTTATTTAAATACAAAATATATTGTCTGTAATGCTTTTAACTGACTGCTTTCAGCCAACCACAGTACTTCTTTACTGACAGTGTTAAATACTTTTTCTATATGTACAAAGGCCACTGACCTCTTCCCCATCAGATATTTATACACTATTGACTTGATAGAAAACAAGGTATCCTGCTGCCATTTCTAAACTTGCTTGGAATTTTGATATCTTACCTTCTTTCTCTATACAGCTATATAAACTTCTAGCTAGTATGTAAGAGTCGTAATATAAATAATAATGACAACAAAAATAATAAATTTTAATGAGTTCTCAGAGAAACATATTTTGTAAAGAATTCAATGTCGGGCCTTAATACCTTACGGAGGTTGAGCTCCTGTATATTAGGAGGAGATTTCTAGAATTCGATTCCGTGATTTCGGTCACCTCCCATTTATATTATCAAATGACCTCGGCTGCGTTCATAATTTATCAAAATGCATTACACGATCACCGTGAGTGGAAGTGATACCAGCTTCTCAACACTTCTCAATCCACCACTACATCTGGATCCTGACGGTCATTACGAGATAGCTCTATTGAATTTCGAGACCTTTTTTCACGATTCCAAATGTTGACGAGAGCAACAATCTATTCCATTACGTTCGTGATGGTTAAGTCGAACTTATGGTGATTCTACTGGGTACTTATGAATTGAATGATATCGCTCACTTGCTCAAATATGCTTTCAACATCGGTGATGACTTCATTATACGTGCCAATAATAATAATACCATGAAATCAGAAACTCAATGTCCCTATACTATAAACTTTAGTCGTGATAGGACAATTGCTTGTCTTCTCCGTTTCACTTCTTAACAGAGGGTTCCGCCGAACGTGCTGACCGAATCTAATGATTTGGTTAACATATTCACGCTTAGGATTATACGTATCGAGTGTAGTCTTGCCACGGGATCTTTCATCAATGGTAAGAGTGGTCATTTTCTGTATGAATTTTTTCCATCGGTACCTCCAGATTATCACATCTCGCAGGAACCATCAGGTTCTATATATCTACCAATCATCGATTCGAATCTCGTTGATCATCTCGATATTAGAGTGGTAGACTACAACAGTGATAATTTAGATTTCAGGTACGATACCATCACCGTACGATAGCACATACGGCGTAATGGACGTAAGTTTTAAGAGACGATGCTATATTAAAAAAAAACATCTCTCTAGATTGAACTCTACTCGGTCATTGACCCGCAACCTAATCACGTCGTCTAAGTGAAGATTTCTCGCTGGTTTAGGCTTCAAGGTTGTATAAGGGATGTGTTGGATATGACTGGGGTTGCGATCTTAGATGATTAGTCCAGTAAGGAGCTGAACACATATTCCTACCTTGCAACACGCCAGCTCTTAATGTGAATGATGAAATCAGAATTCCATGTGAGGCTGAAGATTTGTACACGCTTCCTAGTAGACGTTATCTCTACATTGAAGGGACTCTCACACCGACGACACCGTCTCCACATCGAAACTGAGTAACAATGCTATGGCACTCCTATTGGATGAGATTCGTCTGGATATGAATAGGACGATTATTGACAGAACCAGGAATCCGGGCATTTCATCAACGATGTGTAGCTATGCACCTCTATGAGGTGAAGGTTGGAGGTCTGCGATTACTTATTCGTATAGGAACCTTCCCTCGCAAAGTAGCTCTGGCTAAATGTTATTATACAGGTTACTTACCCACTCTGCCACCATAACTTCCTTCAAGTCCGTGTTCGACTCAAAATTTTACTGGGGCTTATAATTTGATATAAGGCAAATAACATTTTTATAACATTATAGGTATTTACAAAATACAACAATAGCCTAGTTTTCCAATGGCAGATAGTAATAAATATACAGTTTGTAGTACATATTTTATTATGGTCGGTATTGTGCTTGACACATTCAACCAAGTTTCAAACATTTCAGAAATGCAAAGTGAAACATAAGATTTAAGCACGAAATAAGAACTTCTAGATCTAATGTCGGCAACGTGCTCCTAAAAATGAAAGCCAACTACGTAACATGGTTTACAACACCAGATACGGTACATATGACGGTACGTAATAGAGGATAAAGATGCAGATAGTCCGTAGTTACCTTGGAAGCGCAAAGGCCTCTCTTACCTGCCGATACGGTGAGCTCGCAAACCTTAAATGGTGAGCTAAGTCCTGTCGATTCCCAAATATCGGTTTGTGATTCTTGTGTCTTTGGCTCACAAGAAAACCAATAGCAAAAATAAATAAATTAGTAACTAAAATACAGACACTAAGTACTTGGAGAAAAAAAATGTAACGTGGTTTCAAACCTACTCTTTATATCATCATAATCCAGCGGCTAACTAACCCACTGGACCAGCTGTCACGTCTTCTATATCACTGTTTGTGAATCCATTCGTTTACCACTTTGATAGTATGAATATGCATGAAAATATGTCATTTATTTAAGCTTTTCGCAGCTTCTTAGTCCTTATTCAGCGTTGTAACTATTAATGCTGTATGCATATATTACAGAACAGAAGGGAATGCTGCAATAATGGTTTTGTGCTAAAATGATCAGTGTTTTCACATTAGTATATAAACTGCGGGTTGCATAGATAGTAAACAGGAGCAGAAAACTCATCTGGTATACATCCGTCCCTCTGCTGCGCTTCTAATAAGAGCAAAAGGTCGATACGATACCAGAGAGCTCTTCATATTTCTGTAATGATGTACACTTATCTGTACAAATGTTGTCATCTTGTTTGGCTGCAACAGTCAACCTACAACGCTGGGCAATATTGCTCAAGTTCACATTTTCTTAAGGAAATTATTCAATATAAAGGGTAAGAAAACTACGAATATCCTGTTTCGATAACGCTTCTTTTCTTCTTCTTTGCTTCACCACATTTTCTTCTTCTTCTTCTTCTTCTTCTTCTTCTTCTTCTTCTTCTTCTTCTTCTTCTTCTTCTTCTTCTTCTTCTTCTTCTTCTTCTTCTTCTTCTTCTTCTTCTTCTTCTTCTTCTTCTTCTTCTTCTTCTTCTTCTTCTTCTTCTTCTTCATCATCATCATCATCATCATCATCATCATCATCATCATCATCATCATCATCATCATCATCATCATCATCATCATCATCATCATCATCATCATCATTATTATTATTATTATTATTATTATTATTATTATTATTATTATTATTATTATTATTATTATTAAATGCCCAGTATATTCATGATTTAAATATTGAATTCATCCACAATAAATAACTAAAAAAATAACTACGCTGCATCCATATCCAAAGAATACAAATATATCATGTAAGTACAGTTCTGATATAGAGATTTAGCGCGTCTGTGTTGCCTGTCTGTCTGCAGTCTTTTGGTCCTCTTACCTCTTCTCTTCCTCCTGTAGGGTGTTAGCTGCAATAGATTAGTGTAGAGATCGTAGTGTCCCCCCTCCGATTGCAAACTTATTAAAAGATGTATCTAAAATAATGTTAATAGGTAATTTACTGGCAATATTACTGACAAAGAGTGCAAAGAGCTGGATTTGTAAATTCATGTGCAATGTACTGTGCAATATGAACTGGAGAGGTGATTCTATCCTTATAACTACTTAAAATAAATAAATTCGACTTTGTTATAAAAATGGAAATATATAAAAACAAATGTGGTTTTATCTTCCTCTTAATATTAAAAATTTAGTTCTTCCAAAAATAATTAACACCCCATAAACATTACATTAATTTAATCAAGGAATGTTGGAGAATAAAGCAGATTGTTCTAAGTAAAAATAAATGTTTCATAAATGAACTAAATTTCATAATGTTTAAAGAATATTCATAACATTAAAATACAAATAAGGTTTTTGAATTCCCAAATATCTTAATTGCAATAACAAAGACTACAGCTGAAATTGTTAGTGACAGCAAACGTTCTTAGACAAATTATTTTAACTGATGTGACAGTAACTTTAGGTAAGTTTTTGTCTATCTCTTATGCCTTACCAAACAAAAGCTATGCAACAATAATTCAAAATGAAGAGGACTTCGCAGTTGGTCATAGAATATTCGGCTGAGATAAGCCATGTATGTCTCATCGCTAGATATGAGAGAAGTAATATATTAATAGTAATAATAAACGGAATTGTATATAATAAAATGAGACTTGTTTCATATAAAGGGTAGGCTGGTGTATGGTATTTACTGGAAAATGTTGTTGTAGCTTTCTTTGAAGACGAGTTTCCGTTTTATCACTTCTCCTTTTTGAGCTGTCTTCGTACTCCCATATACAGACACAAAAACACACTTAACATTTGCAGTATTCTTACATTTGTTTTGCTTTTCATTTTCTAAAATTACTCTCACTGCCAGTAACGTCGAACTTTTAGGTGTATGAAGAGTAAATCACACTTCCATTTCTCAGAGGCATTTCTAACAGATTAAATGTTAAAATGCTGTTGCACGAATAAAGATTCTACACACTGATAGGTTACCTCTTTACACATTATTTTAGCCTGTCATGTTAGAATGTTACTGGAGTGCTTCCAAATGTGAACAAGGAATTAAAACGGACTGAAGGACCACCTACCTGGGGCTTTCTCAATGAAATCCCCCAATTCTTGCAGGCAAACGTGTGCTTATTTCTTGAAAGTCAAGTCAACATGACCGGGGCTAACTCAAACATTAATTTACACTAGCATTTGGTAAACACCCCAAATGTTATGCAACAATACGTAAGATAACTCAAACATTATTGTACACTAGTACTGATGAACACGCAGTGATGATGAAGTCGTCATTCCTCTTCCAGGAAATCATCGTCACTGGAGCGGAAGTTCTCAGCCTTTTTTATAGTCATCTCTTCATTTAAGTCTGAAAATAATGTTTGCATTGCATTAGATAAGGTACTTCAAACTTTTAATAAATTCTAGTCTAAAAACATAGATATTTAGATGAAATTGATAATGAACTTATTTAATTGATGGCAGGCTTCAATATCTAATAACAGGAGTGAAGCACAGCTTAACTAGGAGACAAAATCCAAAATCCAATGCAACATCTCAATATTATTTTATTAAGTCATTTACTGTAATGTGGGATCAAATGCTGAAAAATAAAGTTTAAGCTCGAAAGACTATTTCTTTTTAAATAAGAGCGCTAATTGTACAAACGATGGTGGAGTGCAAGTTTGTCCTCAGTACAACTATATAACAACATGAATGCAAACATGGTATATTTTATGATCCTATTACTTAATCTTTTTACATTCAGTGGCATTCTGCTCCCTTCTGTTTCTCCATAGTATTCGTAATTTTACTTCCCTAATACAACATTTTCAATGAAATTTGACTTAGATGTGTTATTTATATAACTGTATTTGATGTTTTAAATGCCAACTGGATCTACAATAGTAAATAAGAAAGCACTGCAACATTAATAAACGTTCAGTGACATATTTTCAACTAAAATCAATAAGAACAGAGCCTGAATGTGATAAACTAAACAAGAGAACAACTAATCTATGATGCTATTACCATGCATGTGGCCACAGAATTTTTTAGAATATAAAATACTACGCCACTTGAGCTCTTTTGTTAACTATGTGCGATGATCTCTAGTAAGAAAAAGGTTTGAAACTGATCAACTGAGAACCATATAAAAGAGCAGTAATACGTGCAAATTCGTACTTGTTTATTTCTATGGAAAAGCGAAGTGGGTTCTTAAATTTTTCGCTTCATTTGCAATTGAAAATGTTTAATGTTAAAACATATAACATATCACATGTTTTGTTTATTTAACAACGGTATGTAGGCAAACGCGTTGTTGTGTGGACTAATTTTTAATATATTTCCGGTTATTATTAAATAAGCATCATTGTGGGGGATAAAACTAAGTATTCTCACAACTTCTCAAAGAACTATAATTGCGCTATTGGTCTGCTGAAAGTTTGTGGAGCGAAAAGTAACGCCCCATGGATTGACTATCCTCTGGTGTTTATTTTAATTTACACTTAAGGTGTGCATACACTTAGAGCATAATGAAATGTGAATTTCCAAAAAAATCTTCTCCTTCATTAACTTCCCTAATTGTACCACAATAGTGGTGTAAGGAGATCCTTATTTCTCTATCCCATTTTTAGGTCCGACCTGAGAAACAGAAGCTTTGAATCCGACAGAGAACCAGGATAGATGATCAGCTCAATGCCTGGTGCGAAGGTGAAGGAAGTAGATAATATACCCGGTGAGTCACCTGCCCCTATTTATTTTTGAATTTATGCAATGTGCTAAGCAACATATATGACATGCCTTTCTTGAATGCCCTTTAATGAATGATTTGCTGAACAGTTTATAGAGGAGGGATAGACAACTCAGTGTATAAGTGTTTTATGGGACAGAAAGCAATCATTATGTATGTCGATTCCAAAAGCATCATATTCGGACACAGAGGATGCAATAGTAATTTTTGAAGAGGTTACACTTATTCAATAACGTAAATTCGCCCACATCTTTAAACGCTCCCCTGAAGGAGCAACCTATCACATGCATCAGTTTTCATTAAAATTGGGACACAGAAAGACAGATCTACACAGTGGGACCAATTGGATTTTACATATTCAGCCAACACGTGTTTTCGTTTTACAGCCATGTCAAAAAAGATGCTAAGAATTTGGTAGATTGTTTTCACTTCTGACACAAAGTACAGCAGTTTTAGCTCATACAGTAAATGTAATGGCGGCTGCAGTTCTTTTGTGTTGAAAACACAAGGCTCAAAACACTGTATGAAGCTGTAAAAAGCGTGTAAAGTTTCGAGGTGGAGGTCTAAGGTCCGCCGTTACCTTTTCGTATAGGAAGTCGCCCTATGTAGGTAGCGTTGGCTAAATGTTATTATACAGGTTACTTCGTAACTCTGCCACTGCAAGTATGGTCCAAATCCTTTGTTTTAGCTCAAATATTTTATTACCTTTTCTTTTACCTCTTGGAGCCCATAATCTGATATTATGATAGCAATAACATTTTTCACAACATCATAGGTGTTTACAAACTACAGCAATAGGCATGTTTTGCACTGGCAGATAGCTATAAATTTGTAGTTCGTAGTAGATATCCTTAATTATGATCCATCAACCGAGTTTCAAACATTTCTCAAATGCAAAGGGAAACATAAAATTTAAGCATAAAAAAAGCTATTAGGTTTAATGTCGCAGACAGGTCCCTAAAATGAAAGCCAACTGCGTAACATTGTTTACAATACCAGATACGGTACAGATTATAAGGGTCACAAAGATTAAAATGATCCTTAGTTAGAGATAGCCCGTAATTTCCCTTTCAAGGGCAACAGCTTCTCCTTCCTTCCAAAAGGGGTGAGCTCGGCGTGCAACTTAAATGGTGAGTTAATCCCTGCAGAACCATAATTATCGGATTGTCATTCTTGTGTCCTTGGCTCACAAGAGAATCAATAGCAACAATAAAGAAATTAGTAACCAACATACAGAAAAATAAAGACTTGGAGAATGTGGGGAAAAGAACCGAAACAATGTGTCACCTTTTCGAACCTAGCCTTTGTATCACCAAACACATTTCAGCAGCTAACTAACCCACTGGTCCAGCTGTCACGTATTCTATGTTGCTCTATAGGAAAGCACACGTTTTCGCTTTGTAAATATTATATACTTTAAAAACCGTTGTTTATTTAAACTTTTGGCAGCTTCTTGGTCCCAATTCAGGGCTGTAAGTATTAATGCTGGGTGCCATAATACTGATTAGAAGGTCAGAGATGCAATAACGGCTTTTCTGCTTAAAGGCTCAATGTTTTCACATTAGACTATAAACAGCGGGTCGCATATATAGAATAATTAGGGGCAGATGGCTCACCTGGTATATGAGGGTGAGATGAAGGTTAGAAAAGATGATGAAATGTGTGTAGTGTTTAACACCCGCTTTAACTACATTCGGCAGGGCAGGCGGTGACACTGATGATACATGAGATGAAGATGGAGCACCGGTAGAATGAGATGGCGGGGGAAACCGGAGGTTCCGGAGAAAACTCGCCCCAGCGCCGTGTTGTACACCACAAATCTCACTTTGCGGTCGCCTGGGATCGAACCCGGGCCGCCTTGGTGAGAGCCAAGCGGTGTAACCACTGAGCCATGTCGTGGCCTTGGAAAGATGATGAGGGAGCAAATGGTGGAATGCTGATGGGGAGAACCAGAGGACCCAGCGCCATGTTGTACACCACAAGTATCAATTTGCTGTCGCCTGGGATCAAACCTTAGCTACCTTGGTGAGACTCAAGCGGTCTTAAGACTCAGCCATGAATTTTCATTAGTGTATTGGTGTTGGGTAATATGTAGTGCAGTGCTTCTGATCACTTATGTGCATGGCACTATAAAAAAAGTGGTTTTACAAAAAGTGGTTCCCGAGGAAGTTATGGAGTAATGTTTCTAACATAACCATAGACACCTCATATTTGTAGCCCAAATAGTTTCATAACAAAAATAAGTAAAATATCAATATATGATAAAAATATTGTGTAGTACGAACTGTAATGACTATCATCATTGGTAGGTATTATGAGTGTAAATATATTTTTAAATACTCATAACTTAATGTAAACTTCTGACATGTTGTGCTAAAAAAATTACTCTGAACAAGATTCTTTAAATTATAGAAGGAGAAAGAGAGAGAGAGAGAGAGAGAGAGAGAGAGAGAGAGAGAGAGAGAGAGAGAGAGAGAGCGAGAGCAAATAGTACACTTCCTGTTAAGATGTGTAATGATGTTGTATCCGCAGAATGTAAGCCATAGCATGATATGTTTCTATTTATGAAAACCTCGAATTTTCTATTTACTCATGTAGAGTTCACACCCGTATTATTATTGATTGATTGATTGATTGATTTACTTATTTAATTATTTACTTCTTTCTTTTTTACTTATTTATTTATTTGTTTGTTTGTTTGTTTGTTTCCTTACCCACCCAGCAATTAGGCAATATTAAATCTCAGTTGTTAAGTAAACTGAACTTTCTAAAAGATAACTGTGGAGTTGCAACAAATAATTACATGGAAACAACTTTCAAATTAGCATCCATTCTGTAATATAGAATCAGAACTTTTAAGGCAATGCCATAGCAGGATTTGAACCACACACTTTCCACTCTACAAGCAACTTTTCTACCATTGACCTACCATGTTAAAATGCCAGTACAACATTAGATGTTTAAGTTCTGGTTCTATCTTTCATAATATCTCTCTTAGAAAAAATGCTTAGCATTGATTGATCTTATAAATGGAAGCTTCCATTCTGTTGTTCATTAACCAAGAGTAAGGAGTACATGAGAATATAAAACATGTTATCTTGTCTTGAGGTAGAAGTATGAAATTTTACTATAAAGTTAGATAAGAGAAATTTTGTGACGTGATAAACGTCTGATTACAAATTTCTTCACAGTCACAGAACTGGCATAAAATCTTCTTACAACTCCTATTCAAAGCAAGTACAATGAGAAAGCAAATACTTTAAGTTGATGTCTTACTTTATAAAATATTTTATTTTTTCCCAATATTTATACCATTTATAGAATATTTACTTGCATTCAAATTTTGAATTATTTTACCTTATATTTAGAATACAAACTTGCTCAACAATTTTGAAGTGTTGTATTTTATGTTAAAGTTCCTGAAGATTTTTAATTTAGCATACCCTCAAAACTGAAACATTATAAAGTATATTGAAACTAGCACTACAGCAGCAAATAAAAATATAATAATTAAATTAACACCAAAATGTCATGAAAAGGATTTAAGCTTTCAGTTTTATGTTACACACATTTTCTGTTTAGCATTAACTGTACTTACCTGCAAAAGGCTCATTTTTCTGTACTATGAAGAGTTGATTCCTCCAAAGTATATAGCCAGCAGCATTTGCGGGTACAGACATTTCATAAAGTTTGCACCTACATAGTGCAGAAAATCTTCCAAAACATCCACATAACCTGCAGAACAAGCAAGCCTTCCTCCTAATTCTTTCTGAAAAGGAAGGGAAAGCAGCGTTAGACATTGCACAGAAGTGATTAAAAGTTTCACAAAATGATTCAAGCGAGTTTATGGTTATGCTATTAAAATAATGGTAAAATCTGATGTGTAACAGTTTGTATGACTTTTCCACCCAACATAATGTTTAATTATATTCTAGAATGTCCTATTCTTCTGTTTCATGATAATTTAAATAAATATTTGGAGAAGCAGCTTCATTACCATTTTGTTGCAGGTACAAGAAGGAAATAGTCAAGAATTTAATAGTAATATGCTATAGGCTGACCTGAAAATTCAATATACTCTCTCCGTGACATTCCAAGAAACACTTGAATAGTTAGAGAACTTAAGAAAAAGCAATTAACTGACTATGTATATATATTTGCATGTGTTGAATCTAGAAGGTTATTGGCAATAAATTCCACATATTTTGTTTAGTATGTTTTGTCTATCTCCTACAGTTTTCCAGTTACACAAGTCATTCGGAGAGAAGCGAAACTTCAGACTATTCCCAGAAAATTTAAGATATACATTTCATTTTGCATATGGATATTTTAAGACTATGGTAAATTAATCAAAATCTTTTCAAATAATTTGAAAAGATAATAAATAATTTTGCATGTCAAGCATACTTTTAGGTTGGGGTGTAGGAAGCTTCTTGGAAATCACTGTCATATGTGGAACACTAAGCCTTTTATATACTTGTATGGAAGCTGATTAATGTAAAGTTTGTATATTGAAGCTCAACTCAGTGTGCACTGGTCTTTTATTTTGACATGAACTCTAAGATATTACTTTTAATCATGCGTTAAGTTAAATATTTGCCATCTCTGTAATGATGAGTAAGGAACAGTACAATATATAATTTCTGCAACTGTGAACAGTTTGCAAGTAATACACTAAGCCATCTTGGCATAGACTTTTTCTCTAATAGCATGGGGAATTGCCTCGTTAACAAACAACAAGCCCAAACCTGTAGTTTAGGGGGTATTGTGCTGCTTCAGTTCAAGAGGTTTTCAGTTTAAATCTCTATCAGGATGAGTTATTTGTATAAGGTTTTTACGGGGTTTACCCTTACTTTGAAACATAAATGTTGGGTAAGTTTAAGCTCTATAGACCCTGAACTCACTTCGGCGTCTCTTCGTCTATTTCATTCATTGTCCAATATGTCAATGTTGGAGGATGTTAAAAAATTACCAAATTTCATTGGAAGTATTAATTTGAAATGGGACACACATATCTAAGAATTAGAGGAATACTCTCAAAGTTGTGATAAGAGGCAACAATGAGTGTTGGTCAATCAAAGTTGTTATTGCTAACTGTAAGCTTGAAGTTGAGACAGCGATATATGTTAATCAGGATATGCACCAAGAATGTGCAGCATCAGCACTGCTCTGTATGTACATCCAAGTATTGATACACTAAACACTAGGAGAAATCTCAAGCGAGAATATTTTTGTGCTGATTGGTGGTGATGGTTTGGTGGTTGTGTCTTTCTCAGCTAGAGAAAGTAATGCAAACCTCTGTACTTAAATGGTCAGTGCATCAGGATTCAACCCCAATATGGCTGACTCATTTCCTAGTACAATTATCTTATTTAATACATATTACTAGGCATACTGACGTTAAGATACTGTTTTACTTTGACAGTTTCAGATATGTATTTCCAATGTAAGTTAATAATCGTTCCTGATGTTCCTGATGAAGGACATGGTATGTAAAATGGCCGAAAGCTCGATCTTCTTAAATTTGACGCGGCTGGATTGTTTAACTTACCTGATGCCTATCCAATGAAATATACACATTTTTGTAACAAAACCTACAGATATTCCACATTTATTTATAACACATTCCTCTACGTACCTTTCCCGTCCTCTGTATCTTTATCGTCTTTTCCGCAAACCCAGGTTTTTATTTGTGCTATGAATCTTCGCGGCATAGTTTTAGAAGTTTAGTACAGATAACGATTTATCTGTCCTAGTTATCTTTAAATTTATCGCCACAATCTAATATTACTTTGAATTAATGACTGCACTGAAACTCGTGTTTTAAAATAGTTTCTGTAACTATTGACGACGTAACTATGTAAGCATTACCTACTGTATGTCCTATCAACAAAGAACAAAACAATCATTCCCGCATTTAAGCGGAATAAGTAGTTCAACTTTTTTATGTGTTTCTCTGCCTTGTTTTTACAGGCATTAAACCTCTAGATAGAGGTTTCCTTGGTAGAGGTATTATTAGAGGTACTTTTGAGTCGCGATTATGTAACATGTGATTAAATATTCGCGCACTATATTCATTATATCGTAAAACGATAAGGTTCTCTACGTATTTATTTTTCTTTGGTAAATAGGTATTTATAAATGCGATACTTTTACTTCAAACGTAACGTTTCCAATCTATTTTATTTTCGTAAGTCTTTGTGTCCATTTTCGTCAATGCAAAAGTTTAATAAATTTGCATACTGATTTTAAAGTGCGCAAATAAGAAATAAGTAGGTACAACTTTTCCTAGAACAGAATGTTATGTAAGTGAAAGAAATAAAAGTAAAAAGGAATTTCTCTAAACCAGAGTGTTCACTCTACAAAAATATATAAATTGTATGCTTTAACGAGATCTACAATTTTTTTGCAATTCGGATATTCTATTATCTTAAAGCTTTTGATAAAACAGTTTTTGTTTTCTCTTTATTTATGCTGTAATCAGTTGATACTTGATTATATAATGTTTAATCCGAGCAAATTAAATTAAACAGTATATGCGTTAATAGTATAAGCGACGGTTACGCCAGAGAGACTAAATCAAATATGAGGGGGTGTCAATAATTACCTTACTGGAATTATTTCTTTAGTGGAAAACGCTGCTCACATTTATTCAAGTGCCATTACAGGCCTTCAAAGTAATCTCACTCGGACATGATTCCACTGTGTAGTCCAACGTTTAAAAACACTTCCTGAAGCCCGTTTTTGATATGCTGTTGAGTACACCCGGAGTTTTATTGTTTAGCTCCGAATCCCTCTAAAAATAACGACTACAAAGCTCTTCTCTCTCTGGAAGGCACATTAGGTCCGGTGAATAAGGTGGATGTGGCATCATCTCAAAGACTAATTCAGTAATCGTTTCTTGAGTCTTCGTGGCGCCATGAGCCTGTGCATTATCCTTATGAAGGATTTATCCCATTTGAACAAGATGTCGTCTTTTTGTAGTAATTTTCCTCCTTAATAGCCCCTTCAAAGCTTCAATGTAGTAATTCCTAGTAACAATGTGTTACTTATCTACCACTTGATGGCAAACAAAGTTTCCATCACCCACAGCAATTGCTGGACTGTCGAGTGCCCAGGAAAGAATCCAAACTGGTAGTCGGGAATGGCTTGAACGTCCCTAGGAATTGGGTACAAGCGGGTAAGAACTATTCACAAAGCATATATTACTCTTTAAATATTCCGTTATTCTTCTCCACACGATCTCATTCGTATTAAGTATGCACAAATGACATCCGTTGATGTGGAGAGAAGATTTTCAATGTTTTCGCAAATGTCAAAACAGATGGTGGTCCTCCCTTCTTGACTGGAGAAAATATAATGTAAAATAAATATAATAGCTTTAGGATTTGCGTAAGAGGAAGACTGAAATCCACCCACCCGACCTATTTTGAAGTTTTTATTTTATAGCGCGGGGGTAGAATTCACAGCACAGTGTTTCCAGTTTGGTGGGGAGGAAACTGTCTAAATATTTGAGAAGCACAATAGTGACTAAGATGCATTTCTGGGATCGGCTACCTTAAGAGGGGGGTTATGGAAGATTTTCAAACACTGTTACCCCCAAACTAATGCATAGAGCGTATATTCTGTACCTCTACCTGCAATAATGTTGTGGAGAGAGGGGGGATAGCAAGAAATGCATTTGTCAACGATAAGTCTCTCAGGGATAAATCATAAATGATGTGCGTATAAACAACCAAGATTTGTCAGTGTAAACAGAAATGAAAAGCATAAATAGTCGATAAATAGCCTAACTACCGGAAATCCAGCAAATACTATGAGAGGAAAGTAGGTTTGAGAAATATCCCCTATGTACCTTGTTTATTCATTATCTCATTATAGCTATCTCTCCACTTTCTGACACATCGTGGTTTCGATCCCAGTAACAAGTTTGTTACGATTGGTGCATAATGCTTGTGTGATTATTAAATACATCAATCATTTTTATACATGAAGAGAAATGCCTTAGTACATAAAACTTCTAGAATTGTGATTTATATGATCTTCAGTGAAACGAAGTTTTAAAAATGGAAGTAAATTCAATAGTTACACTGCTGCATTTCAAAAATTTTATTAAGTTGTTTAGCAAAATTTGACATCTATTAAAGGTAAGAGCGTTTACTAGTAACCCCATGTTTTTATTTCTATCTCACTAATTAAATATTTGCATGGTTTAATGAAATACATTTAGTAGTGCACCACCAAGGCAAAGTAAGTCCCTGAAAGGAATGCGCCGCCTTACACAGTGGGACAAGGACAGCGAATGTGTGTGACAGAGAACGCAGTCTACACAAGGAGCAGAACTGTTAAATACATGCGCCCTATTCTCTCTGTACACTAAAACCGAGAAGATTCATTCACAAAAGTAGAAGCCGTCAGAATATTTTTGAATGGTCTCAAACTGTACTAACATGGGGTGTCATAAACTACCGAGGGAGGCTTTAGGATCCCTTTCCAACCACCCTGCGTCTCGTTCCCCGGAGACTTTGTTTCCTGTGGTATACCATAACATTTCCGTGATGTTTAGAGTGATTTATGGTTGCAATAATTCCTTCATTTACTCGATGAATGTTCGAAGTATTGACGTTGAAAGCAGTGAATGCATATCTCACGCCGGTGTTCCTTGCAGGTCGGAATACTTCACTTTCAAAGGCATTTTGCATTTTTGATCCTTGTATCTCGGACACATGGAACATTTTGATTGCTTTTGCAGTATGGGAAGACCTCTTCTTCAAATTCCACAGTTCATTTGTGTCGCAGAAATGATGCGAAATTCTCGCGGCAAATGGAGACCTATCAAAGTTCTTACTCTATATTAGTGGTGCCATAAGCATATCTCTGATTACTGGTATTAATTCTTCTCCCATCAATCTCTTCATTACTGTGCTTTACAATAATATGATTCATTTTATTCATGTAGGAGGTTCTTGAAAGCATTCATTTCTGTTCTAATACTCTGCCTGCCTTTAGGAGTTTCGTATATTTTAAGCAACACAACGCTTTTTCTCATAAAGTACTTTGAAATTTAAATTTTTGCATAATTAGTTTCGGGCATCTCCGCTAATAGTGGTTACCCGGGATGAGGAGTCAGCACGCCGATACCTATCTCCATATATAATCGTCATACTTTATTCACAGATTTAATCGTGTGCAATGATATAGGTTTCAACTCAATTTAGAACATAAACGAGATTACATAGAAATTACATAGGTATTTATATTTCAAAGCCAGGGTAAATGAAATACCTACGTAAAAGGTGCTTGTTAAATAGGTATTTGCAAATATCATCACTTTAGAAAGCATTGAGAAGGGAACTACGTTTTAAATATTTGTCTACCGAATAATAGTAGCCTTCTATTGAAAATATCCAGTTTGTATATTTTTCCGATGGTATTTAGGTCTAATGCTTAGTACTGGCAGCTTTTTATGCTGAAAGCTGAATATGAATATAGTTCTATTGTGGCATATGATGCATAGAACCATTTTACTTCCTGTGTTGTGATTATGTACTTGTGATTTTTTTTTAAAAATTATGAAAGTACAGTTCTTGTCCGAACTAGTGTACATTGTACTAAGAGTTGCACTAAGGTTTTCAGATGGAGAACAGGAAATATTTAGAATAAAGCATCTCACTTTTTACTGCAATCTAAATATTTTAGTTACAACTTTGGTATTACCACAGCGTAATGTGCTATAAAACACTGTAGAGTGGAAATAAGCGAAGTATATAACTTTCAGCAGATCTGTTTGTGCAGATTCTCTCCTGGATTTCATAGAAAATGTAATTTTACTTCGTTTTAGTTCTAGCTGTTGAATTTGCTTTTCCCACCTTAGGTGTTCATCTAACCACATTCCTAAAAATGTGATATTTGATACCTAGTAGAGTGATTTATTGCCTGAATATAAATTTGGATACTGTACTGTGTCATTGAATTTGTGGTCAAAGTGCATAGCAATCACTTTTCTTTAGTTAGCTTGAATAATTTTAACTATGGTTGCGTAGGTATGCCTATGCTGTATAATCAACCAAAAAAACCATCATGCTCTTACTCATATAACTTGCATCCTATTAACCTATATTCTGTGTTTTACATTTCATCACATCTGCAACAAGGTGTACCAGTTCGCTTCATTTACATTAGAAGAAAAGTATCAAGGGTATAATAAACCTTATATTAATTATGTAAGTCGTATTTAGAGGAATATACACTTATAGATCTAACGACAAAGTATGAATGTAATAGGCTTAAGCGTTAGTCAAGTTTTGTATGAGCTGTTCGCTATTTCTTAGCTTTGACATTCCATTCAATTCGCATCATTGGGACATTTTATCCTTTTAGAAAATTATAAGAACTGGAAAGTTTATGGAAATCACAGGGAATATTTCTGAAATGGTTCACTTCCCCCCCTGCCAAAAAATATATATTTGACAGGCATTGTGTATTCTAAAGAGGTCTAAACTTGTGTACTGTAAGAGTGAGTACGGGGCTGGTGGAGAATTTCTTGAAGAGGTTTGTATCTCAAGCTTGAAATTTGTTGAACTTGAAACACAAAGATAATTTGTTTTTAGTTGCGTTATTCAAAGCAGGAACACGCGAATAAGAATACGAACACACACACACACACACAAACACACACACATTAACACAAACACAAAGACCTTCAAGTCTGCCTCGCGTTCAAGAGGTCCCGAGTTCGAATCTCGGTCAGGGTGAGTTACCTAATGGTATTTGAGTGCTGCTACTGAGGGCAGTTTCTTGCAAGTATGGACCAAACAATGACGTGGGTAAACTGGTATTCTTAAACCTGGATGATTACGGTACTTCTCCGACTAATGTTCCTATGGGTGGTTACAGCCTGGTGGTCGGCGAAGACAGCTGGATATGTGGGTGCTGCAAGTTGAGTTACTGACCAGGAAATACTCGTTGATATGATTGTGTTCAGTGGAGCACTCTGCTGATCTCCGAATCCATGTATGTCACAGTGATAGCAAAAGGAATTACTGTCCTGCTTCACGACGTGTTTATATAGGTGCCGGGCGACCTCTGAAATTCCATGGGCAACATCGGATATTGTGGCTCCCAATGCTTCGGAGTTGAGGAGAGGATGCCACAGCTGATGTTAATGGTGCTCTAGTGGCTCTTGCTCATAGTCTTCCAGGACAGAAATCAACTGCTACTTCACAAACTTAACGAGTATCTCTTAACATCCATTGCTCCATCTTCAAGGATCAGTATATTCTCTTAACTGAGAAAGCTCTGCTTTGAAGCTACAATATAGTTGGCGAGCAAACAGTTCCACTTTGGGTTGACAGTTTGAAGCAATAATAAAATGGGTGGCACACAGTTCCACTTCCCGCTACAGTTTGGTATAATAATGTTTAGCTCAGGGTAAAGCAATGAGGTTTCTCTCAGGGTATGCGTGAGCATGTATGAGAAGGATAGTTTTAATGACACTGGAATGCCCGTATCAAACTGGTTTAATGACTGCTTCTTTTTATCAGAACATCAAACTTGAAGTTGCCCACTAAGGGTTACCAATATATCACTGTTTAGAGCTACTGAAGGAGGAATGCTTGTTACTCGATAATACTGAATTAGTTACGTATAAATCGACAAATATCTTCTTTCATCACTTCTGGTCTGCCCTCGACCAAGACAGAAGAAGACTGCCCTAATCGGCTTCACGCCTCGGACTGCCCTCCACAGCTGCGCGTGGGTGTATGTGTGACTTTCACTTTCTGGAAGCCCTCTTTTCACATAAAGATTCCCTTTGTAACAATTTTGTCCATTGTGATTATGCTCATGCCATTATTAAGGGTCCGAAGAATGCCTAGTCAAACGGAGTCAAGTACTATCCTTTAGAAATATGCTAAAGACACTGTTTCTTACGTTTCTTTTGTTAAAACAACTATTCACCCCAACTGCTATTTGACTCAACTGCACCTGCACGCGTTGTAACAAAGAACCAACATTCCTTTGAAATCCAGCATGATTCTTTACTTATTGCAATCCTTTAATTTCGATATCAAACCATAACAGGCGCAGGGTTGTACCTAATGGCGATGGACACCAACTAATGTATGAAACCACCGATGCAAGTTTAATACACGAATGTTCTGTCGTAGTTGTGGATACATATATACTGCGTCTTTTTAAAGGACTTAATTTTAACACAAGAATTTGTATTTCGAACCTGAAAGGAGCAAATATTGAGCGTAGGTTTTGGAAAGTACTGTCAAAGATCACTAAGGATTTTGGTTTCTAGGTCCATATAATCAACAAAATGTCTTTCTAGGAGCCCTTGGTTTTACCTAACTTTAGATAAAGTATAGTAGATGGCAACCTTCAGCACACTTTTGTTTTCTTAACTTCGAATGTGCAGTAACACATTCCGTGAGTGTACAGTAGCAGAATTCTTATGCATTACATGCACATGACTTGTTACTCAGTATCGTATGCCGTTTCATGCTTCTACGAATTTTTCGTTCCGAGGCTTACTTCTCTATCTGCATGGGAGCGTGTGTTTGTGAAACTTTGTACCTCGTAACTCACACAAGAAAATTCGCCTATGTAACAAATTTTGTATTTAAGTTCAGCTTCCTCCAAGAATGCGAAACAAAAACTTAAAGAAAAATCTCTCCTAACCAAACATTGATTTATATGTAAAATGTTTCGTAAACTTTGTGTTTCTCAAAAATTATGCTAACGAATTTGATAAACATGCCCCACGCTTTATTCAATTTCATAACAAAAGAAAATTAGCTCGAATTTTCTGCGAATATCTTTTCAAGCGCTCTTCATTTTGTTTGAATTTTTCATAACTGGTAAACACCGAAATGTAAGAGCACAATATCGCTTTTTGTAGTTGATTTCCCTGGGCCTTTTTCCTCTCTTCTTCTACTTTAATATCAGAATGTCGTTGCGTTATTGATCCTCACATCGCAAGAGGCTTCTCTAGGGATCAAATGACAGTGCAGAATGGTATTGCCTGCCCATGAACTTTAACCCTTTCCTGTGATATTCTGAGGCCGAATAAGGCACCACTGATAGATGCAAGCAACTAACAATTGCTGTGTTCAAAACTGCAAGTGTTTTCCTATAACTGTATATCTTCGGTTTGTAGCAGCAACTGTCCCAAGTGTACTTGCGCTTGCACTTTTTTCTGCTTCATTCTCCCCAAATTCAGCTTTTTCATCTTTTTTCCAATTCTAATGGTGCCTTGCCTGGTTATAAAGCTATGTACGAGTAGAGCCACTGGTAGCAGTTTAGATTTTCTGTAGACCACACAAACACATGATATACAAGTGATATATTATTGTCGCGAACCCGTATCTACGATCGCGTGGTTTGTTTACAAAAAAGAAACTGATAGGAGGGAAGTGTGAAATCCGAGAGCCCGCGGACAAAAATAACAGGCAGATAAGGGTCTGCCGAAACAAACAAACTGAGATAAATGGAAATTTCAAGTTACTTCTGGACGGATAGAGATTGTTCGTGTTCTGGTTTATTTGCGAATCATCTAAAAATTATCTGTGAAGTATTTAAAGAGGCGACGATTGTCCAAGAGAGCGTTAGTTAGTTGTGAAACAGTTGTTGTGTAAAAAGAGTGGTGTGTGAAATGAGAGACAGCCAGCAGTGTTATTGTAACGAGAGCTAATGATGTAATCTGCTGTCACTTTTATTGTCATCGACGTTGGTAGACTGATGGTGTACGTAACGTAATGCTGCTGTAATCTTCCTATGAGTATTTCTACGAAAATAAAGGAGATTTTTAATTTCTGCCACTCGGCCTTTTAATTCTACGAACCCACAAAGTCACGATATGTGTAACTGTACATACAAAAAAATCAGAATATCTATAGATATATACGAATAAAATATAGGTACATAACATAGTGTACAATGTTGTGTAATATATGTATGTGATTCTTGCTTACATCACAAAATGTCAGCATTGTGGCTCAAAACCATCATTAATTTGTTTTCTTTATGTTTGAGCAGACATAAATGCCGAATGTTTTACGCTATAATATGCATTTTTTTGTATGTCGTGACATTAATGCATTAATTCTTCAATTACGAGAATATATATATGGATATTATTCATTTATTAGAATACAACTCTATTTAACATTTTGCAGTATTAAAACGTGCGTCTTGAAACTGTGCTATTGCTGTTTATTTGCCCAGCATAAGTTCAGCTAAGGGAGGGAAGCCGACGCACGTGCGATAACTATGTCAATGGACGTCTTATTTTGATGGAATTGTGCGTCTCTAAATCCAGAAAGGGCTGTTTACAAGTTATCGAGGTCTTCTATATGTATCGTAGGGAACTGTAGATTCAGCTGTTTTACACAAAGTAATACAAGTAATGTAAGGTTTAGAATGTTACCTTTCCCAACTTCCTCTATCAAGTACTACTATTTCATTTCGGACATCGGCAGTATCCACTGCTTATGGTGTCGTACATCATAAGAATGGTCGTTAAAACGCTACTGAAAAGGGGAATGCAATTACGACAGCAGTAGAGAGAGGTCCGCTTTTAAACATTTTACCATCGATTCAGTTTAGTTTTTCCCCTTGCTTGTACCACAATACATAACAAAGTAGAGTGATAAATGACTCCTTTAAATATCTGATATGTTACACTTACATGATATTATATAATATATATATATATATATATATATATATATATATATATATATATATATATATATTATAAGGTCCATTGTCATCGTTATCATAGGTGTGTGACTTCCCTGCCTTAGCTGAACTGTATGCTGGGCAAATAAAGAACATCAACATACTTTCAAGGCGCACATTTTAATACTGCAAAATGTTAAATAGCGTTGTATTCTAATAAATGAATAACAACCATATATTTTATGGTAATTGAAGAATTAATGTATTGAGGTCATGACATATTATAGCGAACAAACTCTGGCATTTCTGTCTGCTCATAGAATAAGAAAAAAATAATATTGGGTTTGAGCCACAATATTAACACAATTTGCGACATAAGCAAGAATCATATATATGAGATCACATTATACTTTATATTATGTATGTTTTGTCTGTATATATCTATAAAAGTTGCGATTCTTTCCATACACATATACATTTATATTTTTTTAATTTTACACCCGTTGTACTGTGTGTGATCCTCAAAACAGAGAAGGAAAACAGTTACCTATAAGATAAGGATTAAAAACTTGAACAGGTTCAACGCAGCGATGGTTCACTGCTTACATCTTTGAGTGGTCCCTTATTCAGCCTCTTCATTTCAAAATATTCACCCAGGAGTCATACCATTGCGCGTGCATGGTTACAGAGTGCAGTTCCATTTCCCTAATTGCCTTTCCTTAATGGAAAGTCTTTCCTGAACGTTAGTAGGCAGTGATGGTGTTAGTAGGGGATGACCTGGCAGTGATGATTGTAGTAGGTGATGACGGAGTTGCGCTGAAGTTCGAGTCAGTAGTGGTGATGGTAATGCAATGGGGTTGAGGCGTTGGTTTGGATTGGTAGTACCAATGGCTGCGGTGGGTGCAATAGTTCACTCGGACTGGCATCGATCGAGAACTCAGCATAGAGTACAAGGAAGCGATAGCTTACTGAGCCCTTGCCGAGAGATCTCTGATGTGTCGGCGAGCGACAACAAGGAAGTAGCTGCTGGACACCCCTTGTCAGCTCTGTGCGTATGTGGGGGACAGAGTGGGAAAGCCGCTACGCGTCAGGGGTAAACAATCCCTCTCCTACAATGCTGTCTTAGGCCTGTATATCCCTAAGTATTCTGAAATTATTTTCAGGTACCTCCAGCTGGAAGTACTCTGCACCCGATTTTTGGCACACTGGTCCCACATACAGAAGAGATGATGCTATCAAACTCTCAAGCGAATACTGGTATGAGCATAGTGAGAAGTAAACAGCATAAATATGTAACCCACAAATGTAAACAATATAACAAAGAAAGTTAAAATTATGATACGCTAACTGTGTACATCTTATAAAATACTGCTACACATGTTATAGGTGCTTCCATCAGAAAATACACAAAATGATGAAGTTTAGGCCAAAGGAAATCGTTGTAAATGTCTAAAGTCTATAGTTACGTCAAATTATAGTTAAACGCTATAAATACTATAAAGCAAGCAAAATTATGATAAACCTCCCCAAGCAACAAAAATTCCTGTAACAGTGACGAAAAACCCGCCAATAGAGAAACTGAAACGGCCAGAGATTACTGGTAACGGTAACCAAACCGAACATAAAACAGAAAAAAAAATCATCTTAAATAGCACCAAAGACCATGTGAAATACGAAAAAGTTTTAAATAGCTGTTCTAATACCTCAAAATGTCCTGAAATAAGCTGAAGCCTGCAGTAAGAGCAATAGGAATAACCAAAAAGCGGGTAAACTGGCATCAAAATACTACGAATTTAATGAGAATTTCTAAAAGGGCACATTCTATGGGTTATAATAGCATACAAAATGCCTAGACTCAGTCAACAATTACAACGGATCACAAAGTAATGCTCCACTTTAGATCTGCATCGGAGTGAACACGTGGTTACGTTACATTAGATTAGATAAATCCGGGAAATAAGTACTTAAGAATTGTAAGTCGCAAATTGAGTATGTGGTCTCTAACTTTAGATGTCCCCGCGATGTATCAGGGAAATTCGAATCGGTTGGAGTTGATAATGTCGTACCCGCACGCTGTCATGGTAGATCAGTAATACAGGAGGCGCGCGTAGTGCGGAAGAACCGTGATTGGTTCAAACCCTATTGTTAAATTATTGAGTTTTGATCCTATCTTACCAAGTTTGCCTACACACGATTTGTGTGTGTTAGAGCATTCCAACCCAAGTAACGGATAGTAAAGGAGAGTGTGTGGAGGAGGAATTTTCTTGAAAATCTTTCTGTCTTGTGGCTGGAAGTTTGGAATGGCTGTGACTTCATTTTTATTTGTTCTGTTCATATCTATTTCTGCGCAATCTGTTTTAACGGTAACGCTGATCTAATGTCAAAAGAAAACAATTTTTTCAATTGGTCAAACAATATGAAAGATATACAGAAAGAAACTAAAAAATAAAAATGTATTGCCAACTAAAGTAATACACCATGTATATAATCTTCAAAGAACTTACTTTTGTATGGAAATATGTATAGGTTTTGACAAAAGCACAGAAATGAATAGTATGTAGCTTCATTTTGATTTCTGATCAGAAATGGCAATGCATAAACTTTGGAGAGCAGTTGCAAATAAGCTCAGAAGAAAACGAATACAGATCACTTTAGCAAAGAAAACAGTTAAAGGACTATAGGCAGGCAATGTCATTCAACACTTTTCTAAATTGATTCCTAAAGAAGCCTCCTTCAGTGAGAAGATCAGTAACACAACATTCTGTTATTGAAGAAAGAGAAGAGAGGAAAAGGCCTCTGGGAAATCGATTACAAAAAGCCAGAATGTGCTCTTAGATTTTGGGGTTTACCAGTTATGAAAAATTCATCCAAAATGAAGAGGACTTGAAAGGATATTCCCGAAAATATGTGGTATACTTATCAAATTCGTTAGTACTACTTTTAAAAATAAGATTCTGACAAATTTCCCATATAAATCAATGTTTGGTTGGGGGATATTTTCCTGGAGGATGTTGCATTTAAATACCAAACTTGTAAATAAAGAACTTTTCGTATTTTAATTCTGAGCTTCAAGGACACAAAAACACAGGCTCGCATGCAAATACAAACATACATATATTGACATTTTTTAGCCACGTTTCATTTTTGATTGATGCTTGTCACACATTCACAGACACACATAACTCATAGACACATACAAACAACTACATGGACCTTTTTCATAAATGCTTTCTCGGTGAAATCTCTAATAGAATGTTTCAGTATAGTGTAATAGTTTCTCTACTTACTAGGTTCCTACGTTGTATAGAAAGGACAAAGTGAGACGCCACTGCCCAAGCTACGAGGCCAACATCGAAAGGGTAGAGAGCCCGCGTTCCTTCCTTCTGGTTTAAGGAATAACTAACGTAATAATTTAATTATTTTAGTTCTATTTTAATCAAGTTTATACAACTTCAAACAGTTTAGATATAAAATATTTGTTCAGCTGGAAACCTAACATGGCAACATTTTGAAATTGAGCATAAAATATCTATGCAAGGTAACTACAATTCTGGACTGTACATCAGAACCCAAACATTAAATTACAGTTGTTTTTCAGAATTCACAGGAACTTTACACTTCTGCTGAGAATACCAGGGAGAAATCTAGCAGCACAGCACCAATGAAGAAACCCTTTTGAAGGACGCCTTCGATGTTTAAAACTTCCTGGAGATGCTGAAGATGGCGCCAGAGTGGCTATGATTTCAATGGTGTGCAGTTTCACTTCAAAGCTAGCTGGCTGTGATATCCTTAACCCGTAATCAGATGGATCTCCGATGTCGTGAAGAACGATATCTGAAAATGAAAGATAAAGTGATCAAAACACTTATCAGTGGTTTACATTTTCGTGCCGGGCCGTCAGCAGAATATATAGAGCTTGAAGTTTAATTAGAATAAATATACGGACAATTTTTATAATCCGGCACAGAATAGAAAATTTTATTTACACTTCAGGTAAAATACTCTGAAACAATTATGACTGTGACTAGTCACACTGGTGTTTTAAACAAAATAATTAAGGGATATTCATGAGAAAATGAAAAGCTTTTCCAAGTAAAGTTTGAGGTATCAGACTTTTCTTTTATCTTTCAGTCGTGTCCTAGGAATATGCCCAACGTAAATACGAAGTGTGCATTCAAGCTTGTTATTGTTTGTATGGCCGCTCTGTAGCCGAGTGGTTAAACGTCTTGTCTTGTGCACAACAAGGCGCTGGGGGTGGTTTCCTCCGCCATCATTTTCCTTCTCTCTCATATCAGGCATCTATCTATCTGGAGCCCTGGATGCGGCATAGCTCCCCGCGTGTGGAATACTTACTGAGCTTTCTTCTTGTACGAGGCCCTTGACCTTAATGGGACATTTTCGGCTAGTAAACTAATTCAAAGTATGTATTCCACTCTGTTTTTGTTAACGAGTTCTGCTATTCAAATATATGCTAAGGTGCTCGTGCACACATAGACGTACATGTATAAAACATAAAAACATCAAAACATAAAAACATCGTAAAACATCATAGGCACTATTTCTTCTACATCCTATTGTAAAGTTGTAATATCAGTTTTTTGAGAAATATATGATAAAATCATATTGTGACTTTGTGGGTTCGTAGAATTAAGTCCAATTTGCCGAAATTCTAAATGTTCTTTATTTGCGTAGAAATACACTCCGTAGCAGCAAAATTACATCACATATCACAACACAATCTTCCAAGGTCGATGACAATAAGAAACAGCGTTCAATTTAAACAACACTCTCAGCTGTTCTCTGCTTACCTCTCGCAACTCACCTACTCTTGTTCCATGTCTTACAACAACAACAACTCTTGTTTCACAACTTGCAACTCCCGCTGGTGTGTCACAATCTCTTAAATACCTAGCTGAGAATTTCTAGACGGTTCGAAAATCAACCAGAACCAAAACAATCTCTATTAGTCCAGAAATATCCATTTATCTCAGTTTGTTTGTCTCGGCAGACCCTTATCTGCATGTTCTCTTTGTCCCCGGGCTCTTGGTTGTCACACTGCCCGCCTATCAGTTCCTGTTGCGTGAACAAGCCGCGCGATCGTAGATACGGGTTCGCGACACTGCTCCATCCTCAAGGCTGTTCGTCCCGAACAACACCATCGTAACGGGCCCGACGATACAGGTGTACCACCAACATCTTCCCTCGGGGCACCTTCTAAATGAGGTAGACCACGTCGTTGGTCCTCTTCACCACCCAGTACGGTCCTTGCCATGGCTGTTGAAGTTCGTCGATTGTTCGTTTTGCTCCCAGGTGACCTCCTGAAGTACCGGCGTGCCCTTCATCCAAGACATCCGGGCCCTTAATTCGGGGAAGTACCAACTGTTGTCTCTGCGTCTTCCCATCGGGCGATTCCCATATCCGGAACAGCACGCCCTCTCTGATCTTCAGCGAGTTTCATTGGGCCCAGTATGACATAGGTTTCGCTCCTCGGTGCGATGTCCTCCCAGGTTGGTATTGTCCCTGCCTCCGTTTTCCTCAAGAGTGGTCCCAAGTCTGCGAGCGCCAGCTGCTCCCTGCTCAGGCCTGCCCTATCTCAGCCATCCGCAGGCACTGCCGTGACTACTCGGACTGCTGCGGCACGCTCCTTCTCTTCCACTCTTGTGCATTGGCCGCACTTCTCTGGACAGGGTCTTCGGGACATGGCGTCTGCGTTACCGTGGTTCTTTCCTCTACTATGTTCAGAGGTGAAGCCGTACTCCTGCAGCCTCTGAACCCAACGTGCTGTCTGGCCTTCGAGGTTTCAGTAGCCAGGTTAGGGCGGAGTGGTCAGTCCTCAGGTGGAATGGCTGACCGTACAGGTAATTGTGGAAGTGCTCCAAGGCCTTTACTACCGCCAGTAACTCTCGTCGGGTGACGCAGTAGTTCTTCGCTGCCTTGGCTAGAGACGCGCTGGTATCGTCTCAGCAGTTGTCGGACATTCTCGAGCTGTTCCGCGTTCAGGTGATCGGCCGCCCTCACCAGTAAGCCTTGCAGCCGGGGACCCAGGAGTTGCGTTGGCACCGGCTTCTGTGTCTTGTCGATTGCTGTTACGATTACCACGGGCTCGCACGTCCCCATTTCCGTTCCAACTTGGACGTAGTGATCGATGTCTTCTAGGTTAAGTAGCCTCACTGGCACCTCTCGGCACGGCAACAATGTTCTTCATTCGCTGTCTTTCCAGTCGCGCCGTCACCACCACATCTTTTCTCGCGGGGACCCACGTCTTCCTTCAAGATGACCCTGCAGATTCCAAGGCGTTCTTCGGGTTGCCGGAGTATCACCTGTTCTCCGTTAAGCCGCAGGACCTTCCTGCCGACGTCGACCGTCACCTCGTGGCTCCTGAGGCATCCAGTCCTAGTATCACCTCCTCAGCCCACTTCGCGACGAACACCCACAGACGTACGGCACTCCATCTCAAGGTCAACTGCAGCATAGCCTCCCTCTGCACGGGCAAGGTGTTGCCCGATGCCGTCACTAGCTGGTATGATCGGCTTTCTTTCATCGATGGCAAACCCTTGGCCACATCACGTCTGATGATGGTAACGGCTGTCCCGGGTTCTACGAGTACGAGGCACATCTTCCCACTGACCCAGCCGTGCTCCTCGCCACGCCGGTCCTTACTCGTTCTTCCGGTTGCTCTTCTTGGTGCCGGTTATCTTCGCGGTCATCGTCGCGCCCAAGTTGCTATTTGCAGCTTCCGTCTTCGGTGATAATTCGGTCTTCATTTCTTCCATCTTCTCGGTGATGCTGTCGTCATTCCACTTCTGACACCAGTTGTGACTTTGTGGGTTCGTAGAACTAAAGGTCCAATTTGCCGAAATTCTAAATGTTCTTTATTTGCGTAGAAATACACTCCGTAGCAGCAAAATTACATCACATACCACAACACAATCTTCCAAGGTCGATGACAATAACAAACAGCGTTCAGTTTACATCAACACTCTCAGCTGTTCTCTGCTTACCTCTCGCGACTCACTCACTCTTGTTACATGTCTTGCAACAACAACAACTCTTGTTTCACAACTTGTAACTCCCGCTGGCGTGTCATAATCTCTTTAATACCTCGCTGAGAATTTCTAGACGATTCGAAAATAAACCAGAAACAAAACAATCTCTATCAGTCCAGAAATTTCCATTTATCTCAGTTTGTTTGCCTCGGCAGACCTTTATCTGCATGTTATCTTTGTCCGCGGGTTCTTGGTTGTCACACTGCCCGCCTATCAGCTCCTTTTGTGTAAACAAGCCGTCGATCGTAGATAAGGGTTCGCGAAAATATCAATGGAGACACATGAGATTATTCTTATAACAGAAAGTCCACTTAAATCTCATTCTTGAAAGTTTGTAATGAAAATCATCTAAACAAACTTAGGATTTTTAGGTAGAGGATTTTTAACGACAGCCTAAGTAGAAAGTTAAAGAATACTGTATTATATCCTGTTTCAAATAGGAAAGCCGAAGTTGTAAACATGACATCATCATCGTCATCATCACCATCATCATCACCATCACCATCACCACCACCACCACCACCACCACCACCACCACCATCATCATCATCATCATCATCATCATCATCATCATCATCATCATCATCATCATGATTATTATTATTATTATTATTATTATTATTATTATTATTATTATTATTATTATTATTATTATTATTATTATTATTATTATTATTATTATTATTATTATTATTATTATTATTATTATTATTATTATTATTATTATTATTATTATTATTATTATTATTATTATTATTATTATTATTATTATTATTATTATTATTATTATTATTATTATTATTATTATTATTATTATTATTATTATTTTTATTTTTATTATTATTATTATTATTATTATTATCATCATCATTATTATTATTATTACTATTATTATTATTATTATTATTATTATTATTATTATTATTATTATTATTATTATTATTATTATTATTATTATTATTATTATTATTATTATTATTATTATTATTATTATTATTATCATCATCATCATCATAATCATTATTATTATTACTATTACTATTATTACTATTACTATTATCATTACTATTTCTATTATTATTATTATCATTATCATTATTATCATCATCATCATCGCCGCCATTATCATCAGAACTAAAGTTTATATATGATTCATCCAATATAGCTTTGATTTCATCCCAGTTCCTCCCGGAAATAGTAATAACATAAAAATCCGTTCTATACTAACCAGTTAGCAATGCCAGATAACGTTTGATTTGGTGTCAGTGGAACCTGAAGTGCTAAAATTAACACCACCTTCTTCCCGCCTCACTAATAGGTTACCTCAAAATACTACCAAATTCTACCCATCACCATTAGATAGAGCATACTTTTTATAGCAATAAGTATAATGATCCAAATAGCTGGCATTTAACAAATATAAAAATTAGTTTCCGGTGTGATAAATGCGTTGATGCTGTTTTCTGTGTTTCGCAATCATTGCTATGAAATTTCAGTAGCTAATATTTGTGAATATATGGCACACAATTACCCCCTTTTTAGGTGCTGACCTCCAAGAGAGCTTATGAAAACTTTATTAGCTTCTCACCAGTAGCAGGGACTTACCTGGGTATTTCAAACTGTTGCTGTTAAATATAACCCCAAAGGACTAAGAAGGCCAGCGTGCAATCCTGAGATGAGTGTACAACAGATTGCATGAGGTTCTGGAATAAGCCGCAGTGGTGTGAGCAGAATTGTGCATAGGCATCGGTTACATACATTCCATATCTCACTGAACCAGGAAGTGCACGAAAATCCCGAATTTATTTCGGCATTTTGCAATTCAACAGTTGCAAGGTAGTCCAGTATTCCTAAGTAATACTAATGGACGAAGCTTCATTTACCAATAATGGTCCAGTGAATCTGCGGAACATGCACCACAGGTCTGTGTAAAATACAAAATGGATTCGCCAAGCTGCTCATCAATGCTCATCAATGACGGTGGTGTGTCATTAGCAATCATATATTAAGTGTTATGTTTATCAGGGAACATTAAGCTTCTTTGGAAGTGTCTAGGGTCTTCAAATTTGTGTGTTTTCTTTCCTTGTTTTAACACTATTTATCGTATTTAACTTTAAAATGATAGAGGTAGTTAATATAATGCAATATACATCCAAACAGATCAGTTTAAACCTTATACTAAAAAGTATTTATACATTTATCGTAATCGTTTTATCATAGTAAATCTGGTGGAATCTCAAAAACGAAATTGGAATGCATTATAGCTATTCTACGTAGTAGAGAAGGTAAAAGTCTGTAATACACACACATTAGTCAGTTTCCACTTATTATTGCTTATACTTCTAGATTCTTAATTTTAATCGAGATAAACATTTGTAAAGATGTAAAGATAATCGGACTGAAAAATCCAATGCCATAGCCGGGATTTGAACCACGGATCTGCTGGTTGCCGTCCAGCCGCTCTAACCCTTGAGCTACTATGGCCAACGTGCCGACATGGGATTAAATTCTGAAACTGACTCGCGATTCAAATCCCGGCTATGGCATTGAATTTTTCAGTCTGAGTCTATATTTCCATACTTTAGCCATACCCACGGCCAGTGTGAAAGAACAATTAATTTCCATTTGTAGAAATGTTTTCTAGAACACTAGGTTTAAGAGAGTCAAATCGTTTAAGATTTGATCGCTATGTGAGGTCTTTGAAACTTCTTCTCTTTAGATGTCTACAAAATATCAAATTTCTGTTTACGGAAAAGAGAAAAGTATTGGAGAATTCAAGAAAACGAAAAAAAAGCGAATTGTGGTTTTTACTATTTAAGGAGATACACATTTTTGTGAAGTAAGATTTTCCTATTTCTTGCCCTTATCAGTTATGCAAAGTTCATTAGACATAGAGCTCGTGTGAGGTGAAATTCAGAAAATGCAAGACTCATTTAACTTGTCATGAAAAAATATTAAACTTTAGTCAGAATTGTTCAAGTTATATTCTACAACATTTTGAATCATGTCTCCATATCAAGGGTACCGAGTTCAAATCTCGGTCAGGGTGAGTTACCTGGATAAGGTTTTTCCGGGGGTTTCCCTTATCATTAAAGACGAATGTCGGGTAACTCTAAGCTCCATGGTCCCTGGACTCATTTGAGCATCATTTCATCCAATTCATTCACCGTCCGATATGACTTAACGTTGGAGGACGTAAATTACAAAATATATATATATATATATATATATATATATATATATATATATATATATATATATATATCAAGGGTAGTTAAGAGAGGGTGGGCTTCACTGAAATTCTTCTTGTCCCAAGTCTGGTAGATGCCATGTTTAGCATTTTACCTTTACCCGCGCTAGTAGCACGGAGAAGTAGTGGTCAACTAAAGAGCATTGTCCCGCCCCTGTAGCGTAGGTGTCACCGTGCCTGCCTAGCGTTCAAGTGGTTTCGAGTTCGAATCTCGGTCAGAATGAGCTATCTAGATACGCTTTTTCCGGTTTTTTTTTCTTATCTTGAAACATGAATGCAGGGTAACTCTAAGCTCCATGGATCCATTTATTCATCGTCCGTTATGACTTAACGTTGGATTACGTAAATTAAAAAGAAAAGAGCAGTGTGTATTGTGGATATTTGTTAACTTATTCTGGAGCTACATTTGCGGTTATTTAGTAATGTAACCATGCGCCATATCTTCTTTAATAACCTTTTAAACAACACAAGGCACTTCTTTCTTACTGTGTCAATAACAGTGACATGGAGAATTAAAAGACTATAACAAGTGAAATCTATATTACACTCATAGAAATGTTCATGGAATAAAAAAGTATTCTCCATGGCAACCACACTAATAAGTAAGGAAAAACATTTGTTTTATCTCAGAAATTAAATTCTGGAAAAGATGTTTCTGTTAACGATAAGAATACATGTTCATATTCTTAGCCTATCAATATTTCTGGCACTTTTATGTAAGTACTGTGTGCTTTACTGAATTATTCCTACATTAAGAGTATTATTTAGCAGTAAAGTGTACTTCTTTGGAAGCACGTGTATATATATATATATATATATATATATATATATATATATGAATTTTCTTGTCTGAAGTAAGGTTAGTGCCTGCTAGCATATGCTTATTTTAGCTTAAAATTTAAACACTTTATACCCTTGCATTAGCATTCTGTGACTCCCTGGTTTCAAACTGCTTTTAATTTCTGCAAAATAATACTCTAATTACGTGAGGCGTGTGAAACAAAAGTTTGGATTTGGCCACAGAAAATGTTTAAAATGTAAGTTGTGTTGACATCGCCATGCAAATTATATCTAAGTTTCCAGCTGCTAGTGGCTGACGTTTGTGCATAATCATAACCATTATAGGGAGATGCTTTTTTACATTTTCAAGGCTCTCTGGCTAAATAGTTCTGAATATATAGAATGTATATTCACGAGCATCTACTGATTAAGACATAAATTAGTATACTGTGTTTCCTGAAAGCCCCCATTTTTCTTTGTTATTTACCGAATAAAATAATGCTCCTATTCAAAATGTGCTTGAGTGCAGTTAAATGAATATTCCGTTTGATGGATAGAGTCAACATGAAAAATTCAATGCCATGGCCGGGATTTGAACCACGGATCTCCTGGTTTCCATCCAGTCGCTCTTAACCTTTGAGCTACCATGGCCAACGCACCGTCCTGACATTAAATTCTCCAGTTGACTCGTATATTTCCCCGGTAAACCACTAGGGGCTCTCGCATCCGAGATACACCGTTTTGTGGCGACTTACTATTGTAAGTACTTAAGTCCCAGGCTTCATCATTTAACTCTTATTATTTTTAGTTAATTGATGGAAATTAATCATTTCTCCACACTAGCCGTATATAGGCTAAGATTAATGTCAGGACGGTGCGTTGGCCATGGTAGCTGAAAGGTTAAGAGCGACTGGACGGAAACCAGGAGATCCGTGGTTCAAATCCCGGCCATGGCATTGAATTTTTCATGTTGAATCTATCCATCAAATATCTTAGCCTATATACGGCTAGTGTGGAGAAATGATTAATTTCCATCAATTAACTAAGAATATTCCGTTTGTTCACAACGCTACCAGTTACTAATATCATATCGGCAACGGCGGGAGCTTTTAAATGTGGGTTGTTTCAAAAATATCCCTAACCGCTTAAAAAGCACATTTAATGTGTTCAAATGTACCTAAAATGTTACAACCTAAAATCCGCTGCGGAAATTTCGTACCAATTGTCAGGCCTAAAACAACACTTGTGCATTTTTTAAATAAGGGTCCATTTATTCTTAAAGCAACTAATTTATAAAATGATTAGCTTATGCCTAACAAAATTGGCTAATAAGTTTGATCAAATGTCCAACAAATGTAAAAAAGAGCTTCAAATGCAACCTCCACTTAGAGTTACTTAAATGCACATATAGTCCATCATTTCCAGTCAATATTAAATATTATTGAAATCCTCCGTGTCCCATGCCGCGGTAAGATGGCACGTTTAGCACCGAACCGACTTTTTATTTTTGAGATAGGTTGCTCACCGAAGACCATTTTCTAAGGCAATACTTCGGAATCAGCAGGCATCAAAACACTTATTTCCAGTAAAGTCTGAGTACTACATTTTTGGGTGGAATGCAATACATTTCTACCTACTATGCACGTGGTACCCAGAGTAAACACTATAAATGAGCAGAAGCAGGACGTGTTGTCCCAGGCAGCAACGAAATTCACGCCTCCGAGCCGATGCCTGGAGGGGAATGAAGTAACCCCTAACATTTTTCGGAAGTTCCCTGGGATTAATAAATTAACTTCAGAAGTATGTTCAGTGCTTTAGGAGAATATCACTGATGTGTTGATGTCTAAAGCCTCTTCTAAAGAACATCTAGAACGATTTGTTATCTGCATCTTGGAAGCCGGCCACGATAAGAAAAAAATATGAGATCTGTCACTGCAACTTTCGGTCACTGAACCTTAAATAACCTATGTAGCATTTTTCGCAAAAATCTTCCAGTGTTTTCGTATTTTCCTGCCAGGAAAACAAATATAACCTTACTGAGATTTCATACACTTTACAGATTGAAAACTTTGTATCTATTTGAGATTGTATTAAGGGTGCTGTATTCCTATTCGTCAATAAAACTAATTAAAATATTTTTTCATATAGGTATAAAAGCAGGTTGAAAGTAGCTGCGTAAACGCATAATTAAATAAGAGTAACCATACATCAGCATGCTATAGACACATATACACAGAATGTCCCAAAATTAAGCCGACAAACTTTGGAAGCTGATTATATAGCGTTATTTTAAACAGTTTTTGTAAAGGAAAGTTTCTTGCTGCTGACTCCGTTTAAGCGCCAGACGAGTTAATGTCAATTCAAATGTAGGAACGAACGCCCACTGCGGCTAACACAAAGAATGCAGCGGCGTGCCATATTCTGTCGTACTCTCGTAAATGCAGCAGCCATTTCTCATTGGATAGACGGGCAGAAGGTCAATGATGGCCAAGTACGTACTCATGAGAAAGAGGAAGATGTGTTGCCGTGCACTGAGAATAAACCTGCAGCTAGTACTTGCGCCATTGCTCGACAATTGGCCTGAAAACCATCATCTGCCACAGCAGCGTGTATCTGGACAAATTGGAAAGCTATGTACTGTTTGCATTCCATATCGTATTCTGAAATGAAGCAATTTTCACACGCGAGCAGTTCCTTAGCTGCCGGAATACACATGTTAGGGTCTCCGAAAATCCATAAGCTCTATTTCACAGGTCACATAATCAGAGATAAGGTTTTAATGTATGGGCCGGTATTGTGGATAATACTTATGGATACCTATGACTGAAAATTTGAAATCCTGAACTATAAACGCTAGCTTTTTAAGGTTTATACCACAGATGTAAATTAGAGCATAATGATACAGTGAAATTTTGTCAATGTCTCTTTGATAGTTTGGAAAACATGGTCAAATTGATTTATTTTTTTGTGTACGTCACTTGCCAGGAATTGACTTAAATTTTGGTCTAATATTTTAAAAAAAAGTTCCCAATACATACATTTTTTGAATTTTTCATAGCTTTCTCTGTGTCTCAGTAACTTTAGGCTCCAGAAATTTTTAAATCTATGAATGTGTTTTTTTCTGCCCAAAATTTGAAATTGTGTTTCGAAGTAAAGAATATGTTTTTAAATGCATCTCACAATAACAACCAGGGCAATTTTAATTTAGTATGTCTCTATGAACGTGTGTAGCAAGTTTCATTAGTCTGCGCCTGCGGTGCCGTATGTAGTAAAAGCGGGCGTTAAACACTACACATTTCATTTCATTTCATTTCATTAGTCTAACCCTAAAACTGAGACGAAAAATGCAAATTTTCAATAGCTAGAAAACAAGAATAAAAAATTAGAATTCATATCTAACACTAGCATTCGCGTGACTTTCAAACTAGATTGAGCATTTAAAAATGGATTGGGGAAACAAAGTATTCTTTAGATTAAGGAAGGCTTATACTATTTTATAGAGGAAAAAGACGAAAAGATGATTTTTCTAAAATGTTATGAAATTTCAGTTATACATATTCCTAATACGATCATACATTTTTCCGACCCAACTCTATACTTCCATTTACTTATTCTTTCAGTAACAAGTAGTACCTCATTTAATGGAAGCAATTCCCTTTCATATCAGATTGGACATGTTTAGACTGTAGTGTATGAAACACCTGTTGAATCTGAAGAGGAACTTGTGGCACGAATAACCTGTGTAGCTGGCAAAATCAGACAAGTGGCTGCTGTCTTTGCGAGAGTACGGCAGAATATGCTACGCTGGTGAACTTTTTGTGTTAATCGTAAGTGCATGCCTTCCAACATTTGCTTTGATATTAACTTGTCTAGTGCTTAACCGGAGCAACGCAGCACAAAAAATTTCCTTAACAAAAAGTGTTTAAAGTAATGTTATCCATCAGGTCCCAAAGTTTATCTATGTAATTTTGAGACATCCTGTATGTATATATCTTTAATATAAATCTGATAATGACGAAACGTATTCACTTATAATACTAGAGTACGAATAATAATGACATTCACTGATAATAATGAAGGTTCTGGATGAAATTACAAGGTTCTTGGTAAATGAAGATTTGTAAAGACTGTTGTGAAGCATATGGGCTAAGCAGGGCAGCACCAAAAGTGTTAGCAGATAGAATTAGGAAGAATTGTAACATCATGGGTGATTCTAGGGAGAAAGCTTTGAAATACCGAAACCGAGAAGGATGAATCAGGTTGTTTTACCTGAGGCCCGCATTCGGGAGGCTCGGGTTCGATTTCCGTGGCCGACCTACCAGACCCATGGTCTTTTTCGGGTGTTTTCCCGGGTCAGTAGGCGAATTCTGGGTAGGCTAATTACATCCCCGAATTTCCCGTCCTCCAGTTTCATCTCCATTATCATTTCACATCATCCCTCAACTGGTAGTGTCTTTCACGGTACAGGTTTCGACGGTTGTCTCGGTGGTGCATGGCGGGAAGATATGCTTTAAGGTCATTCACCTCCTCCTCCGGTAGGTCGGTTGCCGGTATCCACGCCTCTGCCGGGACCATTTCGGGACCGCCAGCATGGGACCTTTGGGGTTCGGCCGCTGGGCTCGTTGACCTGCCGCAGTAGGGGAGCGTGTCCGTTGTCCTGGTCTGTCGGGGGAAGGGCTTTTTTTGTTATTTACGCCCTCAACGTTAAGTCATATGGGAGGATGGATTAGGTGAAATGATGCTCAAATGAGCCCAGGATCCATAGAGCTTAGAGTTACCCGAAATTCGTATTTCAGGATAAGGGAAAATCCCGGGAAAAACCTTTCCAGGTAACTCACCCTGACCGAGAGTCGAACTCGGGATCTCTTGAACGTGAGGAAGACGTGCCACCACCACGCTACCGAGGCAGGCGGCTGGAAGAATCTTCTCTAAGTAAACTCTAGGGACCCTGCCCTCTGCACTGTCGTGGCTCATTAGGCCGGCCGCCCTCTGTCTCCTCTCGCCTCATCCTTCTTCCCGGGGGTGTCCTACTTGAGGGCATAGCCACAATGGGCTCAGCCTTTTGGCCTACGTACCGAATCCCCTCTGTAGTAAAATCCTTCCATGGCATTGAAATTTTCATGTCGACGCTATCCAAAACCTTAGCCTATATACGGCTAGTGTGAAGAAATTATTAATTTCCATCAATTAACTTAAGCCATGATAGCTCAACGGGTTAGAGCGACTGGAGGGAGACCAGGAGATCAGTGGTTCAAATTCCGCCCATGGCACTGAATCTGTCATGTCGACTCTATCTATCCAAAACCTTAGCCTGTATACGGCCAGTGTGAAGAATTTATTAACTTCCATCAATTAACTTAAATAATGAGTGCGTTGTTTATATATTTATTTTGTTGAAACTAATTTGTTGATTTTGTCTTTTTATAGCTGTGAATGCAGCATTGCTCTACTTCCGCCCTCAAATTGGCAGGTAAGTAATAAAGCTTCGTCATATATTACTTATAAGAATATAAAATTTGAAATCGTTAATTTATTTATGACATATGACAAGATTTTCTCTTTCAGTTCTAATTTTAACATGCGGGTTAATGAAAGGGAACGCAACCCATTTCCAGAAATAATATTAAATAACTAGAAGGTGTAAACTGATGATGTTTCTGCGCTAAGCTGTGTAAACCGCTATATATTTTTTTTTTTTTTTTTTTTTTTTTTTTTTTTTTTTTTTTTTTTTTTTTTTTTTTTTTTTTTTTTTTTTTTAAGACAGGCCCCTACCCGCCTGCCCGGTGGCGATCAACCGTCATTCTCCGGCAAGCATTCTACATCGCCTCCCGCATGCTGTTAATACTAACATGCAGGGGTGCGGGGTTACGTGAGAGATTAGTGGTGTTAGTTAGTAGATCCCGCAATAAGCACTCTGGGGAGTGTCGTGTATGATATGCCCAGCATGAGTCATGCTGGGCGGCGTGGTGTAAGAGGCCAGTGTGGCAAACATGGCTAGGTGCCCTGAGTGCCAGACTGGGGAGTCGCGTAGTGTAGTGTATGTTATTTGGGCATGCGTGAAGTGTCTTTTGCGGTGCATGCGTCCATGCTTAGTGGAGGGTTAGTGTTAGGTTATGATCATGCGTGTTATTCATGGTGTGTTAGTAGTACTGAGGTGGTGTTAGTACACGGGATTAGTAGTACAAGGAAGGTTAAGGATAAGGCCAAACTTTACGCACTGCGACCTGTGCGAAAACACTCCAAAAACTCAAGTGTGAATGTGCCACAGACGTGAAATAAACCCATCATATACGCAATGGCGGCTTCACCCTGCTCGGCTCCATTTGCGTGGTAATGTCACGTATGCTTCTCTTCTACCTATTGAGCACCCTTAATGAGTGAGTGTGTGGTGTTTTAGGGCCCGTCGACAACAAGGTCATTTGGGCAAGCACCCTTAATTTTCATCGAAGCGAAGATCTATAAAGGTCAATGCGACAGTCCTCATTTCCAAATGTAATTTGAAATAGACGGTATAATTATAAGAGCACTGCATTGTCACTGTACTTGGAAGCAGTCAAAAGAACGCTATATGGCATACGGTTTTATAATGCACGAGATTTAACTTGGCCCCTGGTTTGTAGAAGGAGAAAGAAATACGTACTCACCATCTCTTTCTAACCCACTCCTCTTTTATGTCCAGACAGACAAGGCAGACACATGAGTGGCGGATGATGCTTTTTCGTCCTCCAAATTTGGTTCCTGGTCCCCTTTTTCACTGTCAGAAATTTCAAAGTTCTCCTCATGTTCATTATCTGAAACTTCTAAATTAATCTAATTAAATCTTCTAAATTAATTATGAACCTATCACTAATTTCATCTATTACTCCACCTTTCTCTCAATAAAACTGTTATATTTTCAACGTTTTCACAATTTCCCCGCCAGTTTTGTTCGGAAACTTTACCTACTGCACTATCAAACAACACTTTTACCTTACCATGCGTATATGGTATGTTGGGTTTCGTGACATTATTATTATTATTATTATTATTATTATTATTATTATTATTATTATTATTATTATTATTATTATTATTATTATTTTGTAATTTACGTCCTCCAACGTTAAGTGATATCGGACGGTGAATGAACTGGGTGAAATGATGCTCAAGTGAGTCCAGGGTCCATGGAGCTTTGAGTTACCCGACATTCGTCGGGAAGGTTAAGGGAAAACCCTTAACTAGGTAACTCACCCTGACCGAGATTCGAACTCGGGACCTCCTGAACGTGAGGCAGACATGCTACCACCACGCTAACAAGGCGGGCGTGACATTTTTTTATCTGTGCCGATATAAGTTCTATAGCATTTAAATCACAATGATACGGAGGTAGTCGTACTACAGCTTGGCCGTGCAATTGAACAATGCGAAATATTTCATAAATGTTGAGTCCGTATTTTTCAGCTTTATTAATTCGTAAAGTAGAACTTTGGTGGAACGCGGAGCATACTCAAATATTTTCGTCACGGAGCCTTGATTGAATTACAGATTTAAGTGATGATATCGGAGCCTTGTTGATTTTGAGTAGAATGATAAGATGCGTTGTCTATTACTATAGAACTATTGGGGGGAATATTGGGTAACAACTGATTAATAAATCAATTTTAGATGCTTCGCTATCCATTTCTTCATAATAGTTTTGGCTTAATTTGGTTTAAAGCTCAGAAGAGCGTTGGAAATGAAACCTGTGGAACTCTCCGCGTGTAAGAAGACGCTGTCCTTTGCCTATTGCGATGGGTAGTGGAAATTTAAAATCGTCCTCTTCACTCTTCCACACTTTGCTTTCGTATGATTTGTATTGATCCAGGTTTCATATAAGTAAATAATAGGAGGCATTGAATTTTTCATGTTGACTCTATCTATCAAAAACCTTAGCCTATATACGGCTAGTGTGGAGAAATGATTAATTTCCATCAATTAACTAAAATAATAAGAGTTAAATGATGAAGCCTGGAACTTAAGTACTTACGATAGTAAGTCGCAACAAACGGTGTATCCCGGATGCGTGAGCCCCTATTGCTCTACCGGGGAAATATACAAGTCAACTGGAGAATTTAAGGTCAGGACGGCACGTTGGCCATGGTAGCTCAAAGGTTAAGAGCGACTGGACGGAAACCAGGAGATCCGTGGTTCAAATCCCGGCCATGGCATTGAATTTTTCATGTTGACTCTATCAGATACGCAGTTATTAACTGTATAGAAATTAGTTATCATTTTAATTAAACCGAACTGGTTCAGTTGAACTGGGCATTGTTTCACTAGAGAAAACTTTGGACTCATACAAAAGTGAAGCTGGTCAGATTTTGTTATGTTTGTCCAGAAATGCTCAATTGAAATCTGATGTGGCACATTCACCAGGTCTTTTTTACAATTCTTGTAAAAGCTTATCTGTTCATATTAATATAAATATTTCCAGAACCTGTTTTTTAATTTATATATTTCCTTATACGCACAAGGAACTGTCGCTACCTTCAAAGTTACTTGTTTGAGTCTGACATTATAGAAACTAGATAGATGGAGTCAAACTGAAAAATTCAATACCATGGACGGGATTTGAACCACGGATCTCTCGGTCTCCCTGTGACCACTCTGAAGCATTGAACTACCATGGCTAACGTGCCGTAATGACGTTAAATTCTGCAACTGACTCGTATGTTTCCTGGTAAACCACTAGGGGCTCCCATATATAATGAGATACGCACTTTCTGTGGCGACTTACTATGCTGTGAGTACTCAAGTCCTACGCTTTATATTTGCCACTATTAGGTTAATTGATGGAAATTTGATGTCCTTCCACATTAGCCACCGAACGATTAAATTTCCATTAATTAACCTAAGAGTGGTTTGACTATTCTATTTTTACAATGGCGTTGAATAGCTACAAAAGAACAAACACAAACTTATCTATAATTATGTGTGATTAAGATTTGTAAAGTACTAATTCTGTGAAACCTGTTAGAGAAAATTAATTTATTATAAAACTAATAGTTATTTACTGAAATTTAATTGGGTATTCATTAATACCTTGATGTGTCATGCCTTATAAACGACCTAAACGATTCCTGCTACCGAAAGTCACAACAAAATGATAATATTAACACACTTATGTATATTAATATATGCAGCTAAATATACCTTCTGTTTGACCTCTTTGATCTTTGATCGCGTTTTATTGCGCGTTTAATTTGAAATATTATCAATACACAGATTTTTCGTACAATTTCTGAAGACAGGAGATGTTATACTTCGTATATATTTACTTACCTTCCATATTACGCATATTAAGCAGAATTCCACCCAAAAATTCTATTTCTTGATTTGCCCGATGATTTATATTTTAAGGCCCTTGTGCCCCCCAAAGCATTTTTAGAAAAAGTTAGGTGTGTATGTGAGTGTTAGGGTATGTGTATCTATGTGCTACTGTTAACGCATAACTCAAAATCGAGAGGTCGATTTAAACTAAACTTGGTATTTTATTTCTCCAATTCCCAAGGTCGACACTAAACTGCTCTTCTGGATTAAGGGGACCTCAAACATTAATCGATATCGAATTTTTAGATAAATTCCACTCCAGCTACATGAGTGCTGGAAATAGTAAAAAGGTAGAAGGTATTTGACAATTTAAAGCCAAAGCAATACATAATAAGAAAATGCCTCGGAAGGATTAATGCCGGGAAAAATCTATTTGGCATAAATAGTGTTACTGAACAAGATTTACATATTTCCTATAGGTAAGAAGCTTCGTTCTCTACCTTTTACGGTTTACAAGTTACACAGAAAGTTTTTCAGAATGCGTATCTCATCGCCTATTTATTAAATATTCGAGGTATACGTATTATAATTTGTGTTAAAAATAGGTATCCTAAGTATATGGCATTTTAATTAAGAGAATAACAGAACCAATTTTAGGAAAATAAAAATTAGCGAAAAATTATCCATGTAAGGAGCCGGTTTATGTGTGAGGGCTTTTCTTGAAAAATCTTTGTGTCGGTTTCTTGGAAGATGCAGAGCATAATAACAAAATCCAATTTTTGTGTGGAATACGATCTTCTTTTACTTAGGTAATTAGTAGAAAATCTAACAATATATAAAGGAGAAAAGACTGAATTTTGAAGAAAACAAAATCCACAGTATTTGCAACGCATTTCAAGGAATAGTTCTGTTCATAAACGTCATAACGTCATATTACGTCATTATTAGGGCCCAGAGTTTTAGTTTATAACCTTATTTCTCCTTAAGACAAACATTTAAATGAGGGTTTGACAGCTAAAGTAACCTAAATAGCTGCTTTCCCTTTCTGAAACGAAGAATGCTATTCTCCTATTTTGAAAGTTTTTTGAAAGGTTATATTCGAAAGTAAATTAATAAAGCAAGTGAAATGCACCCTGAAATTATATTCTTCTCAGTACTGAAAATATGTACGGATAATCAGTCCGACCAAGCTTCCAATTCTGCTCTTCCTAATTTATTCGGTCAATAAGGTTTTTTTTTTTGTTTTTTTAAAGCTCCAACGCGTATACAATAGTTCAAAGAAAAAGTACCGACAGCCCCTTTTCCACCTGATATACAACTTACGTACTGGGGAACTTGGTTATCTGCTGCCGTTTACTATGCCGGGCACTTAGAGGACATAAAAATGCCGTCAGTGAAACGAAAGCTTCCTCCGTTGCCAAAGCTAAGAGATCACTCCAGTGTCCTACTCTTGTAGCTTCTCTTGCTTGTATTAACATCCATTTTGGTTTTATACCAAAAGATATTCTCCGGTTGGAAAGTACAACTTTGCCACTGAAAGATGCTCTATATATCATCCACCATGTTTCGAGAAAACGAATACCTGGATCAGTGGGAGGTGCATGTTCTTCAAAGTTGCAGAAGATATTCAACGAAATCCTAGTTTTTAAAACATGAACATCAAAGCTACTCCTAGAACCTTCTGCACTGGCATCAATGATTTACATTCCAATGACGTCATGTTGTGTTGAAAGAACGTTTTCGTCATACAATAGAAATCGTTTACCCAAGAAAATTGGTGTGTGTATGTAACTATTGCAATGCCAAAAAGGTAAGCTAGAATGCAAACAGTAAACACTATAGTGTGCGTACTTTGATGAATATCTTTGAAAATATATGCTTTTGTGGAATAGTTTCATGAATAAATCTTACAAATAACAAGCAGAAAGGGAAAATTATAAATACCTGTACTGATAAACCAACAAAACATTTAGGAAACATATTTTAATAAAAAAAAAACTTAAAAACATATTTTGAACATAAAAGAAACTTAAAATGAAGGAATATTCTATCTAAAAATCTGGGCCCAAGTCATTATAATTCAAAACGTTTATGTTCTTACTTAAGAATTTTGAAGCATATATGTAATGGTGTAGGAAATAAACAAAATTATTATATAAAAATGTTTGCATTGGCTGCCATAACATTGGTTTATCTGGATGTAATATTATCTAGCGTGTAATATTATAAACTCTCCTACAGTGCCTATATAAGTAATATTGGCGTTCTAGGAGAGTAAATAGCTTGGAGCTTGTATATGGTCTGATGTAGTCAGAGACATTTTACGAAATACATGGTAATTTTTCAAGTTCTTGCAAATAGGTGTCTCCAAGTAGCATCAGGTCCAAAATTTAACAGACTTTCCTTGAATAGAAGCAACTTGTTAATACTCTTGTCATTATTTTAGGTATTAATGTACTAGAATGTAAATGGAACTGTATACCTTCAGGATTCTAAACAGTTCATTTGGTGATGATGAGAGGAACTCATTGCGATCATTAACGAATAGCAAAGCTATTGTCTTTTGACAGACTCATGAAGGTGGAATTGCCGAGAGGAAAGAAGGAAGATTAACACTGACAATTGAGCATCAAATGTAACAATTAGGCCTTTATATACACAAAGCGTTTCATAAACGTGTTAAAGAAAAACATACTTTTTCCACAGGTTCCTGGTGTCATCCGGCCCTTTCTTTTGGGCGGCATTTGTTGTGTTTTGCGGCACCTTCATTTTGTCTAGTATTAATGTGAGTACATGTTAAAATTTAATTTTACATTTTATAAACAATAGTTGTATTTAACTAATTTTAGAAGGAATATGGCTATTTGACATGATACTGTTCTGTCTGATTGCTTTTGTGTGGTAAATGAATAAATAAGTGTGCCTGAACTGTACTAGACTGGACTAGAAGTGGAGTACATTGCACCCACAAAGTTAGACCGCTGAGGGAAGGGTTCAGATCCGAGCACTTAAAGAGCGTGCCAGTTTTGTCCCTGCAGCCATAAGCCGCATGAGCTTCCATCGCCCCTGCTCACCAAGACGTTCGATCGATGCCGCCCCTGTGTTGAGAACAGGCAGCTACACTGCGCATCCCACACAGCAGCGCCACACTACCCCATCGCCGACACTTCCACTCTGAAAATATGGGATTGATTTAAATAAATATTTTTGCTTTTACCAACGCTGTCTATTTCCAGAATCATATCAATGCCACAGGTATATCGGAATTTGTCCTAAAGGAGTTCCTTTACATTCCAGCAAACTTGACACCTTTAAAAATATTGATCTGGGTCGGATTCTCATTACTGATATTGCCTGTATTAAAGTCTATCTTGAACGTAAAGTGTCATTTACATTTTTATTTTAATTTTGACACCTATTATGTCGACCTCTGATCAACAGTAAAGAACTCGAGTTAAAGTTGTCTTCTCGGACGTATTTTTTATAATAAGAGTAATAAATTCTAAAGAAGTTTCGCCCAATATGCCAACTGCTTTGAACCGCTATTGCAAGGGTACAGTATAGCAACCATGTATAATAGGCCTTAGCATAGGATAAACATAATGTGTAAATGAGCCAGTAAATGAATACATTTCGTACAAGTCGATCAGAGAAACGTAGCATATTAATGGAAAAAACGGATAACAGAAAACCCTACAAGTGAATAACGTACGGTATGCGCCAAAAACATGCAGTACTCATTTTTCGTGCAGTGCGCTGGCGTAAGCCTGAGCATCTGCGGTTTGTTACATCACCATGATGTATAGGTAGTTGTGTAAAGAACGTTGTGCTCTATGATTGGATGTGACAAGGAGTCTCGAGACGGAGGAAAATGTGTTTATAATGGAGTATTATTTTCTCTAGTACGTAAACGGTTATCAAGGGAGCCAAGTTTAAGGATAGTGGCGTAATGAAATCGTGAACACTTCATTCAATAAGGCTGGACCTAGCAACACAGTTGCGCTATCTGTTGTTAAAAAATTTGGTCGTACGGGTAGTGTATTTTGTCAACGCTAAGGAAGGTCTGGTAGACCAGTAACTGTGTGAACAAATGAAAATCATGGACGTGCCCTCAATCAGGTGTTGGAGTCTCCAAAGTAAAGTCTTCGGCGAACATCCCTGAAATTGGACATCAGCAATACGTCACTTCGACGACTGTATAACGTAATTTCCAGTACCGTATATTTTGGCGCACACTGTATAAGCGGAAGTAAATCATATTCCATATTAAGTATTTCACGTACGCAGGCTACAAAATACAGTTGCCACAACCTGACTGCCCTAATGTCCATCCTACATACGAGGGTCACCTTGAAAATTTTGATGATGTTTTGAGATGTAACTCAAAGCAGATTTTCTAGCTCTGGATTGATCCTCGAATAGTAAGGTGTACACCAAGAACTCAGCTAGGTAAATCTGGAACAAAGTTGCCTATCCCTCAGTATTGTTATCAAGTTTCTTTTCACATATACTCAGAAACCGGACTACTCGTACATGGTCGCTTCTGAAACGGTTTTAAGAATGGCTTAATACAGTTTCCTTAGTGCGAGGTTGTGACTTGTGTGTTCTCTCACTACTCTCTTTATATTTTAGCTCAACTAAGGTCAGTACGGTGAAGGTCGCAAATATACCGTTAAGGGAGGAGGGCCTAACCTGTTGAATACTGTGATATGTACAGTGATTTGCAAGTGAATGTAGTTCCATGGTGTTGTAACTGGCCTCTTATAAGCACCACGTTGTCTCTCTAACGCACCTCCTTCGTTTTGTGCATGTAACATTTCTCCTTCACTCACTCAGATAACGAAGCATTGGAGAAGTTTGTTTTTCAGTTCAATGAATGCGTCACAGCTTGGCCAACAGGAGGTGGAGACAATTCCGCCTTTCTAGTTTTTGCATAAAGTTGAGCTTCAGTGGAGTGGATGCTTACTTCGAAATGACAGTATGAACCTTCTCTCATCCCGTAACGCCACCGTTGGGCGCATGCGCCACTCAACACAAGAAGGGGAACACCTCGCTAATTGCGGATATATAGATATCTTGTGTATACATACTAACAGGAAGTAGGAAGTAAGTGAAGCATCATCAGAAAGCTACAAAGAATTGATGAAAAGGAAATCGTGTTGGATAAGAGACCACTCTAACATTGACCTACCGACTAATAAACCCACGAAAAAACACAAGGTCAGAAGACACTTAACGGAAGAAGAACCAAGTTACCGCGGAGGTTTGGAATAGGTAACCTGCAAAAATATTCATTTATTTGTGAATATTTGGAATGTTTTACGTTTCATTTCTAGTATTTGTACAAAAGTGCATATTATAGAAGATGTTTGCCATTAGGATTTTAAGATTTTATGATATACAATTCTCAGCATTAATAACTGTTTTAATGTTACTGAACTTATTTATACATTTACACCATTATTAAAATTTTTACTTTTATGTTTTCTGTCTAAAATATAATAACGTGTTTTTCGTCCAATGTTGGTTATCAGTTGCTTTGAAACCTTATGTTTAGCAACATTGGTCGACAATATGTGTATCCTTTTATTCCAATTGCTTTTCTGCCCCCTATCTTTACCTTCTTATTTCGACCGTTCGCCTTTCTTGTTCATTTCCCTTTGAGTTTTCTTAAACTTTTCCCCACGTTCTTCATCATCACATTCCCTTTTCTTTTAATCATTTTTATGAATATGATTTTCGAATTGCTACTGGCTTATATTTTTCCTCCATCCCTTTCTTTCATTCTCTTGCTTTCTGACACTCTACCCACAACGTGAAGCTCTCCTCTTCTCTACCATTATCTGTTTCTTTACTTTATCCATTCTTAAACTTTCATTACTTTTATATCTGTTTTCCATACTTATAGCCACAGCCAGATTTCGGTTACTTTGCTTCTTTTTCTGATGAAGGTATGGCCATGCTCTAGATATAAAAGTCCTTTGTGCTTTATAACATTTTGATTGACATTTTAAGTACACTTTCAGACATTTTATCTGAAAAGATATTTTTTTACAGTTTTAACTCATTTTAAGAACAAATTCTGTTTTTTTTTGTACTTTTCTACGAATTTGGTTGCATGATCAAATTAAAAAATAAAGTTTCAGTATTTAAACTGTATGTTTTTAAACTTAATTTATCTATTCACATTTAATTGATCTGTTGGACTTATCAACCACAGATAAATATAATCAAATTAATTGTTTATTTCTATTGTAATCTTGTCCTCTAAAGATATTTAAGTTATCAGAAGCTAGAAGTTGAGATGATATTTTTATTCCATCATGCGAAAAAGGAAAAACATGTAAAATAAGTAGTTCTGAGAAGTTGAAAATCAAACAAGATGATGATGATGATGCTGATGTTGATGTGTATGTAGGGGCGTTCAATTGCAAGCTAATCGGCGCCCTTACAAAAGCTAAATCATGGCAATAGGCAGAGACAAAATACTCAAAAAAGGAAAAGTCAATAGAAAAAAGACAAAATAAATAAGCCCAAATGAGGATAAACCCAATAAAAAGTATAATTAGCAATAAAATACCAAAAGACATTCAAAAACACGTTTTAATATTAACTTTCATTTAAAAACAAAACTACCTGCCCAGTGCTGGTCGAATCAAGTTTTTCCTTTTTCTTAGGGGCAGGGCTAGCATTTTCCGCAGGTTTATCCTGCCCTTTTCTCAATTACTTTTGGCAGTGAGGACAGGATCTTCCAGGTCCGCATCCTGAATGGGGGAAGATCGATTTCCTACTGGTAACTCCGAATGGAGTCACTCGAAACGATTGGAAACTGCGATCGGCAAAGACGAAAGCCGCCGATCTGACTGCTCTCCGGATAAATCCTCAGAAGATGTTTTCGGAAGAGATGGTCGTGGACTTTTACGCTCGTTTTGCTTAGTACTAGCCTTCTTATTCTCACTGAGAAAGTCGGTTCTTTCATACGAGGTTTTGAACTTTCTGGGCGATGTACTATATTTTATTGGTTCACGTATTCTTGAGGTATATGTGGTGACTTGGCTGGAACGTTCTTCATAGAACTGGACTTGGTAGGTATGCTGGCTGTTGTTTGTGTGGTGTCTGTTGCTTTGGCAGTGATCTGGATGTAATTTTTCTTTCGAATATTACTGCCCCGTTTATGTCGCTATTTTGTGTTGCGATTTCACGTCTAGGCAACGGCATAGCTGCAACTGCACTATAAGTACCGGTCCTAGGGACTGAAGGCTGACCAATACGCAACAGTTTCCGGGCTTCCAAGAAGGACACCTTCTCTTTTACCCGGATCTCTTGGATCGCCTCTTCCTCCATAAAACGCGGCCATGCTCTGGAGTTAGATGAATGATTACCACTGCAGTTAACAAATTTTGGTGGTGAAGTACACGCATCATCATATTTGACTTCCCCACAGTCAACGCAAGCAGCACCTCCATTAAAAGTATAACACCTCATTGGATTGGGTATATACTGCCTTACTTCAGTGGCTTCATACGCTACCTTAATCCTTTACGGGAGGTCTGCCCGATCAAAGTTGAGAAACAGGGTACAAGTAGGCACTAGTTCACCTCGTTCTTTGCGGTGTACTCGGTATTCATTTGTCACACCTTGTTTCGCCAAGTTAGCCTGAATCTCCTCATTGGACATACCGTCCAATGCGCTGGGGTTTACAACACCACGCGAGGAGTTCAGAGTCCTATGCAATTCAGCGCGCACCGGATAGCCCGCAAGCATATGGGCTTTCAAGATTTTTGTAGCTTGCATCGAAGAAACTGCTTCGACCAAGAACATGCCAATACGAGATCGAGTACATGATTTTACTGCACCAGCAATATTATCTAGACCCTTCTGAATGATAAATGGGTTCACAGTGGTAAATTTTAGACCTTCCACAATGCTATACATACCTACATAGGGAGGACCATATGACTCAGCTATTTCCTTTCCACTTTTCTTACCATTTTTGTTCTATTTATCAGTTCCCATTGCGGCAGTATCCTCCACCATTGCAAACGTCTCCAAGGCATGCTCACATCCTGGGCTCCACCCCGGCTTAGGTGAGAGTCCTGTGCTGGACCTTGCTTACCTCAAGATCTCACCTCCCAATGTATAGACAGAGAGGTCCAATCGCCTTCAGGAGTGAAACAGCTCATGCAATGACCCCTCCCAATTAGACAGAATTGATGAAATCATTTGCTAGCAAAGTAAGTCCTGTGGAAAGTGAAGTGGATAAATCTGACTTTACTAAAATGGAAAATGTGTTCAGCAAGTACCGTAAATATAATAAAATTTCTGAGCATTTTTAGGTAAGAAGTATTCTCTGGATGAGCGACTGCTGGAAATGGGAAATATTTGTTACCTTAGTTATGTTATAGTTATATATCTTGTTTTCATGTTAAAAGCAGCTTCTCTATATATAAGTCCGTAAAATGTGACTATAGACGTCCTTCTGTTATGAAAACTTTTTGTAAATGTGTATAACGAATTGTGATTCCGCATTCATCAAAAAACATAAACTATTAAATATAATAAATAAAGATAACTTAGTATTTTTTGTTGTTCTTGTAGGGCAGTTTTAATATATTTATCCAACATTTGCTTGTAAACTTGTACTTTAGTAATAGAAATGAACCTACTAAAGTAACACTTTAATATTATAGATGAGTAAAATCTTACTTTAACCACTGTTTGAATAAAATAGAATCACCAAGTTATTGCAAGTATATTTATTTAGATATACCTGGTAACAAATCTGATAAAACATTGTTGGCTTCCTCCAAAACCTTATCTGGTATAGATACCTCTTCTTTCTCAACACAGTTCTATTAAACATTATTTTTCTTAATTTTTAGGGATAAATCGCCGAGTCAGCTTCTGTAATTTTTATTGTGTAACAACAATCTAAACAATTCCGTAGAAATGAGTAGTCACATCGACTCTTTTAATTAGGTATTAGCCAACGATATTTGTGGCACACATCCAGCCGGGCTTCCTCTATATAACCCTATATAACAGAAAATTAAATTACAAGTAATTTTCTATTTTATCATAGTTTAATTAAAAACAATAAAACCTTTTAATGGTTAGGGTAGGTGTTGGATAAAATCGTGTACGTTACTATTCGCGGAAATTAACACGCTACTCGACTTCGGCTCGCGTGTCAAACCTTCCACTCGTAGATAAAATAAATCTTGACTCACTAGAAACATAAATAAACTATTAAGGCAGTAAATTCATCGTTTTAATGAATATTTTAGCTAATCGATATCCGGGCCTTACTTAGGTATAACTAACTAAAGGTGATTTTTTATTTCCAGAAATATCTACGTTTTCGGACCCGCAATCGTGGGCAGGGTATAAGAATACGAGGCATTGCAACAAATAATATCGGCTTTTAAATCATCAGTGGGGCACTGGCTGTCAACGGCTCTTCAGGTGAGACTTCTGTGCAACATATGTTTATGCAGAAGAGTGTGTAAAAAGTCACAAATCTCTCATCTCGGCCTCTACCACCTAAACTCTCGCTAATTATCATTACCCCAACAGAATCCTAAGAGCCTTCCGTTTAATTGTTTTTCTGCTTCTGTCTCCCATATGTTTACAACAGCATTCATCAAGTTTGAGACAGATTATCATAGAGTATTCATTTCACTTTCTACTTACTTGGTCTTTTAGTACATAAACTTACACCTAAAACTTGTAGGTTACTTTACATGACCCTCTTTGCCTACAAACATTCAACATTCGGACATTCTGCTACTAGAATAGCTAATCTCATGTGTTTACATTAATATGATTTTACAATCCATGTCTCTACAAACTGTTATTACGGTTCTACAATAGTAAGTACAAGAACTAATACAAACGGTATTCCACGAAAGTATATATATGGATATTTCATCAAAAATATATGTTTTAAGGCCGGAAGCAAAAGAAGGCAGTAGTGTACACGTGTGCGTGCGTGCGTGTGCGCTTGCATGTATGTACGTGTGTGTGCGTATGTGTGTGTGCGCGCGCGCTCGTTAGCGTATATGTGAATAGCATCACCAGAAAACAAAAATAAGGCTGAATACAGATTTGGTATTTAAGTTTTTCGTATTTATGGATACGACAGAAACATTTAAAAAGAATATTCTGATACTTCAAACCAAACGTTCCATGGCAAAGCTTTCTTAATGTTAATTGTGTCATAAACTTCTCATAATTACTTGGATTAGTATATCACTATGACTAGTTATAGTTAATGTTAAGTGCTACAGAATAAATGGCCTGAACTATAAACAAATAATTTTATTCTGCACCGATTTGTGAAATTTGCCCATATATTAATACTAAGAAATTTTCAAACTCTATATATTCTGTTGACAGCCCGGTATAAAAATGTAAAGCACTGATAAGTATGTTTTTCACGTTATGTTTAATTTTCAGATATCGTTCTTCACGACATCGAAGTTCCATCTGATTACGGGTTGAGGATATCAAAGCCAGCTACCTTTGAATTGGGACTGCACACCGTTGAAATCATGGCCTCTTTGACTGCATCTTCAGCATCTCCAGGGAGTTTAAACATCGAAGACGTTCGGCCTTCAAAAGGTTTTCTTCAGTGGTGCTGTCCTTCTAAATTCCTCCCTGGTATGGTCAGCAGAAGTGTAACATTTCTGTGAATTCTGGAAAAACAACCTGTAATTTCATGTTTGAGTTTTGATGTACAGTCCAGAATTGTAGTTACCTTGTATAGCTCTTTTATGCTCCATCTCAGAATTTTGCCGTTTTAGGTTTCCCATCTGAACAAATGAGTTTATATCTAAACTTTTTGAAGTTGTATAAATTTGATTTAAGTAGAAATAAAAGAATTAAATTGTTAGTAGTTCAATTATTACTATTAAATATTTTCATCCCTTACCCGATGGGTTACTATCAGACAAAAGGAACACGGGCTCTCTACCCTTTGGATGTTGGCCTCGTAGCTTGGGCAGTGTCCTTTCTATACAACGTAGGTACCAAATAAGTAGAGAAACTATTACACTATACTCAAAAATTTGATTAGAGATTTCACCGAGAAAGCATTTTTAGAAAAGTCCATGTGGTTGTATGTATGAGTCACGTAAATGTGTAATCTCTGAAAGCATTAATGAAAACTGAACAATGACTAAAAATGTCAGTATGTGTGAGTGAGTGTGTGTGCGCGCGCGCGCGCAAGCGAGTGTGTTTATATGAAACTTTAAACCTCATAATTCAAGTACAAAAGCTTGTTATATACAGATTCGGCATTTAAGTGCAGCTTCCTACAAGAATTACAGGTAAATCTCTCGTACTCAAACTCTCATTTGCAGTGACCACTTTTCTGAAACTTTGTACTTCTTAAAATGGTTCTAACGAATTTTATAAACATGTCACATGTTTACATTTTTATGACAAATGAAACGTAAGCTTGAATTTTCAGAGAGTAAACTTTGAAGTCCTCTTCGTTTTGGATCAATTTTGCAAAACTGGTAAAACCCAAAATCTAACTGCAATATCAATATATATAACTATATATCTATATCTATACCTCGAGTTTTGTAATTGATTTCTCAGGGGCCTTCAGCTTCTCTCCTCTTTATTTAATACCAGAATGTTGTTTCGTTATTAATCTTCACATTGCAGGAGGTTTCTCTAGGAATCGAATTAGAACAATGCTGAATAACATTGCCTGCTCTTTGTCTGTATACCTTTCCTGTGCCTTTGTCAGCCATATTTGTTTTCTTGTGAGCTTATTTGCAGCTGCTCCCCAAAGGGTTTGCATTCACATTTCAAATGATAATTATTACCAAGTTTCATGCTATTCCACTTCAGTGCCTTCGTCAAAATCTTTAAAAATTTGCATTAAAGAAGAATTACAAATTATATTGAATGAGTTTTACATGGAGACATTACTGTAGTTGTGTCGTTATACAATTAAATTTTTGTTTTGTGTCTGCCATATTGTTTGACCAAACGATAAATTTATTTTCGATGATTTGAAATTAAGGAAAGCACACCGCTACAACAGAATGCGAGCGCGCTTATAAACTGAATAGCTAAAAATGAATAATGCAATGTGAAACTTGTTACTTAAGCAAAAAATTTTAAAACAACACGACAGGAAGATTTTCAAGAAAATCACACCACCACAGACTAACCTTTACTGCCCTTTGTTTGGAACTTATTTCGATTGTTTCATCACACAGAAACCATGTGCAGACAAATTTGCACACATAGGATCTCAACTGAAAATTTCTATACCATAGTCCGTATCTTCTGCTCTTGGCGCTGCTCCACAATGGAAACATGGCAATACGGCATTATCATCTCCAAACGACTCGAATTTTCTTAATGCATCGCGAGGAAATTATAAGTATTTTCCTGATACATTGCGAGGAAATCTAAGTTCAATATCACATACTGAATTAGATACATACAGTTCTCAAGTATTTAATTCCATGATTTAGCTAACCTAGTCTAACCTAACCATGATGTAGGTCTAAACTTGAGCATTACTCTGTGATCTGTCGAGATTGTTTAGTGCATTTAAGCATTTTGTATGGTGTTATAACCCATATAAGGTAACCTTTTAGAAATTCTCGAGGTACATGACGTACTTTTATGCCATTTTACTAGCTTTTTATGTATTCCGATTGCTCATCTGCGGTTTTCAGCACATTTCAGGGCATTTTGAGGTATTGGTACAGCTATTTAAGATTTTTCGTGTATTTCATGTGTCTTTGATACAATTTAAGATAGTTTTGAGCTCTTTTATTTGTAGTTTGGTGACTGTTACCGGTAATTTGTAACCCTTTAAGTTTGCCTATCGACAGGTTTTCCCTCACTTTTAGATGGAATTTTTAGTATTTGGGATTGCTTTTCAATAATTTTGGTTGTTTTGTAATATTTATATTGTTTTGCTATAGTTTGCTGTTTCTATAGACTTTAGGCTTTTACAGCGATTTCTTTTGCCCTTCATCTTCCTGTATATTTTCTGACGGAAGCCTCTATGCTATGGCTAACAATATTTTATAAGTTGCACATAGTTAGGATATCATAATTTCAAGTTTCTTAGACACATTTACTTACCGAGGTGACATTTCTGGTTACAATGGCTACATCTCTTGGTTACAGAGTTTATACTTCTTGGTTACCCCTTTTGCATCTTAGGTTACAGTGATTACATTTCCTGATCACGTGGCTACATTTGGTTAAGGTGGTTACATTTCTTGGCTACAATGGCTACATTTCAGGTTACAGCATTTATATTTCTTAGCTCCAGTGCTGGCGTTTTTTATAGTTTGGTAGCCCTTTACTTCGTCATTGGAGGATTTTTTCAGTAATTTTGACATATTTTATAGATGTTGAAATCGCTTGCATGGCAATTTCTCTTGAAAAACAGGATTTTCTATATGATTTGTATACATCATAGACCCTGTTTGCTGCAATGAAATAGGAATCTATTAACTTGAGCTCGGCGTTGCAAGTATCTGTTCGTCGGCCGAGGAGGTAACACCAGGACTGGATGTTCAGAAGCCACGACCTCGTATAAGTTCGACAGGAGGGTAGTGTGACTCGAGATGAGATGACGCTCTGCAGTCCCAAAGAGTAGCCTGGGATCTGTACGGTGTCTTTGATACAGAATGTGGTACAAGTTGCCATTTTTGTACAGTATGCTTAACAGAACACTGAGAACCGGAAAAATTTGAATAGCAAAAAATAAATACTAAAAAGGTTATAAAATTGTTTAAAAGGGAAGTCATGGTCGCTACATGGGTTAGTGCCACTTTGTACACTGTGACCTGGTGTCACATTTCGCGCCAAGTACTTGTGGTTCTGTAATTTGCGCATCCATTTAGACTCCTAAGAGTGACCCTGTAGCTTCGGACCTCCCCATTACCCAGTCGCGCCAGCCGTCCTTATATACTACACGAAATACCCGAATTGTATCCGCGAGAGTCTAGCAGTTCGATTCTAACAAATTAATGCACACATAGATTCACATCAATTTCAAATGTGACATTCGCACTAATTATTTTTAAACTGTTGATAATAATTTATTATTGTGATAATCTATGCGTCAGTATAAATCGGTATCTTTAAACAAACTAATTCGTGCTGCGAATAAGTTTAATCATAACCAGGTATGAGTTAAGATACCAGAATGTTACTAATAGAATACGTCTTTTTGTTATTTCGTCACATTTGGACGTTCTTTACTGTTTGTGGTTCTCAAAATCCCATTCTATTATCTGTGTATACACAATATAATATTGCTGAGAGGTCTGTTTATCAAGTTAAGCTTTTTACATATCGTACATTTAGAAAAGGCTTTTCTTCTGCTACGTGAGCTACATTCGGCATATCAGACTTTTGTGTTAAACATCCAAATTAAAATGATTGTTATTGCTTCCAGGTTAATTATAACATTAAGACAAATAACACGTGTTACATCACCATGACCTTTCGTGCCGATTATTGTGTATTACTTTGTGTACTATCAGAGTAAACAATCGAAGTATTATATTACAGCTGTACGCACAAGAAACCGTTTTAAAAAATGTGTACTTCTGTCTATCTCTCTGTGAACAACATAATACAAGATAGGAAAATTACCAACCAACCTTTGTATTCCTTTCTGTAATTTCTAAACTTGTGGAATGAGGACTTGAAAAATGTACATCAAATCTGAACTTTGAATTGCAAATAATTAGAAAGCTTTCTGTATTTCTTAAAAAAGAAATTTTGATTTTGATTCTTAGAAAGAAATCAATTTTATTTAAGATACTCTCATAAGAAATTAGTAAATATATATCCTGAAGGTTCCAGGAGCATTCTCAGAAGTTTATCATTCTTGAAAACGTTTCTACAACTGATATAGAAATAATATTAATATCTATATAAAGACGTAAATCACGTTGAAAACTGATGTCAAAGATATATTTTGTCCTACAGATAATTTTCGAGATACATCTTGTTATATTTTGTTTTGGTAGCTCTGCTTTACTCGAATAGGAAGCCATTATTCACTTTTTAGGTCTGACTATTAAAACATAATGTAGTTACAAATACATCTCATATAGACTAGTTGTCAAACAATAGAGTATCATATAAAGTCAACTGTATTCCATAGCAATTAAAAGAAAATTAGCAATAAGACAATGTTTATCCTAATTAACATGAAGTAGAGAGCGGAATGGTTTTTATAACGGTAGTTCAGTAGAGAACAACATGAGAATGAGTTATATAAAAATGTTTATATTATTTAGGGACCATTACCGAGCACGTTGTCTGAGAAGACTGCCGATCTTGCGGTTAAACTCACATAACATTTCCTACTCTCATTTGTTTAATCCTACAAACCCTTCTTCCTCTATTTACAACTTTACTGTAAAACGGTGCTAAATATAATATAAATATTAGTTTAACTATTCACTTTGTAAGTACATCTTCCTATACACTTACGTTGTTACGACTTATCACAGAGTTATTCAAATAGTAATATGTATTTATTTCAGTCACGGTGGACAACACTACCAAAACACAGAACTTAAGATTCATTAATATTGTATAATATTTACTAATAACTTATGCCATCTTTAATTTAGGTTTATCAACAATCAAAGGTATTATTCATAAGTGGTTAAATCTCAATCGTTTTTATTCTACTGATAAATATTTTAAGATCGCGCCGTCACCGACCTTTAGTTATCATCTGCTAAACTGTGTAGGATGCCTTCAAACTCTTACACAAGGTTTTAACGAAATAAAATTAATTGCTTGAGCAACATCATGTAATTTGAAGTCAAATTTCAAAGTGCTATCATCCATGCCTCTACAGCCGAGAGAGTTCTCTCGGTTCCCAATGGAGAGGAGCCTGCGAGTTACCATCCGGAGGTTGGGCAGGTCGCTGTCTGCAGAAGTAGCCACTTATATCTATGTAAAATTGATATACATATTCTTCTTCTACATCTCTAGTTACGTTTAATTTTTTTCACATTGGGTGTATTTTGGAAGAATTGAAAATAATTATTTTAGCAAACCTTTCATCTCGGTTTTATTTTTATTACGAATAGACTCATGGATCAAATGCCAAGTTTTTACTACTAGTCCACAGACTATTATGAGTAGTCCTGCGCCAAAAGTAAGTCAGCTTAGTCGGTCGAGATAAGCAATCCGGCCATCAAAACGGAGGAAGGGTTAACTTATCCTGAAAAATAAATCGGTAACTGTAAATATTTTAAAATTCAAATCATGTAAATTAACTGATCAATAATCGCATTGTAACCTGATCTGTTATATCATATATTACCTTATCACTTGCTGTAATTAATTACAAGATAACTGGTTGTATATTTACTCCAATATGACTTGTGTCAGTATTGTGTCTATAATGAGGTTTGTTACAATATTCTTGTATAATATGAGCAGGGATATGATCACGGTTATAAGCGGAATCACATAACGACAACACATCCTCCATGTCGTAGACGTTCGAACCTGGACTTGCTGTCAGAAGCAGAATGAACATCAAGATCGGCTTCATAATTTTGATCTGTAAGTATATGACGTAGGCAGTTCACTACATCTATAGATGTTACAAAACACAAAATATTCAACCGACACTTAACCACATCCTACACTTAATCATGAAGAGTGGGTGTGAAGTTGGGTAAAAATGCTAATTCGTCTTTGGATTATATATTTTAGGAAAGAAACTTAGCTTACCCCGCTAAAAATGTTCTTTGCAACAAAAATTTTCTAATTACTATTTTCACTTCCAATACAGGTATATCTAACATTCACAGCAAAAAGTTCTATACCGATGTTGTAGAGTAAATACGTGTTTTGTGTCCACTGAAAGAATCAGGTTACAACAAGTTAGCGTTTGTCAAGAATGTCCAGCATCACTGCTTAACTATTTTATGCAAATATATTTCGGAAGTACTGAATTTTTTAAAAATTCGCACACTATTTACTGCAAAAGATTATAGGTCTTTCTAAAACACACGATTTCTGTTAAATACTTTATTTTGAGATGAGCACATTTTCGATATCTCAAATTGGAAGTCCTTGTTCTCTTTTCTATCCCTCATTTGTAAATGTAATGAGTTTTAAGGCCATCATTTATCAACAAACTGTTAAAAAGTATGAGTATACTTAAAGTATATTGTATTCCCATATTGACGTACAAGATCAGTTCTGTAAATGTTAATGCTAATCTTGGTTAGGAGGACACAACTTTCGTGTAAAATACTTGGACAATAATCTATACTTAAGTATCAAGTTAAGATATTTAAACATTTCGGAGCTACCTGCTCCCACGAACAAAGATTATGCACATCCAGAGTGCTCCCATTTTGGTTTCAAAGTAATTGAAAATATTAATTTGTAGACAATATACTGTGATTACAACACAAGATTTTCCTGGTTCTATTTGCATTCTAAAACATCTTAGCTAATTCATTTACTGAGAAGCATTTTGTAAGAACCATAATTATGCTGAGTCGTTTATATAATTCTGATTTTTTTTCGATTATTATTGTTGTTTTAGAAAATACAATCTTTGTGACGTTATATGTTTCTTGCTACCTGTGTTCTCGTGAACTTCTTTACTCCTTATATGTTGTGACAGAATTTACCAATATGATGCTCGCAATGACGTCATGAAGAGGAAAAGGAACAATATATAGAAAAAAGAAAGAAATAAGAAGATGATGATAAGAGTAGTAGTAGTAGTAGTAGTAGTAGTAGTAGTAGTAGTAGTAGTAGTAGTAGTAGTAGTAGTAGTAGTAGTAGTAGTAGTAGTAGTAGTAGTAGTAGTAGTAGTAGTAGTAGTAGTAGTAGTAGTAGTAGTAGTAGTAGTAGTAGTAGTAGTAGTAGTAGTAGTAGTAGTAGTAGTAGTAGTAGTAGTAGTAGTAGTAGTAGTAGTAGTAGTAGTAGTAGTAGTAGTAGTAGTAGTAGTAGTAGTAGTAGTAGTAGTAGTAGTAGTAGTAGTAGTAGTAGTAGTAGTAGTAGTAGTAGTAGTAGTAGTAGTAGTAGTAGTAGTAGTAGTAGTAGTAGTAGTAGTAGTAGTAGTAGTAGTAGTAGTAGTAGTAGTAGTAGTAGTAGTAGTAGTAGTAGTAGTAGTAGTAGTAGTAGTAGTAGTAGTAGTAGTAGTAGTAGTAGTAGTAGTAGTAGTAGTAGTAGTAGTAGTAGTAGTAGTAGTAGTAGTAGTAGTAGTAGTAGTAGTAGTAGTAGTAGTAGTAGTAGTAGTAGTAGTAGTAGTAGTAGTAGTAGTAGTAGTAGTAGTAGTAGTAGTAGTAGTAGTAGTAGTAGTAGTAGTAGTAGTAGTAGTAGTAGTAGTAGTAGTAGTAGTAGTAGTAGTAGTAGTAGTAGTAGTAGTAGTAGTAGTAGTAGTAGTAGTAGTAGTAGTAGTAGTAGTAGTAGTAGTAGTAGTAGTAGTAGTAGTAGTAGTAGTAGTAGTAGTAGTAGTAGTAGTAGTAGTAGTAGTAGTAGTAGTAGTAGTAGTAGTAGTAGTAGTAGTAGTAGTAGTAGTAGTAGTAGTAGTAGTAGTAGTAGTAGTAGTAGTAGTAGTAGTAGTAGTAGTAGTAGTAGTAGTAGTAGTAGTAGTAGTAGTAGTAGTAGTAGTAGTAGTAGTAGTAGTAGTAGTAGTAGTAGTAGTAGTAGTAGTAGTAGTAGTAGTAGTAGTAGTAGTAGTAGTAGTAGTAGTAGTAGTAGTAGTAGTAGTAGTAGTAGTAGTAGTAGTAGTAGTAGTAGTAGTAGTAGTAGTAGTAGTAGTAGTAGTAGTAGTAGTAGTAGTAGTAGTAGTAGTAGTAGTAGTAGTAGTAGTAGTAGTAGTAGTAGTAGTAGTAGTAGTAGTAGTAGTAGTAGTAGTAGTAGTAGTAGTAGTAGTAGTAGTAGTAGTAGTAGTAGTAGTAGTAGTAGTAGTAGTAGTAGTAGTAGTAGTAGTAGTAGTAGTAGTAGTAGTAGTAGTAGTAGTAGTAGTAGTAGTAGTAGTAGTAGTAGTAGTAGTAGTAGTAGTAGTAGTAGTAGTAGTAGTAGTAGTAGTAGTAGTAGTAGTAGTAGTAGTAGTAGTAGTAGTAGTAGTAGTAGTAGTAGTAGTAGTAGTAGTAGTAGTAGTAGTAGTAGTAGTAGTAGTAGTAGTAGTAGTAGTAGTAGTAGTAGTAGTAGTAGTAGTAGTAGTAGTAGTAGTAGTAGTAGTAGTAGTAGTAGTAGTAGTAGTAGTAGTAGTAGTAGTAGTAGTAGTAGTAGTAGTAGTAGTAGTAGTAGTAGTAGTAGTAGTAGTAGTAGTAGTAGTAGTAGTAGTAGTAGTAGTAGTAGTAGTAGTAGTAGTAGTAGTAGTAGTAGTAGTAGTAGTAGTAGTAGTAGTAGTAGTAGTAGTAGTAGTAGTAGTAGTAGTAGTAGTAGTAGTAGTAGTAGTAGTAGTAGTAGTAGTAGTAGTAGTAGTAGTAGTAGTAGTAGTAGTAGTAGTAGTAGTAGTAGTAGTAGTAGTAGTAGTAGTAGTAGTAGTAGTAGTAGTAGTAGTAGTAGTAGTAGTAGTAGTAGTAGTAGTAGTAGTAGTAGTAGTAGTAGTAGTAGTAGTAGTAGTAGTAGTAGTAGTAGTAGTAGTAGTAGTAGTAGTAGTAGTAGTAGTAGTAGTAGTAGTAGTAGTAGTAGTAGTAGTAGTAGTAGTAGTAGTAGTAGTAGTAGTAGTAGTAGTAGTAGTAGTAGTAGTAGTAGTAGTAGTAGTAGTAGTAGTAGTAGTAGTAGTAGTAGTAGTAGTAGTAGTAGTAGTAGTAGTAGTAGTAGTAGTAGTAGTAGTAGTAGTAGTAGTAGTAGTAGTAGTAGTAGTAGTAGTAGTAGTAGTAGTAGTAGTAGTAGTAGTAGTAGTAGTAGTAGTAGTAGTAGTAGTAGTAGTAGTAGTAGTAGTAGTAGTAGTAGTAGTAGTAGTAGTAGTAGTAGTAGTAGTAGTAGTAGTAGTAGTAGTAGTAGTAGTAGTAGTAGTAGTAGTAGTAGTAGTAGTAGTAGTAGTAGTAGTAGTAGTAGTAGTAGTAGTAGTAGTAGTAGTAGTAGTAGTAGTAGTAGTAGTAGTAGTAGTAGTAGTAGTAGTAGTAGTAGTAGTAGTAGTAGTAGTAGTAGTAGTAGTAGTAGTAGTAGTAGTAGTAGTAGTAGTAGTAGTAGTAGTAGTAGTAGTAGTAGTAGTAGTAGTAGTAGTAGTAGTAGTAGTAGTAGTAGTAGTAGTAGTAGTAGTAGTAGTAGTAGTAGTAGTAGTAGTAGTAGTAGTAGTAGTAGTAGTAGTAGTAGTAGTAGTAGTAGTAGTAGTAGTAGTAGTAGTAGTAGTAGTAGTAGTAGTAGTAGTAGTAGTAGTAGTAGTAGTAGTAGTAGTAGTAGTAGTAGTAGTAGTAGTAGTAGTAGTAGTAGTAGTAGTAGTAGTAGTAGTAGTAGTAGTAGTAGTAGTAGTAGTAGTAGTAGTAGTAGTAGTAGTAGTAGTAGTAGTAGTAGTAGTAGTAGTAGTAGTAGTAGTAGTAGTAGTAGTAGTAGTAGTAGTAGTAGTAGTAGTAGTAGTAGTAGTAGTAGTAGTAGTAGTAGTAGTAGTAGTAGTAGTAGTAGTAGTAGTAGTAGTAGTAGTAGTAGTAGTAGTAGTAGTAGTAGTAGTAGTAGTAGTAGTAGTAGTAGTAGTAGTAGTAGTAGTAGTAGTAGTAGTAGTAGTAGTAGTAGTAGTAGTAGTAGTAGTAGTAGTAGTAGTAGTAGTAGTAGTAGTAGTAGTAGTAGTAGTAGTAGTAGTAGTAGTAGTAGTAGTAGTAGTAGTAGTAGTAGTAGTAGTAGTAGTAGTAGTAGTAGTAGTAGTAGTAGTAGTAGTAGTAGTAGTAGTAGTAGTAGTAGTAGTAGTAGTAGTAGTAGTAGTAGTAGTAGTAGTAGTAGTAGTAGTAGTAGTAGTAGTAGTAGTAGTAGTAGTAGTAGTAGTAGTAGTAGTAGTAGTAGTAGTAGTAGTAGTAGTAGTAGTAGTAGTAGTAGTAGTAGTAGTAGTAGTAGTAGTAGTAGTAGTAGTAGTAGTAGTAGTAGTAGTAGTAGTAGTAGTAGTAGTAGTAGTAGTAGTAGTAGTAGTAGTAGTAGTAGTAGTAGTAGTAGTAGTAGTAGTAGTAGTAGTAGTAGTAGTAGTAGTAGTAGTAGTAGTAGTAGTAGTAGTAGTAGTAGTAGTAGTAGTAGTAGTAGTAGTAGTAGTAGTAGTAGTAGTAGTAGTAGTAGTAGTAGTAGTAGTAGTAGTAGTAGTAGTAGTAGTAGTAGTAGTAGTAGTAGTAGTAGTAGTAGTAGTAGTAGTAGTAGTAGTAGTAGTAGTAGTAGTAGTAGTAGTAGTAGTAGTAGTAGTAGTAGTAGTAGTAGTAGTAGTAGTAGTAGTAGTAGTAGTAGTAGTAGTAGTAGTAGTAGTAGTAGTAGTAGTAGTAGTAGTAGTAGTAGTAGTAGTAGTAGTAGTAGTAGTAGTAGTAGTAGTAGTAGTAGTAGTAGTAGTAGTAGTAGTAGTAGTAGTAGTAGTAGTAGTAGTAGTAGTAGTAGTAGTAGTAGTAGTAGTAGTAGTAGTAGTAGTAGTAGTAGTAGTAGTAGTAGTAGTAGTAGTAGTAGTAGTAGTAGTAGTAGTAGTAGTAGTAGTAGTAGTAGTAGTAGTAGTAGTAGTAGTAGTAGTAGTAGTAGTAGTAGTAGTAGTAGTAGTAGTAGTAGTAGTAGTAGTAGTAGTAGTAGTAGTAGTAGTAGTAGTAGTAGTAGTAGTAGTAGTAGTAGTAGTAGTAGTAGTAGTAGTAGTAGTAGTAGTAGTAGTAGTAGTAGTAGTAGTAGTAGTAGTAGTAGTAGTAGTAGTAGTAGTAGTAGTAGTAGTAGTAGTAGTAGTAGTAGTAGTAGTAGTAGTAGTAGTAGTAGTAGTAGTAGTAGTAGTAGTAGTAGTAGTAGTAGTAGTAGTAGTAGTAGTAGTAGTAGTAGTAGTAGTAGTAGTAGTAGTAGTAGTAGTAGTAGTAGTAGTAGTAGTAGTAGTAGTAGTAGTAGTAGTAGTAGTAGTAGTAGTAGTAGTAGTAGTAGTAGTAGTAGTAGTAGTAGTAGTAGTAGTAGTAGTAGTAGTAGTAGTAGTAGTAGTAGTAGTAGTAGTAGTAGTAGTAGTAGTAGTAGTAGTAGTAGTAGTAGTAGTAGTAGTAGTAGTAGTAGTAGTAGTAGTAGTAGTAGTAGTAGTAGTAGTAGTAGTAGTAGTAGTAGTAGTAGTAGTAGTAGTAGTAGTAGTAGTAGTAGTAGTAGTAGTAGTAGTAGTAGTAGTAGTAGTAGTAGTAGTAGTAGTAGTAGTAGTAGTAGTAGTAGTAGTAGTAGTAGTAGTAGTAGTAGTAGTAGTAGTAGTAGTAGTAGTAGTAGTAGTAGTAGTAGTAGTAGTAGTAGTAGTAGTAGTAGTAGTAGTAGTAGTAGTAGTAGTAGTAGTAGTAGTAGTAGTAGTAGTAGTAGTAGTAGTAGTAGTAGTAGTAGTAGTAGTAGTAGTAGTAGTAGTAGTAGTAGTAGTAGTAGTAGTAGTAGTAGTAGTAGTAGTAGTAGTAGTAGTAGTAGTAGTAGTAGTAGTAGTAGTAGTAGTAGTAGTAGTAGTAGTAGTAGTAGTAGTAGTAGTAGTAGTAGTAGTAGTAGTAGTAGTAGTAGTAGTAGTAGTAGTAGTAGTAGTAGTAGTAGTAGTAGTAGTAGTAGTAGTAGTAGTAGTAGTAGTAGTAGTAGTAGTAGTAGTAGTAGTAGTAGTAGTAGTAGTAGTAGTAGTAGTAGTAGTAGTAGTAGTAGTAGTAGTAGTAGTAGTAGTAGTAGTAGTAGTAGTAGTAGTAGTAGTAGTAGTAGTAGTAGTAGTAGTAGTAGTAGTAGTAGTAGTAGTAGTAGTAGTAGTAGTAGTAGTAGTAGTAGTAGTAGTAGTAGTAGTAGTAGTAGTAGTAGTAGTAGTAGTAGTAGTAGTAGTAGTAGTAGTAGTAGTAGTAGTAGTAGTAGTAGTAGTAGTAGTAGTAGTAGTAGTAGTAGTAGTAGTAGTAGTAGTAGTAGTAGTAGTAGTAGTAGTAGTAGTAGTAGTAGTAGTAGTAGTAGTAGTAGTAGTAGTAGTAGTAGTAGTAGTAGTAGTAGTAGTAGTAGTAGTAGTAGTAGTAGTAGTAGTAGTAGTAGTAGTAGTAGTAGTAGTAGTAGTAGTAGTAGTAGTAGTAGTAGTAGTAGTAGTAGTAGTAGTAGTAGTAGTAGTAGTAGTAGTAGTAGTAGTAGTAGTAGTAGTAGTAGTAGTAGTAGTAGTAGTAGTAGTAGTAGTAGTAGTAGTAGTAGTAGTAGTAGTAGTAGTAGTAGTAGTAGTAGTAGTAGTAGTAGTAGTAGTAGTAGTAGTAGTAGTAGTAGTAGTAGTAGTAGTAGTAGTAGTAGTAGTAGTAGTAGTAGTAGTAGTAGTAGTAGTAGTAGTAGTAGTAGTAGTAGTAGTAGTAGTAGTAGTAGTAGTAGTAGTAGTAGTAGTAGTAGTAGTAGTAGTAGTAGTAGTAGTAGTAGTAGTAGTAGTAGTAGTAGTAGTAGTAGTAGTAGTAGTAGTAGTAGTAGTAGTAGTAGTAGTAGTAGTAGTAGTAGTAGTAGTAGTAGTAGTAGTAGTAGTAGTAGTAGTAGTAGTAGTAGTAGTAGTAGTAGTAGTAGTAGTAGTAGTAGTAGTAGTAGTAGTAGTAGTAGTAGTAGTAGTAGTAGTAGTAGTAGTAGTAGTAGTAGTAGTAGTAGTAGTAGTAGTAGTAGTAGTAGTAGTAGTAGTAGTAGTAGTAGTAGTAGTAGTAGTAGTAGTAGTAGTAGTAGTAGTAGTAGTAGTAGTAGTAGTAGTAGTAGTAGTAGTAGTAGTAGTAGTAGTAGTAGTAGTAGTAGTAGTAGTAGTAGTAGTAGTAGTAGTAGTAGTAGTAGTAGTAGTAGTAGTAGTAGTAGTAGTAGTAGTAGTAGTAGTAGTAGTAGTAGTAGTAGTAGTAGTAGTAGTAGTAGTAGTAGTAGTAGTAGTAGTAGTAGTAGTAGTAGTAGTAGTAGTAGTAGTAGTAGTAGTAGTAGTAGTAGTAGTAGTAGTAGTAGTAGTAGTAGTAGTAGTAGTAGTAGTAGTAGTAGTAGTAGTAGTAGTAGTAGTAGTAGTAGTAGTAGTAGTAGTAGTAGTAGTAGTAGTAGTAGTAGTAGTAGTAGTAGTAGTAGTAGTAGTAGTAGTAGTAGTAGTAGTAGTAGTAGTAGTAGTAGTAGTAGTAGTAGTAGTAGTAGTAGTAGTAGTAGTAGTAGTAGTAGTAGTAGTAGTAGTAGTAGTAGTAGTAGTAGTAGTAGTAGTAGTAGTAGTAGTAGTAGTAGTAGTAGTAGTAGTAGTAGTAGTAGTAGTAGTAGTAGTAGTAGTAGTAGTAGTAGTAGTAGTAGTAGTAGTAGTAGTAGTAGTAGTAGTAGTAGTAGTAGTAGTAGTAGTAGTAGTAGTAGTAGTAGTAGTAGTAGTAGTAGTAGTAGTAGTAGTAGTAGTAGTAGTAGTAGTAGTAGTAGTAGTAGTAGTAGTAGTAGTAGTAGTAGTAGTAGTAGTAGTAGTAGTAGTAGTAGTAGTAGTAGTAGTAGTAGTAGTAGTAGTAGTAGTAGTAGTAGTAGTAGTAGTAGTAGTAGTAGTAGTAGTAGTAGTAGTAGTAGTAGTAGTAGTAGTAGTAGTAGTAGTAGTAGTAGTAGTAGTAGTAGTAGTAGTAGTAGTAGTAGTAGTAGTAGTAGTAGTAGTAGTAGTAGTAGTAGTAGTAGTAGTAGTAGTAGTAGTAGTAGTAGTAGTAGTAGTAGTAGTAGTAGTAGTAGTAGTAGTAGTAGTAGTAGTAGTAGTAGTAGTAGTAGTAGTAGTAGTAGTAGTAGTAGTAGTAGTAGTAGTAGTAGTAGTAGTAGTAGTAGTAGTAGTAGTAGTAGTAGTAGTAGTAGTAGTAGTAGTAGTAGTAGTAGTAGTAGTAGTAGTAGTAGTAGTAGTAGTAGTAGTAGTAGTAGTAGTAGTAGTAGTAGTAGTAGTAGTAGTAGTAGTAGTAGTAGTAGTAGTAGTAGTAGTAGTAGTAGTAGTAGTAGTAGTAGTAGTAGTAGTAGTAGTAGTAGTAGTAGTAGTAGTAGTAGTAGTAGTAGTAGTAGTAGTAGTAGTAGTAGTAGTAGTAGTAGTAGTAGTAGTAGTAGTAGTAGTAGTAGTAGTAGTAGTAGTAGTAGTAGTAGTAGTAGTAGTAGTAGTAGTAGTAGTAGTAGTAGTAGTAGTAGTAGTAGTAGTAGTAGTAGTAGTAGTAGTAGTAGTAGTAGTAGTAGTAGTAGTAGTAGTAGTAGTAGTAGTAGTAGTAGTAGTAGTAGTAGTAGTAGTAGTAGTAGTAGTAGTAGTAGTAGTAGTAGTAGTAGTAGTAGTAGTAGTAGTAGTAGTAGTAGTAGTAGTAGTAGTAGTAGTAGTAGTAGTAGTAGTAGTAGTAGTAGTAGTAGTAGTAGTAGTAGTAGTAGTAGTAGTAGTAGTAGTAGTAGTAGTAGTAGTAGTAGTAGTAGTAGTAGTAGTAGTAGTAGTAGTAGTAGTAGTAGTAGTAGTAGTAGTAGTAGTAGTAGTAGTAGTAGTAGTAGTAGTAGTAGTAGTAGTAGTAGTAGTAGTAGTAGTAGTAGTAGTAGTAGTAGTAGTAGTAGTAGTAGTAGTAGTAGTAGTAGTAGTAGTAGTAGTAGTAGTAGTAGTAGTAGTAGTAGTAGTAGTAGTAGTAGTAGTAGTAGTAGTAGTAGTAGTAGTAGTAGTAGTAGTAGTAGTAGTAGTAGTAGTAGTAGTAGTAGTAGTAGTAGTAGTAGTAGTAGTAGTAGTAGTAGTAGTAGTAGTAGTAGTAGTAGTAGTAGTAGTAGTAGTAGTAGTAGTAGTAGTAGTAGTAGTAGTAGTAGTAGTAGTAGTAGTAGTAGTAGTAGTAGTAGTAGTAGTAGTAGTAGTAGTAGTAGTAGTAGTAGTAGTAGTAGTAGTAGTAGTAGTAGTAGTAGTAGTAGTAGTAGTAGTAGTAGTAGTAGTAGTAGTAGTAGTAGTAGTAGTAGTAGTAGTAGTAGTAGTAGTAGTAGTAGTAGTAGTAGTAGTAGTAGTAGTAGTAGTAGTAGTAGTAGTAGTAGTAGTAGTAGTAGTAGTAGTAGTAGTAGTAGTAGTAGTAGTAGTAGTAGTAGTAGTAGTAGTAGTAGTAGTAGTAGTAGTAGTAGTAGTAGTAGTAGTAGTAGTAGTAGTAGTAGTAGTAGTAGTAGTAGTAGTAGTAGTAGTAGTAGTAGTAGTAGTAGTAGTAGTAGTAGTAGTAGTAGTAGTAGTAGTAGTAGTAGTAGTAGTAGTAGTAGTAGTAGTAGTAGTAGTAGTAGTAGTAGTAGTAGTAGTAGTAGTAGTAGTAGTAGTAGTAGTAGTAGTAGTAGTAGTAGTAGTAGTAGTAGTAGTAGTAGTAGTAGTAGTAGTAGTAGTAGTAGTAGTAGTAGTAGTAGTAGTAGTAGTAGTAGTAGTAGTAGTAGTAGTAGTAGTAGTAGTAGTAGTAGTAGTAGTAGTAGTAGTAGTAGTAGTAGTAGTAGTAGTAGTAGTAGTAGTAGTAGTAGTAGTAGTAGTAGTAGTAGTAGTAGTAGTAGTAGTAGTAGTAGTAGTAGTAGTAGTAGTAGTAGTAGTAGTAGTAGTAGTAGTAGTAGTAGTAGTAGTAGTAGTAGTAGTAGTAGTAGTAGTAGTAGTAGTAGTAGTAGTAGTAGTAGTAGTAGTAGTAGTAGTAGTAGTAGTAGTAGTAGTAGTAGTAGTAGTAGTAGTAGTAGTAGTAGTAGTAGTAGTAGTAGTAGTAGTAGTAGTAGTAGTAGTAGTAGTAGTAGTAGTAGTAGTAGTAGTAGTAGTAGTAGTAGTAGTAGTAGTAGTAGTAGTAGTAGTAGTAGTAGTAGTAGTAGTAGTAGTAGTAGTAGTAGTAGTAGTAGTAGTAGTAGTAGTAGTAGTAGTAGTAGTAGTAGTAGTAGTAGTAGTAGTAGTAGTAGTAGTAGTAGTAGTAGTAGTAGTAGTAGTAGTAGTAGTAGTAGTAGTAGTAGTAGTAGTAGTAGTAGTAGTAGTAGTAGTAGTAGTAGTAGTAGTAGTAGTAGTAGTAGTAGTAGTAGTAGTAGTAGTAGTAGTAGTAGTAGTAGTAGTAGTAGTAGTAGTAGTAGTAGTAGTAGTAGTAGTAGTAGTAGTAGTAGTAGTAGTAGTAGTAGTAGTAGTAGTAGTAGTAGTAGTAGTAGTAGTAGTAGTAGTAGTAGTAGTAGTAGTAGTAGTAGTAGTAGTAGTAGTAGTAGTAGTAGTAGTAGTAGTAGTAGTAGTAGTAGTAGTAGTAGTAGTAGTAGTAGTAGTAGTAGTAGTAGTAGTAGTAGTAGTAGTAGTAGTAGTAGTAGTAGTAGTAGTAGTAGTAGTAGTAGTAGTAGTAGTAGTAGTAGTAGTAGTAGTAGTAGTAGTAGTAGTAGTAGTAGTAGTAGTAGTAGTAGTAGTAGTAGTAGTAGTAGTAGTAGTAGTAGTAGTAGTAGTAGTAGTAGTAGTAGTAGTAGTAGTAGTAGTAGTAGTAGTAGTAGTAGTAGTAGTAGTAGTAGTAGTAGTAGTAGTAGTAGTAGTAGTAGTAGTAGTAGTAGTAGTAGTAGTAGTAGTAGTAGTAGTAGTAGTAGTAGTAGTAGTAGTAGTAGTAGTAGTAGTAGTAGTAGTAGTAGTAGTAGTAGTAGTAGTAGTAGTAGTAGTAGTAGTAGTAGTAGTAGTAGTAGTAGTAGTAGTAGTAGTAGTAGTAGTAGTAGTAGTAGTAGTAGTAGTAGTAGTAGTAGTAGTAGTAGTAGTAGTAGTAGTAGTAGTAGTAGTAGTAGTAGTAGTAGTAGTAGTAGTAGTAGTAGTAGTAGTAGTAGTAGTAGTAGTAGTAGTAGTAGTAGTAGTAGTAGTAGTAGTAGTAGTAGTAGTAGTAGTAGTAGTAGTAGTAGTAGTAGTAGTAGTAGTAGTAGTAGTAGTAGTAGTAGTAGTAGTAGTAGTAGTAGTAGTAGTAGTAGTAGTAGTAGTAGTAGTAGTAGTAGTAGTAGTAGTAGTAGTAGTAGTAGTAGTAGTAGTAGTAGTAGTAGTAGTAGTAGTAGTAGTAGTAGTAGTAGTAGTAGTAGTAGTAGTAGTAGTAGTAGTAGTAGTAGTAGTAGTAGTAGTAGTAGTAGTAGTAGTAGTAGTAGTAGTAGTAGTAGTAGTAGTAGTAGTAGTAGTAGTAGTAGTAGTAGTAGTAGTAGTAGTAGTAGTAGTAGTAGTAGTAGTAGTAGTAGTAGTAGTAGTAGTAGTAGTAGTAGTAGTAGTAGTAGTAGTAGTAGTAGTAGTAGTAGTAGTAGTAGTAGTAGTAGTAGTAGTAGTAGTAGTAGTAGTAGTAGTAGTAGTAGTAGTAGTAGTAGTAGTAGTAGTAGTAGTAGTAGTAGTAGTAGTAGTAGTAGTAGTAGTAGTAGTAGTAGTAGTAGTAGTAGTAGTAGTAGTAGTAGTAGTAGTAGTAGTAGTAGTAGTAGTAGTAGTAGTAGTAGTAGTAGTAGTAGTAGTAGTAGTAGTAGTAGTAGTAGTAGTAGTAGTAGTAGTAGTAGTAGTAGTAGTAGTAGTAGTAGTAGTAGTAGTAGTAGTAGTAGTAGTAGTAGTAGTAGTAGTAGTAGTAGTAGTAGTAGTAGTAGTAGTAGTAGTAGTAGTAGTAGTAGTAGTAGTAGTAGTAGTAGTAGTAGTAGTAGTAGTAGTAGTAGTAGTAGTAGTAGTAGTAGTAGTAGTAGTAGTAGTAGTAGTAGTAGTAGTAGTAGTAGTAGTAGTAGTAGTAGTAGTAGTAGTAGTAGTAGTAGTAGTAGTAGTAGTAGTAGTAGTAGTAGTAGTAGTAGTAGTAGTAGTAGTAGTAGTAGTAGTAGTAGTAGTAGTAGTAGTAGTAGTAGTAGTAGTAGTAGTAGTAGTAGTAGTAGTAGTAGTAGTAGTAGTAGTAGTAGTAGTAGTAGTAGTAGTAGTAGTAGTAGTAGTAGTAGTAGTAGTAGTAGTAGTAGTAGTAGTAGTAGTAGTAGTAGTAGTAGTAGTAGTAGTAGTAGTAGTAGTAGTAGTAGTAGTAAAGTAAACCAATACTACGACCATGTCAGCAGCACTTAACGCGGCCCCTCAATACTCTCGACAACCTAGTCTAGACATAAATGTAAATTCGTTAGTCCTAATTCCTCACTCAATTCTTAACTGGACATGGCAAATTTTCAACTTACTTATTTCGATTCATAATCAAATCCCCCTCTGATTGTATTTCTGGAAATCACCTTCAAGTTGTACCTCACAGTTTATTTGATCGGCCCTATTTGTGTTAACGATAAGAACTTGATGTATAACTTCAATCCCTAGGTTACTCTTTTACAGACCACTTACACGTATTTTGATGAATTACAAAACTTATCAATATTTCCTGGATTTCTTGAACAAAATATTTCCTAAGCTAAAGGATTAATCTTGATGTTTGCTGTTTGTCAACTTGATATTGTATTTGGTTGTTTTGTAATTTGTTCATATTCATTTTATAATTTGTAAACTATATTCCTGATATACCTTTTGGAACATAGGAATAAAAAAATGTAATAATAATAATGTAATAAGTAAATAAATAAATAAACTTCCGTCCAGCATGACGATGACACGATGTATACATTTCTTAGCCCGCCTTGGTAGCGTGGTGGTCGCATGTCCGCCTCGCGTTCAAGAGGTCCCGAGTTCGACTCTCGGTCAGGGTGAGTTATTTGGATAAGGTTTTTTCCGGGGTTTTCCCTTATCCTGAAAGACAAATTTCTGGTTGCTCTAAGTACCCTGGACTCATTCGAGCATCATTTCACCAATTCCATTCATCGTCCGATATGACTTAGGTTGGAGGACGTAAATTACAATATATATAATATATACATTTCTTAGATGTATACAATACTTCTTCCACCTACTCTAAGTACGTAGTAGAGAAAGTAAGTACACATTATATAAATAAAGTGTAATTTAATAAGAGATATGTGACTTAATGAGGCACACTCAAATGACTCAAGACATTTCTACCCTGTTAAGAGTGATGTGCATACTTATTTTGTACCTGGAAACGTCATATACTGGTCTCCATTGGTTCAAATCTGGTTATGGCTTTGCATTCTTCAGTCTCTCTCTACATTTCCAAACCTTGTCTTACATACAGCTAACGAGAAACAAATATTAATTTCTAGTATAAATTACTGTTCAGTAGCGATATTAAGGTCTTGTCTCCCATGACAATGCCGTTGACCCTGTTCAACATTTCTTCCGTTGCGACTTCAACTGGACGTTTTACGCATGGATTTCTGGGTACCACGCCACGTGATGAACCAGAAGCCCCATAATGCTCTTTCACCTTTTCTTCTGTTTCCTTTAACGCTTTACCTTTACCCCATCTTCCACAAAACAACACAAAGCTCAAGCTACTACAAGATACCAATAAAGTCAATAAGAAACAGATGCTGAACTTGTGTCACTGTACACATCAAGTACGATTTCGGCACCAACAAAAACGGTTGTGATTTGTGCGTGATAGCTCGTCAACGTCACAGTTATCAAATCGCCCTTGTATTACTATAAATACGTAGATACTCAACAAAATCCTAGCGACATTGTTTGGAGAATGTGAGTGACCCAAGCTCCAAAGTCAGTGGAACTAACTTTTTGTCTTTGCTAATGGAATTACGAGATGTCACTTTAAGCTAAAGCAAAATAATTTAACAGTTGATCGTTTTGAAGTTCCGTTCACTTTGCATGGCAAAGGAATTGAAAAACCAGAGAGATATTTAAAACGTTCTGCTTGAGAAATCTAGAAGTATTGTAATATTGAAACCACTAATACGGATTATGTAGGAATGGTTAGCTCACACCAAACAAATTACTTCACAAATTTTATGTTTTAACAAGATGTATACTTATTGTGACTTTGTGGGTTCGTAGAATTAAAAGGTCGAGTCGCAGAAATTAAAAATCTCCTTTATTTCCGTCGAAATACACTTCAGTTCTCACGTAACAACATTACATCACATAACAACACAATCTTCCAAGGTCGATGACCATAGCAAACCGTGACAGCTGATTACATTAGCTCCTTTTTTTAATAAAATATATATCTATGTATATATATATATATATCTTTCTTTTTTTTCTTATTTAACCGATATTTCATTACTTCCGTATATTTTCTTATCTGTTTTCCTAGTTTCACAAATATTCACTATACACATAAACACCCATGCCCAAGGGGGGACTCGAACCCGCGACCCTCTACGCGGCGGCACACTACAGACATATGCTTTAGCGACCATGGCTACGAGGGCCAGCTCTCTCGTTACAATAACACTCTTGTTATACAACTTGCAGCTCACTCTGTTTACAACTGTTCTGCTGGCGTGTCACAATCCCTTATATATCACATTCATGATTACCAGACTGTTCTGTCAATCACTAGATGTTTCTGGAAAATAAGGCATCTAATGACGTAATCCGAATATTCTATCACATTCTAGAAGCGTAACTTAATCTATGCCGGCGAGGCCTTTACCTCAGTTATCTTAAGCGTTATGGTTATCTGCTTAGCAAAGCTCATTATTACCATGAAACTTTATCCGCCGACTGTTTTCTTAGTTGTGCCGAAACATTTATGCCTGTTGCCGTGACACTATGTAGAAGTTTTGGTTTATCTCTTACAGTTTGCAAGTTATGTAAAGGTCATTGTAAATGAAGAGGGCGTTAGAAGTTATTTTCAGAAATAATGTTTCACTTTCCAAGTTAGTTTCTTAAAAACTAAAATAAACATTTTAAGAAGTTGTCTATTTAAAGGCAAGGCTAGAGAGGAGGACCCCTTTTAATCCTTGGAGAATTCTGTACTTAAATGCCAAGTTTGGTATATAACCGACTTCTAGTTTCTGTGTTGTACCACTCTCTCACTTACACACACACACACACACACACACACACACACACACACACACACACACACACACACACACACACACACACACACACACAAACACACACACACATTTAGTGTGGAACACAGTACTTACTGTAAATAAGTAGCAGAAAAGTTAAAAAATCATGATAAAATTCGTTATTAAGATAAACTAATATATAAAACTACCCTGGTTTCCTTTGAAACCTTAAGCTTGCCCTCAGCTGTGTCCTATGATAGACCTCATGGAATGGCTCCTAACTTCAGCAACATTTGCAATTCTCGCCATTTGTATTAATCTAAGAAGTTGTTTTCATGCAACTCTATATGTGTAGCAACCTATATGATAATACAGCTCTGGCCATAACAAACAAAAGCTCTGTAAATGATGTTATTACACGGATCGGCTCGAATTGTTGAATACTGTAAACATTCACAGTATTTCATAAGTATCATAAATGCAATTGTATCTATTGGAATATTCTCCTATATTTTCCTTGGGCTAAAAGTGCAACAGAATGCTTATTAATTAATTAGAGCTAACCGAAAAATTCAATGCCACGGCCGGGATTTTAAACATCGATCTCCTGATTTCCGTCCAGTCGCTCTAACCCATTGAGCTACCATGGCCAACGTGCCGTCCTGACATTAAATTCTCCAAATGACCCATTATGTTTTCCCGGTAGACCACTTAGCGTTCTCATATTCAAGATAAACAGTTGGCTCTAATTAATTAAAAATCTCCCATATACCGGAGTAATGTATTTAAAAGCATTTATTCATTAATGATTAATTCCTCAATATAAATTTACATTAAAAATAATCAGTGATAAAATCCTGGTATTTAAGTACTTACAATAGTAAGTCGCCACAAATGTTTATCTCGAATATGAGAACGCTAAGTGGTCTACCGGGAAAATATAATGAGTCAATTGGAGAATTTGTCAGGACGGCACGTTGGCAATGGTAGCTCAATGGTTAAGAGCAACTGGATGGAAACCAGGAGATCCGTGGTTCAAATCCCGCCCTGTCATTGAACTTTTCAGTTGGCTCTAATTAATTTAAATCACCCAGATACCGGAGTAATGTATTTAAAAGGATTATTTATTTTAGGATTAATTCCTCAATATAAATTTACATTAAAAGTGCTTATTGTTCATGTAAAGATCTTCTAATTCTGCATTTAGAGAGGATTTATTGCACTCTTGATATTCCACATATACATATACATATATTCTAATGTCTATTGTAGGCTAGAGCTAGAGCCCCACTAGATGAAATTAACAGACTCTACTCCAGCCAATGAAGGATGTGACGACATGAAGGGTTACAAGACACGGTGAGTATTGTATGTTAGTCTAACTATAAACAATTACCCACAAGTAACTTTGGTATAACTAGCTGACTGGATTATTATTCAAACTTATATTTAATTTTGATTGTCTCGACCACTTACGTAATAGGTAGATAAGCTATTGTGTTCCATTCTAAATTTGGATATCGAGATTCAACAAAATGAACGCCTTGAGTTCCCTTGATTTTAAAAAAGCACACTTATAAAATGGTTGTCGTTCATCAACAGGATTGCTCGAAAATGAAATCCTAATAAATACTAAATTTGATATCCAGGTTCCCAATCTTCCGGAGATACGACACCAACTTTTTCAATAAGATCTTCTGCCTCATTTTTATAGTTTGTTTACTTTCTAAAAATGACAATAACTAGTTTTATTACAATTCCATATGTTTAATATACTTACATGTTAAATAAAAGATCTATCCTGTATTTTCTGGATATAACCTGTGACATCGCTTAATAATGTTATAGCGTTTTGTATAACTGGTGAATGTTAAGATAGATAAACACATTAACTTCACTAATGTATAGATTGTTAATGTACAGAATTTATTTAAATAGATTTGTTGTTGTAGCATTCACCTTTTTGAATTATTCTATACTTTTAACATCTTTTAAGTTCCATTCCCTACTCAATTTTTTCTCACGAAAGAAAGGTTAGTATAATAGTGACAAGATTTAATACAGTTGGTGTGCTATTGCCTTTGTACCTACAAGCATATTTGAAAGTAAACAATTCTATTTAAATGTTCTCAATCAACATGTAGTAGAAAAATTTGTAGACGCTTTATCGAGTAGAGAAGGTGACGCCAGTGTAAAACATTTCCTATTCCCAATGTAACTGAAGCTCTCGGTTTAGAACATTTGCTGGCCAGCAATGATGTTCATTGTTTTGAAGTGTTATATTTATGGAATTGGCTTTTCTTTAAACAATAACCCTGCCAAGCTCTCGAACAAGCCCGCGAACGCTACTTTTAGAATTTGGACGTTAGGAATAAAGAGGTTTTCTGCCCGTAATTGAACATGGAACTGCTTAGATGTTTTCCGGTGCTAAGCTTATAAGTATACGTATGGGATAATAAATTCCTGCCATTCACAAATTCGTTAATCTGATTTTTATTTATCTGCTATTTGCTTAGGTTATTTTGTAGACTGTCACAAGCCGAAAATGAGCAGTAATGTTACTTAAAAAAGAACAGAAAACTCTCGAGACTGTTCCAGATAGACAGAGAAAGAACATTTCACTTTGGGAATATTCTTTACTGTCCGACAGAGTATAAAGACAGTGGGCCAGTGGATGCTTCCTCGCTCGGAGAGAGTCAGTTCAGATGTGACTCAAAGAGACTGTAATATTGGAGCTGCGTAGTGAGGAATCGACGAGCTGTATGAACAGTGCTAACGATTTTAATTATCAATAAGGAAGTTTTGCCGTTTTTTGTCACAATATTTTCAATAAGCAAACACTTTGATATTTCTAGGAATGTCCACGAATGTACTCTTCATTCAGGATGATTTTTCCATAACTGTTAAATTGTAAGAAATACACAAAATCGTAATAAACAAAAGTGTAGATCTCGTTAAAGCAGACAATGTATGGCAACTAACCATTTCGGATATATTCCTTGTTATTTGTTTGAATTGTCAAATATCTATACTTACCCTTCTGAAAAAAGAAGTAAGTCATTTATACCTTCTTTAACGTCAACTGACATCTCAGAGAGAAAAAGTATTGCATTCCGTCCAACAGCATGATATCAATTTCTTAAAGCAGTAACCCTCAGATTTATTGTTTTATATAGAAATATCATTTCTATTATACGTATTCTGTTTTACGTATTTTGTTTGTTAAATTTCCAGGATCATGTCAGCGAGGCCGATGTGTCTCAATTTCACACCTTTGGAGTTCTGTTGCGTGCCAATAAATGTGTTGCTTTAAGCCTGACCCAAAAATATCCTTTTTACTTCACTTAAAAGGATGGTCACAACGCCGCTTGGAGGTGGAAAGTCATCACCGCCTGTTGTCCAATGTGAGTAAACGTAGCACCCATCGGGCCCACGCCCGCCTCGGTAGCGTGGTGGTAGCATGTCTGCCTCACGTTCAAGAGGTCCCGAGTTCGAATCTCGGTCAGGGTGAGTTACCTAGATAAGGTTTTCTCCGGGGTTTTCTATTGTCCTGTAAAGACGAATGTCGGGTAACTCTAAGCTCCATGGACCCCGGGCTCATTTGATCATCATTTCACCCATTCAATTCATCGTCCGATATGACTTAACATTGGAGGACGTAAATTACAAAAACAAAAAGCATCGGGCCGACATCTCTTTCATCTCCAACTTATCATGAAAAATAAGAATTTCCGTTCCCGTCGACTCACCTATGGCCTCTGCCACTTCACAAACTTCCGTTGTATGATTAATGAGAAGGGTAACCTGGAGTTTTTCACTTATTTCCTCGGTGACCACAATTTCCGGATGCTCCTCGCCAGAAGCGTATACCTGACCGCGTTAATAGTCGTTGAACAAATATCTAACTGACGTCACAGATGCAGATAAGTCTCCGTAAACAGCATGCAATTTCTTGTTATCTCCTCGCAAGTTTTCATATCAAAAGTGTCAGCAGGTCTCTGAACGATATTATCCTTTTTTTCCATTTGAGCGATTACGTTGAACCACTTACTGAAATGCCTAGCATGTTCAGACTAAGCGTTGAATGAGTACCAAAAATTTTATATCAACATGTAACAAGCCTTCAAGTCCAACCTCCTGCCGACGACATCCTCCACCATGGCGTTCAGGGACTTTGTGTTGGTATCGGCCTTTCCCTCCAGGTCGTTAACGTGGCTCGCCAGGTCTTCGAGGGATTTGGTGTTATTGTCGGCCTTTCCCTCTAGGTCGTAGATGCGTTCGTCCACCTGACCCATCCGCTTGCCCAGCTCCGTTACGCCGGTCAAATGCTCTTCAAACTTTACGGCGAGGGCCTCGTTTGCCGCTTTCATCTCCGTGGTCACTTCGGTCAACTTCTCGGCCAGGCTATCGTTCGACGTTCTCATTTCCTTCAATTCCGCGGCCAGGTGGTCCACATCTCCACTCTGGAGCAAGGCGGACGTGTTTTGTTCTGCTCTGCTTTAAAGCAAGTTTTATGAGTGAATAATAAGTTTATTTGTATAGTGTTATATATATAGTGTTATATGTATAGTTTTACATATACATATAAAGGAAGAGTAAGATCATAGCAATCTGTGAGTATCTTTATTTTGTTTAAGTATTAAATAGTTTAAAAGATAGAAGTAGTTTAACATAACGACATATATAGCATAGAGCTTCAGTGGCCAGCTGGCTGGCGGCGTGACTTTCACAACACGTGGAGATAGCAGGAAGTTAGCTGTACACTCGCGGCGCGTAGTAACCGCACCTGGAAATTATTAATTAATAGAGTAATAGCTGTTATTAATGGATGGAAGGATTCAAAGAAAGAAGTAGTTTACAAAAAAAAAGTTCTCCAAGAAGAGATGAAAGAAATTTTAGGGTAGGTGAGAGAGAAGAAAGAAGAAAAGAAGAAATGGATAAGAAGAAAGAAGAGAAGGAAAAAAAGAAGGAAGAGAAAAAGAATAAATATCTAGGAATTCTTTATTTAAATAGAGAAGAGAAGAAGAAAGAGGATAAGAAGAATAAGGAAGAATCTATTGAAGAAATAAAGAAGAAAAGAAAATGGAAGAAGGAAGTGAACAAAATACGGAAGAAGTCATGATGGTCTTTGATGATTAATTTCAGGAAGCAATTTCAATTCTTACGATTGAGTCCAGAATTGAAAGGATGCTAAAAAAAGAGAATGTTTTCTTTAACTGAACAAATGCGAAGAGATTTCTTTAAAATAAACTTAAAGAAAGAAAAAGCATTAATGGAAGCAAAAATCTGGAGGGAAGCAAAATCCTCAAACAATGAAATGCCGAGGACTTTTGCGCAAGTATCAGCAATCCCAGTGCAAAATATCAAACAACAGATCAAGAGAGCGATATCAAATAAAAAATATAGTGTTTTTATTTCAGCGAAGAAAAATATGGATGTCAAGGATCTGCAAGCTACTCTGACCATAAACTTAAATCCAGCTAAAAATAAAATAAAAATGTGTAATATGAGACCAGCTGGAAAAAATGTCTTAATAGAAACGGAAACAAAAGAGGATGCACAGAAAGTAATAAATTGTAAAGAATTGATAGAAAATGAACTAAAAATGGAGGAATCAAGGAAGAGAAACCCACAAATAAACATCTATAATGTATTAACTGGAGTTTCTGATACAGAATTGAAGGATAATGTCTATCATCAGAACCTTGTGGAAATGATGTGCAAAGAAGAATTCGAGAAAAAATTTAATTTGAAATTCAAAACTGGTCCAAGGAATAGAGCAACAGTACACTATGTTGCTGAAGTGTCTCCAATATTGTGGAGAAAAATTGTAGAAATGGGTCGTATATATTTTGGATTCCAATCTGTGGGCGTGAAAAACTATGTATCTGTTCCAAAATGTTTAAAATGTTATAACTTCGTGCACGTTGCGAAGTTTTGTAGAGAAGAAAAGTTAATATGCGGGAATTGTGGTGAATATGACCATCAACGTGAAGAGTGTCAAACAATTGGCCAAAATATTTATATTCCATGCAATAGAAGAAAGAAAAATTGTGGAGGGAAAGGTAATTGTCCGACTTATAATATGATGCTGGGGAGAACTATTTCTCGTATCGATTGTGGAGAGCAAGTCAGAAATTGATTCTAAATCAATGATTAAGAAGAAAAAATGAAATATCCCGTGTAGGATCAGAATAATTATAAAGCGGGCGATAGAGTATAGAAAGAAAATAACAAATAATAAATTGAATATAAATGAAGGGTGTAGAGAAGATAAAGGTAGAAGCATTAGTTCATGAAGAACCAAAAGAAGTAGTATTAGATTTGGGAGAGTTTGAAAAAGATAATTTAAGTATGATGTCAAGACAAAAAGAAAGAGTTGTGAATAATAAAATTTTATTAATAGATTTTGAAGAAATAAAATATGAATCAGAGGTTATGGAAATTAAAAAACCGGTAGTAGAAGAAATAATTCAAGAATGTAAAGAAGAAGAAATAAGAGAAAAGGAAGTTTTAAATGTAAAAGAAATTTATGATGATTTTGAAATTATGTTAAAGTTGAGTAGATTGGAGGAACCGAAAACTTTACCGGCAGCACTTCGATTTATAATTAGAAAAGTACATGAAAATGGAGATAAAATCGTGTTTAAAATTCCCAATGCAGTAGATAGAATGGAATTGAGAACAAAAAATTTGCCAGCGAATAAAGGAGAACTTTTGGAATTATTAAATAAGGCATTTGAAAGAAGAGGTGAAGTATTAGATTTAGAAGAATTATATAATGATTTTGTTCTGTGTTATGGTCGTATCGTGTTTGATCCTTCTGCAAATTGGCCGTATTGTTACGTACAAACAAGGAATCTAGGAATAAATAAACAAATAAACAAGCCAAAATAAATTATAAAAGAAGTACAAATTAATACAATAAATACTAATACAGTATTTAAACCAAAATCAAGTTACTGTAAAACCAATACAGTAAAAATGAGAAATAAATATAGTAAATCACATAATGTTATTGGAAGCTGTATATCTGCCTTAAATGCAAGTAATAGTAAAAGTCCGTAAGTTCAAGTTAGTGAAAAAATAAATGTAGAAAAAATAAAAAGACATAATATGTCAAATGAAGTTAATGAAAATAAACAAAATATGGATAGATTAAGAAGAAATATTTTTATTGAATTAAGTTTAGGGAGTATTAAATGGAACACAATTTAAGAATTGCGCAAATTAATGGACAACGTAGCAAAGTAGTGATAGGGGAAATAAGAAAATTAGCAGAAGAATTAAATTTAGATATAATCTGCATACAGGAACCATATTTTGTAAACTCATGTATTCCATATATGCCTTTAAGATCTAGGCAAATATCATATCATGAAAATGCAATGGCTGCAATCGTAGTATTTAATGAAAATGTACAGGTAGTAAATATAGCACACTTTTTGGCTATCCATACAAATTGCATTGAAGTAATATACAAAAATGGCAGATTTATATTAGTAAATTTCTATTTTCAATACAGCTTGGAAATAGAACCATTCTTAGTTAAATTACAATATATATAACATATTTAAAAATGAAGAATTAATATATACATGTGATTGTAATGCCAAATCAACGTGGTGGTTCAGTAAACGGTTGGATGAACGAGGAGAAAGACTCGAAGAGCTGATAGTTGAATTAAATTTGCATATTGTGAATCAAAAGCATAATCAACCAACGTTTGATAACCGAGCAGGAGCAGAAGAGAATATCCATAACACATTGGCATCAAGTAGGGCTGAAAAGAAAATTGTAAATTGGAGGGTTTCCCCCGCCATCTCATTCCTCCGGGGCCCCAATCTTCATATCATGTACCACAAGTGTCTCTGCCTGCGGTGCCGCATGTAGTAAAAGCGGGCGTTGAACACTACACGGTTCACATTTCAGCCCTCCCTATTTAATATGAATCCGGGATATGTTGTTGCGTCACACAAATATAATACGTCACACGTAATGGACTTGATTAATCATACTTTAACAGTTGCTTTATACCATTAAACACTGAGTAGAGTACTGAGAAATAACTAATTAAATATTTAAACTTTAAGGATTTCGTTATTTTGAACTGAAGTTAAATAACCACTTATTTTGGACACCCTGTTGAGTGAAAATATAGCATAAAAAGGATTTTTCTTGAAATTATGAATGAAACACTGTAATTTCAGTAAATAACGAAACAAGAGAAGTAGGGTCATTTGAAATTATCAGGTACAGGAATGTTTAAGTAGTTGAGTTCAGATTATCTAGAGTCACGTAACTCAAAACAACGGTCAATTGACAAGCAGATAAAATACCGGACCGACGTTATGAGAATGTATATAGTTCAGCTTATACTTGATACTGTATTCCCAACTAAGTTCCTCACAACAGTAAAGTTGAACCACCTCCTATCACACGAATTACTGCGCGTGAAGAACGTATTCTGGCGCTTCTTATTGGCTAAATTAGTATATGAATCGATTTCTGCTGGATGGAGGCTAAGTTGCAACAAACTCTACGGCAGCCAATGAGGGACGCGGACCCTGCCTGTAGGTCAGTGACAGTTAATCTTTTTCTTCCCTCCTGGCTTTAATGATTCATACCTCCTATGACTAGTCTTCATTATTGCTATACAATGGTATCCAAGTGAATTTCTATTGAGTAAGCAGAATTTCAATGAACATATATTTGTTAAATTGGTTGGAGCTAGCTTTATCTATGTATGCTTACAGGTATGTACCAGCAGAACCTGTTATGGAGCTTAAATCAACAAGAAAGTAAATTGTAACTGAATTAAAATATTTTACTAGAAGCGTTTGGCTGTTGCTTATCCTCTCATAATATGTTTCTGTCCTTACCTGAACCTCAGCAGTGTCAACTGCATATATCTAGTTTCCGTCAGAAAGAAGGAATCCTGCAATATTTAGATCTTTGCTCATGCTCATAAACTTCGCTTACCAGTTATCAATAATGGAACTAAAATGTAAATATTATTGTGCTGCTCAAAATGTTACCCTGGCTTTCTCTTTGTTATTACAAACCTCTCAGATAACGCACAGAATATTCCCGGAAGAGTGAGAAGGGTACAGGCGCACTTCTCGGACGTCTGCTAAGCAATAATGAACGCACCACTTCAGTCAATGGGATGCACATGAATCACAAATAACCGATAAATGTAATGTGTACGCTATCTGAGAGATTTCTATTAACAAAGATAAATCCAGGGTAACTTCTTCAGCAGCAGGATAATACCTTACACTTTGTTTATATATTAAAATGTGGTCCACTAATGTATACAGGGTTGCTAGTTACGATAGTCAAGACTCCAAGTGCTGGAATAAGTGACGTCTGGCAAGCAAACGTAAACAAGATGGCTATACTTACAGGCCGTGAACTGTGTAGAACAGAACTGTTAATGCATTAAGTGGGTTCAGGTTCGAATGCCGCCGCAATAACAAAATGTTTTTCGTTTAACTCTCTTGTAAAGTGTGTAGTGAAGACTTAGAACGGTAGAGAGTTAGCCCTACCACCGTCCTCTGAATGCATTCTATTTACTGCTCATTCTCAAATAGAAGGTTTATTGTGGGGTTTGTTTATATGTAATAAGTCTTAATGTTGTCCTTGATAGCCCGGAAGTGATGAGCTATTCTTTCACAGCGTCGTCAGCACAATGAGCTGATAATGAACGAAACTTAATGCTCAGAAACATTTACAAGCGAAAACTTTGTCTTGTGCTGAAACTATTTCTGAGATATACCTTGAGAATTTTCGCAACCTTCCAAAACTTAAGGTACAATTTTCTCGAAAGGGATCTCGGATTTCCTTTCCTAGGTCGAGTAAAGAGAATGGGATTTCAAAGACCATATTTAGCGAGCAACTGTGCTCTTAAAACACGTTACTTTAGTTCAAAGTCCAGGACTATCATCCCAAACTTTCCCTGCACTAACAAGAAAACAACAAACGTTTGTAAGAACACTTTTTACAGCAAAAGGGAAAATCAATGATTGACAAATTAGATATGTGACATAGTCTCACATAAATTATATGCTTTAATGGGATTTTTTTTCCTGTACTGTGATTTTGCCTGCATCTCATGATTTCTAATTAAACAAAACTATATATCAACTCATCCACAAGAACAGGACATCACAGGCTATTCTTAGAAATTTCAGGATAAAAAATAATTTATAAAAATGGTATACGGTGCATAATACGACCCTTAGCACTCTGTGGTCTGCCGATTGTATACTGACACATCCATATTGTTATCAAAGGACAGACGTGCTCTGACCCACCTAAGTTGTATAGCAGATACTTCATGTTTTGTTAAGAAGAATAGTCAAAGAGATTGAAATTTGTAATAAAATAGAGAAATAATGTAAGGTAGGTAACCATGACAACCTCGTATGAGAGGAAGTTGAGAGATATCTAAAAGATTTTTCTTCTACATAAGATCATCGTCGAGGTAAGACGTGTTTTGTGATGCTCGGCAAGTTTGCAGAAAAGTTCGTATGTGAATGCATTTGTGTGATGTATCAAAGATGCATCAGTAGCGTGTGCCCTATTAAGAAATAGTCGTTGTATCATTCGCCGTTAGAAGAAAGACTAGGTTTTTATAATATTTAAAATTATATGAAAGCACGTAAAGAAATGTTTACTACTATATTTCTACAGGATCGACACCAAAGGTGTCAGCATACACCATCATCCAATAAACCGCTTCAGTTGATATGAGTAGTACGAGTTTTATTTTAAATATTGTATGTGAAGTATGTTGCCAAACAGCAAAAATAATTGACTGAGTTAATTATGAATTGTTATATTAATTACTACTTACATTATAGAAACGTGACACTGATATACTTTAATTGTTAGAGCAATAGAGGGTTTATTATGTGTTTCAAATGGGATGGTGTTTGTCCTTGAGCGCTACTAGGTGAGCAACCATTCGGAGTACTGCGGTGTTGTCTTATTGCATTCCCGCTAAGTGGTGTGTAAGGAGCAGCAAACTAATCAATCTGTATGAAATACTATTCGCGCTAAGAGAAAAATTCAGATTTTGCCAAAACGTCCCATGTAGAAGTTATAGAGTAATGTATCTAACATAACCATGAAACCCCCATATTTTTAGCTCAAATAGTTTTCCTAATACAAATAAATAAAGCATACTTCTTTTAACACGTCATGTCGAACATTTACGTTTCACTTCTAATTACAAATATACGTACACATACATGCCAACCAATGCGTGTATATGGTGTTTATAATTACTCACAACTAAAACGTAAATGTTTTTCATGACGTGATAATAATGATATATAGCCAAGGAGTTTGTTACATTCGAGGGAGAGGAAACAGTATGCCCTGACGGAACGTGTCTGGTCACATTATATCTTTGTTTATGAATGGTTCGTAATGTCTATTTACTCTAGGGTGTTCAAAGTGGTTGATATGTATGTACATATACCTTTAATTACTCAGAACTGAAATTTAAACTACTGACATGACGTGATAAAAGAATTACTTTGAATAAGTCAAGGTGTTAAATTCGAAAAATAGCAAACACTTCATTTCCTGTTAGCCTGTGGAATGCTGTATGCTTATGTTTATAAATGAATGCTGGATAAGAAGTGTTTATTTACTCTGGAGAGTTCAGATCAATACCATTCAGTTGTTCTTTACACAACAGTAGAGTAAGAGTTAAATTGTGCAATGACTTCTTGCGGTGAATTTAGTGGCGAGTCAAAAGGGTAGGTATTGCGAAGTCAGGCTCGAAGTATTATTTTTAAGGTGTACAGGTTCTTCAAAAAATTGGGCAAGGCGGAATATAGAAATCAGGTCGATTTCAAAAATGCTCAACGGCTTACTGCTGAAGTGTGTGGTGTAGATAAGACAAATGTGTCCCACATTTGCGGAGAGGCAAGAAAATTTGATTCCAGTGGTGCCCAGGTGTTTTTGTTGCCCAGGAAACCTGTTGGTCCTCCGAAGAGGGCTACTAATTTAACTGACTTTAACAAGAACGTTGTACGTAGAATTGTTTTCGAGTTTTATGGCCAAGGTGAATTTCCAACTTTACAGAAAATAACTTGCGCTTTTAGAAATAAAATTTCATATACTGGGTCAAAATCATCGACTTTTAGAGTTTTGAGGGGATTAGGGTTCACGTACAGAAAGGCAAATGATGGGCGCCAATTTTTAATGGAGAGGAGTGACATTGTTGCGACAAGATTAAAATTCTTTGGCAAAATGCATGAAATTAGACATTCTGGTGATGCGAGACCTATCTTTTACTTAGCCGAGACATGGGTAAATAAAAACCACACTCAAAAAGTCAATCTGGCAAGACTCCTCATAAAAGGGTGGCCTAAAGGTATCTGTTGGAAAAGGCAGTTGGCTCATCATTTGTCATGCTGGGTCTGCTAAGACAGGGTTCCTGCCAGAATGAAAATGGATTTTTCTCTCCAAAAATACCTCAGACTATCACAAAGAGATGACAGCTGATACATTTAAAGAATGTTTTCTTAACAGATTCTTAAATTATTTAGAAGAGGGAAGCATCATTATAATAGATAATGCACCATATAATTCGGTTATTGCAAATAAAATACCAAAATCGGCCAGCAGAAAGATCGAAATTGTTGATTGTTTGCAAAAAAAGGGGGTTGAATTTTCCAAAACAGAAACCAAAAAAGAGTTATTGCAAAGAGCAACTCCGTTTAAAAACACGGAAAAAGTGCATCAGCTACATCAACTTGCAATTGAAATGGGACACGAGGTAATACGCCTCCCACCTTACCACTGCCAATATAATCCAATTGAGTTGGTGCGGGCTCAAATAAAAAGGGGGATTGCAAAACTGAAATAATACTTTTGGTAGTTATTGATTATCCGGGCTTGTAGGCCATGGTCTAGTGGAACATCTTCCAGACGTTTCGTTCGAAACTGTGTCGAACATCCTCAGTGGCGTGGCCGTAACACTCTCGTTGTACTCTCGGCTGCGACTGAGATTTTCCACTAGACCATGGGCTAAAAGCCCGGATAATCATTATCTACCAAATGACTCCGGCCGTGAAAGCCTACGAACTAAAGACTGGGAAAACTGCGTAAGGCATGCAGAAAAGCTTCAAGAAGACGATTTTAAGAAAAAAATAGCACGTGACGAGATTTTGGAACCTATAATCATAAATTTGCAATATTCATACGATGAAGACCGTGACAATGACGAATTGTCTCTTAACGGAAGTGACATTGACAGCTATATGGAGGAGCATTGGTAGTTCCATTGGATTGGAAAAACAGGTAATTCATAAACTATAATTATAGTTGTATTTAAAAATATACATAGTTTGCGAAAATGCTTTTCCAATTTTTATCTGGGCAACTGCAGATATGTAAAAGTTTGTAAAATATAAATTGCTTACCCTTACGTCTGCGCCAAGCAGACCTGCATGTTGTATTAGTGTGCGAGAGCGAGGGAAATATAAAAGGAGTGGGGTAACAAACTGGCAACGATGAGTGTGATACAGCATCTGATTAGCTGGACTCCAGAACTCTTCCCAATTGAAACACATAATAGAGATCTGAATTCATCTCATTTGTCTCGGATTATTTTAAGAGCTCGCGCGCGCGCTCACACACACGATTAAGTCAAGAATTACACTAATACGTTTGCCCTCTAAATACAGTACGATGAACAATTAGAGTTTTGTGGTTAGAAGTCCCATAATTGGACATTACTCTCATTTATTATTCCTAAACCAATTGTAGGAATTTATAGCTGAAGAAAAATGCTCAATTCATCTCTGTCTTCTATATGGTTGTTTATTATTATTGAATGTTTAGTTTTAGGCAGTGCAAAGCAGAGGCTGTAAACATATTAACAGAAATGCAGGTAATATTTTAAGTACTCTTTTGGGCTTTCACAAAATCTGTGAAGGATGGGTGACGCGATTGTTAACACCTGATCAAAAGTTGCAATAACAAACTGTTCCTGTTTTAAAACTTTGGAGCACTACCATAGAAATCCCAGTGAATATTCTTTATATTAATAGCAGAAGTTGTAAACATATCAAAAGAAATACAGGTAATATTTTAAGTACACTTTTGGGTTTTCACAGGTTTTGTGCAAGAGGGGTGCCGCGTTTTTTGACACCTGATCAAATGTTGCAAAGAAAAACTATTATGGCGAGTGTTTTCTGGGATGGATGGTGATGCTGGATGGGACAATACAAGAAAAATAATCGGTGTGATGGCGTGCTTGGTTGTTGACGGGATATCATAGGACTGCAGTTGCTTGTACCTTGTTTTTATACCAAACAAACACTACAAAGTTATTTTAAAAATAATATAATATTCACCATTGAAAAGACCCAAAATTTTTCTTGTATAACCGTCAAAGGCCAATATAATATTATAGTAACAAAAAAAACGCACTAAAATATTTTAAATAGAATACAGCGTCATGTATACACCGCCAAATAAAGGGTTAAAGTTTTTTGACATAGCAGAAGCTGTAAACACATCAAATAAAATGAAGCTAAGATTTAAGGTACTGTTTTGGATCTTCACAAGTTCTGTGTAAGTTGGGTGCCGCGTTTGTTGACACTTGATCAAAAGCAGCATATAAAAGCTGTTATGGCAAGTTTTTTTTCCGGGATGAATGTTAGTGGTGGATGGATATTGTTGTTTGGTGCTTCACAACATCTGTGCAAGACGGGTGCCACGAATTTTGACACCTGATAAAAAGCTACAACCAAAACTGGTATGGTGCGTGTTCTCTGGGATATATCGTAGTGGGGGTGGATAGGGTTTTCTGGGCTTCACAAAATGTGTGCAAAAGGCGTGCCGCGTTTGTTGACACCTGATCAAAAGTTGCAAAGGAAAACTGTTTCTGTTAAAAATAAGCAGCTCTAACGTAAAAATCGCAGTGAATTTTTTATATTAAGTTTTACCATTTTCCCCCAGGGCAACACCGCCAAATAAATTGTTAAGGTTGTAAAAAAATTCAGTTCTTTTTTTCATTGTGCCTACGGCAACGCCTCCAAGTTGAAATAACTTTCTAAACAAGTTCTCATAGGGCTTTCTGAGGTGCCTCAACGGAATAGATTCGAAAGACATGGTCGTTAAAGCGATATGAAATGGGCTGGCCACTCATTCAAAACTAAACGTCGTTCATTCGAACCTCGGCAACTGCAGTCAAAGGGTGTGGTCAAGGATGGTAAAGGACGGGGAAGGCCCAAGTAAAATATTCGGTGTGATGGCATACTTGGATGTTCACTGAAGTTGCTTGCATTTTGCCTTTTTATGCTAAACGAACACTACAATATATTTGTAAAAATAATATTATATTATAATTGAAAAGAGTCAAACTTATTCTGCTATAACAGACAAAGATCAGTACAATATTATAATAACAAAAACACTTCACTAAAGGTCTTTTAAATTGATACAGCGTCATGTTGGCCCAGGGCAACACAACCAAATAAAGGCTTAAAATTATTTTAGATAGAAGAGGCCGTAAACATATAAAAAGAAATGCAGACAATATTTTAAGTACTATTTTGGGCTTTCACAAGATATGTGCATGCTGGGTGCCGCGTGTGGTGACACCTAATCAAACTTTGAGACGAAAAGCTGTAACGGTATGTGTTTTCTGGGATGGACAGAGAAGTATTTTTATTGGGTGCCCCGTTTGTTGACCCTTGATCACAAGTTGCACAGAAAAATTGCTTCTGTTAAATATTTGGAGCTCTGTTGTAAAATTCCCATGGAATGTTTTATACTAAGAGCAGCAGTTGCAAACATATCAAAATAAGTGCAAGTAACATTTCAAGTACTGTTTTGGGTTTTTACAGTATCTGCGCAAGATGGATGCCGCTTTTGTTCACGCGTCATCAAAAGTTGCAAAGAAAAACTGTTATGGTTGGTGTGTTCTGCGATGGATGCGGTGGTCAATGAATGGTGCTTTTTTGGCTTTCAAAAGATCTGTGGGAGATGGGTGCCGTGTTTTTGACACCTAAGTTGCAAAGGAAAACTTTTTCTGTTAAAAATTAGGAGCTCTGGCATAAAAATGCCTTTGAATTTTCTTTATAGTTAGTATCACCATTTAAGTGTTGGTCCTCCTACTTTTTCACCCAAGGCAACACCGCCAAGTAAATGAATCGGTTCTCATACGGCTTTCTGTGGTGCCTCAACGCATTCGATTCGAACAGCAGTGGTCGTTAAAGCGATACGCAATGGTTTGGCACCCATTAAAAGCAATACGTCGTGGGTTCGAATATCGGTAAATGAAGTCAAATGGTGTGGTAAAGGATGTGGTGTGATATGGTAAATATGGTAATGGACGGGGAAGGCCGAAGCAAAATAGTCGGTGTGATGGCATGCTTGGATGTCGATGGGATATCATTTCACTGCAGTTGCTCGGATCTTGCCGTTTTATACTAAACAAAGGACTACAATGTATTTCTAAAAATAATATAATATTTACAACTGAAAAGACTCAGACTTTTCTGGTACAACATACAAAGGCCAGTACAATATTATAATAACAAAACCACTTCATTAAAACACTTTTAAATTGCATCAGCGTCATGTGGGCCCAGGGCAACACAGCCAAATAAAGGCTTAAATTTGTTTGAGATAGAAGAGGCTGTAAACATATAGAAAGAAATTCACGTAATATTTTAAGTACTGTTTTGGGCTTTCACAAGGTCTGTGCAAGACGGGTGCCGCGTTTATTTATATCTGATAAAACTCGCAAGGATAAACTATTATGACGAGTGTTTTCTGGGATGGACAGGGAATTATTTTTATTGGGTGCCACGTTTCTTCACATCTGATCAAAAGTTGCAAAGGAAAAGAGTTTCTGTTAAAAATTTGGAACTCTCCCGTAAAAATCACCGTGAAGATTTGAGACGGCTTATTACTGTGAATGAAACTTGGATATATCACTACACTACAGAAAGTAAATCGCAGGCAATACAGTGGATTGCGCCAGGTGATCCAACTGCAAGAAAGGCAAATTCTATACTATTCTTGCTAGACCGTTGCTATACTTGCTAACTTATTTGAGATGGCAGAGCTGTAACATATCAAAAGAAGTGCAGGCAATATTTTGAGTGATGTGTGCGGCTTGTTTTAATTACTGTTTTACTGCATTCCACCACGTGAACCAACTGCAGAAAAGGCAAAGTCAATTTGTAAGCTAACAAGGTTATGGAGAGCGTTTTCTGAATTTCACAGGAAGTTATTTTTATTGATTACTTGGAAAAGGGTAAAAGTGTCACTGGCCAATGCTACGCAATATGTGAGGGATGAGGTGGAAAAAAAAAACCTCATTTGGCAAACGAAATGTGGTACTTCGCGAAAATGTTCCGGTCCATCATTCAGTAACTTCAATGGGAAAAACTGGCAAATTAAGGTTCGAATTGGTTTAATATCTACTGTATTCGCCAGATCTAGCGCTCACTGACCACCACTTTTTCTGATCCTTCGTATACAATGACTAAAGGATGAGTTGCAGAATTTAAAATGAGACCTACGAGCATTCTGGACTGCCTGCGAATGTCACAACTCCAGAGATCATTGAAACAATTCATTGTATGGTACGGGAAAATAGCAGATTTGTAAATGATTTTGCTACTTATACCGCTCTTGCTATACTTGCTAAGCCGGTTCTGATACGGTTTTCTGCGGTGCCTCATCGCTTTCGATTAGAATAGCCATAGTCGTTAAAGCGATGCGCAATATCCCCGTCACTCATTCAAATGTGACGTCATGGATTCGAAACTTGGCAACTGCAATGAAAGGTGCCTGAGGCAAAGGACGGGGAGGGCCCAAGTAAAATAATCGGTGTGATGGCATGCTTGGATGTTGACGGGGTATCATTTGACTGCAGTTGCTTGGATTTTGTCTTTCTGTGCTAAAAAAAAACACTACAATGTAATTGTCATTCTGTTTTTTTTTTTTTTTTTTTTCTTTAAGCACCGCGAAACAATGCGCGATTATTCGCCTTTCGCTACTTTCTAAAGGTTTTCCTCAATTGATTCATTTCGGCTGAAGCACTGGTCTGCTCCATGATGAAAAGCTTACTGATTTTAAATTGCATATACATAAGCGTTATTGGGTTTGTGAGGTACGCGAGATGTACAGGAAATACAGTGTTAAATATCAGAAGCAACTCCACACTATAAGCAATAACATCTTAATCAGCGTTCAACTCGATACAGACTTCGTTGTGAGAGAGCTGCCTGGTATAGGAATGCAAAAATATTATATAATAGCAGTGTCCTTTAGTAATTGTTAAATAAATTGCAGCTTAATTTAACATAATAAGTTAATAGTGTGTATAATTTCACCTGTCTTCTGTCTAATCTGTATATAGTATACAGAACACATCTATGTGGTATGTGAAGCAGAAAGATACAATGTAGGGCTATTACGTTTATAAGAATCGAAACATTTGCATACGTTTCTCTCTCCGAAGTTAGCTCTCACAGAGCAATGATCAGGAAACTACTTGAAGTACTGTACTTAAAGGTGGGGTTTATCATACGCAAGCAAATAAAAGAAAACGCCCATTAACTTCGCTAAACCAATCAACAGCTTAACCGTTTTGTCTCTGTATCTCTTCCCACCCAAATGTTTACAGCAGGATCAAACTTTCTTGAGACAGATTATAATATCTCGTGTTGTCATTCTGCTATCTCCAGCACATTCCCTGGCTACAGCTACAGGAATGAAAATATAATTAAACTTATATATTAATTCTATGTTGATAAGTACTAGAATCAGGTACAAATATAACGAAGTACACGATTCAAATATTTTAATTCTTCCTTGAAACTCACAAGGTGCCATAAATGGTTAAACATTTTGGTAATTTAAAACAGCGTTTTATTCCTTTTGTATCTTGAACGTTATTTTATAAACTCTTCTAATAAACCTTAAATAGATGAACGAATAAGCCTCTGTGCAACAGTACGTTGAGAAAGTATGTGTGTATTACTATCACTTACCGTTAGAAAAACATATCAAAAATGAGATAATTCTTTATTTCATTGATTCTTACAAGTAGTTATAATATGATTAACCACTAATGTAAAACATCTCTTGGCATTCAAGTTGCTTGTAACATCTTAGGGCAGTAGTACAGATTTGCTTTTACCAATTTTTAGTATGTTCTTAGGACATAGTGTCTTTTAAGTGCGCATATGTTACATACTTCCAAAAGCTGCGCTTGAAAAATAAAGATAAAATAAAGAATGATCATAATCTTTTTACGGTCATAATTTTTCGCACTAAAATTCAATCTTATTATTTTCTGTTAGCTTAATGTGAAACAAACACGCCGTAGTAGTTTCATTGTTCGTACTTCTGGTTCCTGCCTGTGAGAAATAGACAAGTTCAGACATGTTCAGTATCGCCTACCGCTGCAATGGAGGTAACATGTAGTTAAAGTTGATGTTAGAGGAAGATCCGGAGATTCTTTCAAATGTAATCACTGCTGATGAAACTTGGCTACATCATTTTGATCCTGAGAGTAAACAGCAAAGCTCGGTGTGAAAATCTCCTTCATCACCAACACCCAAAAAAGCAAAAGTGGTTGCTTCTGCTGGGAAACTTATGGTCATCTCATTCTTTGATATTCATGGAATGGTTTATCAGCATGTTGAACCTGCACACACATCAGTAACTGGACAATACTACAGGGATGTCCTGAAAACATTACAAGTCCATATCAGGCGCAAAAGACCACATTTCTGTGAAGCAGGCTGGATGCTGCACCACGATAATGCGCGGCCGCATATTGCCAATGTTGTTGCTGAATATCTCGCAAAACTCAACGTGAAGTACATCCCTCACCCTCCTTATAGTCCGGATTTAGCCCTATGTGACTTTTTTCTATTCCCTAACTTGAAGAAACGCCTTCGTGGGAAGCATTATCCATTATCAGAAGCAGTGGTGAAGGCTGCGGAGGCGATTTTGAAGGATTTCTCAAAAATGGTTTCAAGCATGTCTTTGAAGACTGGCAGAAACACTGGTACAAGTGCATCGCATTCAGGGGAGGGCCGCGCCATGGCTCAGTGGTTAGACCGCTTGGCTCTCACCAAGGCGGCCTGGGTTTGATCCCAGGTGACCGCAAAGTGAGATTTGTGGTGGACAACACGGCGCTGGGGTGGGTTTTCTCCGGGACCTCCGGTTTCCCCCGCCATCTCATTGCACCGGTGCTCCATCTTCATTTCATGTATCATCGGTGTCACCGCCTGCGGTGCCGTATGTAGTAAAAGCGGGCGTTAAACACTACACATTTCATTTCATTTTCATTCAGGGGAGACTATTTTGAGAAGGGCTATCAAAATTATCAGGATGAGTAAAGGTAGTTGTCGAAAAAAAAATGTGATGGTTCTTTTTTTTTATTAATTCTTTACATAAAAATATATCTATGCATATAGATATATATTTTTCTTTTCCTTATTTAACCGTTTTTATTGTTTCCGTTTAATTACCTATCTGTTTTCTGCAGTTTCACACATACACTATACACATAAACACCCATGCCCAGGGCGGGACTCGAACCCGCGACCCTCTACGCGATGGAACTTCTTTATTGAACAGCCCTCGTATATATATATATACATCAAAGTACACTATTGAAAGGTTATACAAAATAATGAAGCACACGTTTCCTTGAAACATACACTGTGCATCAAATGGTTGAACACCGCACTAACTAAAACATCTCTTTATTCCTCTTGTGTAGAAATATGCCATTGCGGAAGAGTGCATGGAGGAACTAATGTGTATATTTCAGTGGATTACTATTATAAGCATATCTCAAACGCCAGATGATATTTTATTTTCTTGGTCTGTACTAGGAAACAATCTGTGGTTGACCACCAATATAGTAATGTTTCATCGCTTCTAAATGCTCCTAATAACTGAGAGTCTTCATTAAATATTTGCATTTATCAAGAAAGTTTGCTAACTAATTTTAGTAATGTTCTCAGCAAATACGTAACTTCGCAGTAGTAAGTTTCTAACGCCTGTAAGCTGACAAGAGCGGAGGTATATACAGAGGGCATGTTTAACTTGATCGGACTTATTCCTGTTACTGGCTACTTTCATGCATATTTATGCACGACATATTTATTTACATATTTATTTACAACATATTTATTTACAACGATAAATAATATTAATACGAATAATATTAATACGAATCTAAATATATAGCGCATTTAGTTTTGAGTTACTAAAGCTATAATTTGTTACTTTGGTCACAACAAAGACAAATAAAGCTGACGCTGTCATCTATAGAACAGAGAGGTACTATCACTGCCATCTACCCAGGCTATATGAGCTACGTGTTAGATGCTGCTTCTTTAAAAATGAACAAAATCGCTATTTAAGGATTCAGGAATGGACATTTTCTTGTGCTACCTCATATTTGATGCTGAAATTGTGTACCAAATCGAGAATTTATCTGATTTTTCTTTGAGAGCTGCGTTCTTAATAGACAGAAACATACACAGAGACGCATCTTTAACTAATACTGATTTTTTTGTTCTCTAAATTTGGGGACCATAAAACACTACTTTCAGTAGATATATGTTTCGATTTTTGGGTGGAATTCAATACCTTCTGCACCTACAATAGGTAATGACAAAATATAATAAAGCTCTATTATTTTAAATTTACACGACTTTTACTTGTTACTTATAAAGGTATTTCTCTCCATACTAGAACATGATAGCAACATTTAATCAAAAGTACACATTGTGAGACACACCGAATCAAAATACAGATATGTTAGTACCAAATGAAGTTCATTTTCTATTTCTCCAGTCGTGTCCTTTACTGTGAATGCCTTCTCACAACAGGTAAACTGTAAGAAATACAAGAAAGTATTATGTTTCTTGGTATTTGTTTGACGTTTTCAACAATTCCACTTTTCTGATATAGCAAGTCGTTATCCATACCTTTATCTTTTCGTAGAGTATAAGAGAACTGATTTCAAAGTCATTATATATACATTAGTTATGTTAAAATATTTGACTATCACTTAAAACCTACTCAATTCCCAGGTTTCCCTTGTATTTACAAGAAAATTGTAATAACAGTATTTGTACAAATATCTATATGTATTACTGTGAAGTAAAGGGAGAAAGAGTTTGCAAGAATAGTTGGTGCGAGACTGAGGAGAGTAAGTCATATGAGTACTGTGGAGACCTTTTTATTGATGGTCAATTTGCAGACGACGTGGCAGTATGGTTAGACTGCTTGCCCCACTTTTCTATCCCACGAGACCGTATGGGGTGAATGAGTGTGTTTTCTGTTGGTTTTCCCATTTCCCTCGACATTCATTCTGACTCTTCCATAACTTCATTTTGTTTATTTAGACCCGGTATCTGGCGGTTTTTCTGTGGAAAGAATTCTTGTTTAATTGCTTAAGGTAATTTGAATTGTCTAACGTTGCAACCCATTATAGTGCTTTCTACCAAGTTTACAAAGCTCTAGCTCTTTCTTTCTGTTCCATTTATACCCTAACTTTAACCCCAAAGGTCATATCGGCGGTCTATCTCGTTTGGAACATATCGATGGTGTTAACTCGTATTTGTTGGGATTTAATCGTTAGATCACGCTCACATTCGTACTCCATTCTTCCAAACTCTGGGGAAGATCAGGAATCTTCGTCGGAGAAAAATCTTTATCTGCTCTGGTAGTTAATCAGTTTACTACAAAATGAATATATGAGAGTACATATTATGAGTCATCCATGCTGCCGGATGTAATGCTGATTTCAGTAACTGCAGTGATGGGTATTGAAGGCTAGCGGTGTCTGAGGGGAGAGAGAGCCTTCAACAGCTCATCTGTTCTGGTAATTGATCAATTTACTACTAAATGAATATATGAAAGTACATATGAGTCACCATGCTGTCAGGTGTAATGCTCGTTTCAGTAACCGCGGTAATAGAAATTGTCTTGCCGCCACAAGAAGGCAAGCGGTGTCTGAGGAGAGAGAGGGCCTTCTACAGCTCATCTGCTCTGGTAGTTGATCAGTTTACTACTAAATGAATGTATTAGAGTACATATGAGTCACCCATGCTGTCAGATGTAATGCTCGTTTCAGTAACCGCGGTAATGGATATTACGCATGGGTAAGTTATGTGACAACACTACTTATTTTACATGAACCTAGCATCCAACCCGGAGGGTGAGCATAAACCTCAGGCGGACAGGAAAACTTATTACGTTACACATACCTCTGCCTTGCCTTTCTGTGATAGGCAGACAGTATATATTCTCGATCCTAAAGTTGTATTTTACTGTCGGTTCTCATGTATAACAAACGATGATATAAGCACTAGAGAAGTGTTACAGCTAGCATCCCACCGCTAAACTTTCTTGCTTCCAGAAACGTATGTATAATGGTAATCATCAAATTATTTAACACTGTTGCTAATGAACTTAATGGACGAACTAATATCTTCAGTGCTTTTAAAATTATTGTTAAAGAGTAATTATGAAAAAATATTATTTTACTCTGTTTAAAATTATCTGAATGACAAATGTTTATATAAGTACAACCTAGCTCTTCTAATGGTTAATTACTGCCAATTTACCAATTACTAAAAGCTGTTCAAAAGATACTTTAATGTATGGCACTGTCGAGACGTACTGTCTGTAGCCAAGCGAAACTATCAAACTCTATTGGCATATACACACTTACTAGTCTGAGGGGGAGTGTTAGATTTTGTAACATATATACTTATTCCTGCCTTGTTTTTCATGTTGCCTGTATACAATGTATACTTTATGTTCAATATTCAAGTATATATGCTATTAAACCGTACCTCTCTGTGGTATGTTCACTGTTCATAGGTTTTTGTTGCTAAGATGGTGTCGTCTGAGAATGCGATATGATTAACTCAGTGAGGTGTTTATAATAGTTAATGACAATGCAGTGGTGGCATTCCTGTCTTAGACAAAGGGGACCAGGATTCGATGTTCGGTTCCGGCGTGGGGATTTCTCAACTTCGGAAGTCTAGTCCGTGGTGCAATTAGCCCCATGATGAGGATTGAGGAGCTCTCCTGACTGGTAAGTAACTTTTCTAAAAGGTCATGAGGTTCCGCTGTCCCCGAAACTCCCCGTCCTTCCCATGGCTGTTCTATGTTAACAATGGGTTTTTTCGAGGTTATTTTCCGGTTATGGTTAAATACATCCCCCGAATTTCCTGTCCCTCTATTTCATCTCCGTTATCATTTCACATCGTCTCTCACCAGGTGGTGTCTTTCAGGGTAAAAGTCTCAGAGGAAGTCTCGGCGTTGCACGGCAGGTTGCACTTCTTTCTCCGGTAGGACCGTCTTCTGGTGGGCCGTTTCAGGATCACGGTTGTACTGACGGGGATTTTCCAACCTGGTCCATAGTAAGGACCCTGTTCCTCTGTACAGCCATGATTACTTGGGACGGCTGCCCTCTGTCTCCTCTCACCTCATCCTTCCACCCAGGGATACCCTACACTGGTCGCAGTACCGGACTCCCTCCGCACGATTCTATCCTACCCTATCCCCCCGTCTTGCATTCCTCCGTGGCCCTGGCTACTTTCAGTGTGCCCTCTGTACAGCCTAAGTATTATATTACTACTGCTTTTACGGGAAACGCTAATTCTTATTTATTTACTTAATTATAGTAAATGGAAACTTTGTAATTGTCTGCTTAATATACAAAACATGTTATTTGCAATAAATTCCAACTACCCGCAGTTACCTGGCCCGAGAAGATGAAAACTGTGATTTTAACATGTGTGACATTAAAATGATTGGTACTAATTTAGGTTTTATGACGAGTCTATATAGGGTTCAATAAACAATACTAAAATATGCGATTGATAAACTATGGTAACTAAAACAGTTATTTAAAAAGCTTATAAGTTTATGTTGAATTGCAACACTTCGTCAACGCCAAAACAAGCTGCATGTTGAAGCAAGCAGTATCTGGAACAAGAAAATATTGCTATAAGATTCAGTACTGGCGTTTGTAATGAATAACAATAAAGAAAATCACAGACACAATGCAAGTATTTGATAAAGGTGCTAGAGTTACTGCCAGAAGGACGGTAGCTATGGTTACATGTGAACTAAGTATGTTGAAGCTATGTATGTTTCTATTTTTATTTAAAATAGCAATAAGTTACAAATAACAACGTAAACATAGATTTTTTTCTAATTTTACGTCCTCCAACGTTAAGTCGTATAGGACGGTGAATGAAATGGGTGAAATTATGCTCAGGGTCCATGGAGCTTAGAGTTACCTGACATTCGTCTATCAGGATAAAGGAAAACCCCGGAAAAACCTTACCCAGGTAACTCACCCTGACCGTGATTCGAACTCGGGACCTCTTGAACGTGAAGTAGACACGCTACCACCTACGTTACCGAGGCGGGCAGTGTAAACAGAGATAACCCGTTTTGTGTCCTTTATTTTACCTAGTTCTTGATCGCTGTGAAATAAATTTATGTTGTGCAATATACAATACATGACTTCTCCACACAAAATTTATAATATTTATTCCACTATATAAACGCCAAATATAAAGTTTTATTGATCGGCGACCTTGAGTTGCTGAGTAACGTTACTCACCTTTCTCTTTTGTTTTGCTTTTTGTGACTTCAGAGCGAACCAGATTATATTGGATGTAATGTTTTGAGCAACATGTAAGGCTGGTTACATTACATAAGTCTGACAATATTGTCGCGGCAACGAGCATTAAAGTTTCGGCGCAAATAGATAACAGACGCTGGATAGTGTTTCAGGGTAATAAAGAGCTTGCATAAGCAGTTAGCGATAGCGCGGCTAGTGTTCACAAATAGCCGGCAAATGAAGATAGCTAAGATAAAGGGCTTACCGGCACAGATAGGATTTCACGTTTGGAAGGTTCTAGTGATATCTTGATTGACTGAGAAAAAGTTGTTTCTGATTTGTACGAGAAACCTCTCGAATTTATGAATGAGATATATAAGAGATTGTGACACGCCAGTCGTGAGTTGTGTAACAAGAGAGTTGTTGTAAAGACATGCAACAGAGTGAGTCGCGAACAGTTGTAAGTAGTAAACTGCTGGACTGATGTAAACTGACCGCTGTTTGTTATTGTCATCGACCTTGATACGCTGATTGTGTACGTAACGTAATGCTGCTGTAATCTATAAGTGTATTTCTACGGAAATAATGGAAATTTGCAATATCTGCAACTCGGACTTTTAATTCTACGAACCCACAAAGTCACAATATTGATCTCTAGACATGCCTGTCTATCAAAATATATTTCAGATTTTAGCAGTATGATTATGAAATCTTCCACTGGGAAGACCTTTATAGAGGCCCATCAGATTAGAGCTGTTTCACAATTCCTTTTTCTTATGTTGGTGACACTGGAGGTATAACTCCAATGGTAGATCTATAGAATTAGTCACATTCAAGGAATGTGGTGCCCTAAATATTCTAAACGTAGATTTAAGTGTTATTTCCTGAAAGCTTGATCTAAAGTATTTATTTGGACTTAAGGGGTACCTAGTGCAATGGGATTATTATTGTGTGGAACGGTAAACATTCCTTACAATCGCTCTTCTCAGTTAGCGTAAGTACAGAATTTAACTTGGGAAAATGCGCATCACTTCCTTATTTCAGTTTTCGCACGCATACCGTAAGTTAACACTTGAATACTGTGATTCTTTCACACATTCGAGTAATTACTATGTGTTTCAAATTGGAAGAGTTCTGGCTTGTAACGAATCGCATGCGTTAGAGCCTTGAGCGTTGCCACCTCGTTACCCAAACTCTTTTTATATTACCCTCTCTCTCGTACAATTGCTAGTGTTCTTGGCGCTAGACGTAAGGGAACTCAAACTGAATATTCCAAAGCTTTATAATGCAGTTGTTCAAATCACAATTGTAGCATGGACATTCGTATTTTACGCACATGTTTTAAATATATAGTTTAAAAATAATAATTATGTATAAACTACCAATTTTCTAATCTAACGAAACTGGCAGCGGCGTATCCATATAGCTATGTGTAAATGGTAGCAGGTCTGCGTCACGTTCAAGAGGTCCCGAGTTCAAATTGATTAAAAATCCTGTTTATTGACTTGATTTAATAATGGAACAAAGGGATTTTACAGTCTTACGCCTTCCTCCGACTTTAACCCAATAGAGCTGTCTGGAATTAAACAAAGATTGCAGCAAACAAGTACTTCGATTACTTTGAGTAATCTGAAAGCTATGACAACAAGCTGCAAGCTCAAATAAAACAAATTTATTGGGTAGCAGCATGCAGGCAAGTAAAATGAATTGAGCAAGATTTTAAGCGCCGAGATGGGTTAATGAAGGAAACAATTGAAGATATAATTATAAACGTGGGTCTAGAGAGCAGCGATGATGACGATAAAGACTGCAATCGTGATGAATGTTATTTTGAGAATATGAATATTGAAGCAAAAGGACGCAATGACATGGATATAGCAAATGAGGGACCTGAAACAAACATTCCCAGACGTGCTGCTTCCGAGAAATAACGCGAAGACATCAGCAGGCGTGTACTGTTTTAATTGCGTGACTGTACATTCCCAGTATCGCCTTTCCCCTCGCTTCCCCTCACTCCCCGCGGTTCCCAGAGCTTCATGGAGTATACAAAACAGTGCTGCCCTCCTTCAAGTGCATTCCTATCTTGGCCGACTAGTAGCTGTGCATTAGTTATGAAACGTTAGCAACAATATTAACGTTATATGCCGCTTTGCGTGAGAGGCTTGCTATATATGAAAAGTAAAACATGAATCTTTTACGATATGTATCATGTTTTTATGGATGAAATAAACAGATACGACCACAAAATTGTAAATCACTATTACAGTTAGAGGCTTTTAAGAACTTAATAATTCTTAGTTTTATTTTTTATCTACCTCAAAATGAATAACACACATTCAAGTTTATAGTTTCAATTCTGGACTCAAACCAGAAAACTTGATTTCACCAACAGATGTTAAAATCGACGTTAATCAATGTAACGTAACAATTGTCACAGAGCTAAAACTAATGTTAAATTTCGCGCATTTCACCAACCTGTTTTCTGAAAATGTTAACAAACCTGTGTTAACGCCAAGAAACTTGTAAATATCACAGCTATAGAAGGCTATGGATGAGCTGCGATGCGCTTTTGTTTTCAATTTCGTCTGCACAAATGGCGGATGAACAAAATCATAAATAAAGCCGTGAGACAAATTTCTCATCGACGGAGAAAGAATTGTTAATTGGAATGGTGACGAAGTGTAAGGATATCGTGGAAAATAAGAAGACAGATGCAGTGAATGTAAAAGAGAAAGATGTCGCGGGGAAAATATTGGAAACGACTTTAATTCAAATGCATGTGTCACTACTACAAGCACCAAATAACTTGTCAGTATTACGTAAATTTAAACCGAGGTGCGAAGAACAAGTGGCTTAAACGTTTCAAAACGGGAGGTGAACAATGTATTATCCACATAATTCAGTGAATTATAAAATCGCAAAGTTATTAATACTTGAAGCAAAGGCGAGATTGGCGTATTCCTTTCGATGCATATTCTAACTCATTATTAAGTAAATTTAAAACGAGGTGCGAAGAAGGACAAGTGACTTGAACGTTTCAAGACGGCAGGTGGACAGTGTATTATCCACATAATTCAGTGAGTTATAAAATCGCAAGGTTATTGATACTTGAAGCAAAGGCGAGATCGCCATATTCCTTTCGATGCATGCTCTAACCTCTCTTGTACTTCCGCAGTAACCTTCATAGCAACATGTTTCGACAGTCTATACCCCCGTAAAACAATTTTCTTTGGATAGTTCCTCAAAATCATTTCTCCTTGAGCCGTACTCTATTATGAATGCCATTTAGACGGTCTTAAATATAGCAAATCGACATCAACAGCTGAGTTCATGCTCGCCATCTTGACTATTTACAATTGTTAAGGACTTAACATCAGAAATTCGGCTTGTTAGTTTAACATGAGATTTAACACGAGTGTTACGCTAACACTTGTTGGTGAAATGCAATTTTTGTTTTAACCATTGCTAAACTCGTGTTAAGTCTTAACATTTGTTGGTGAAACCCCATTCTGACTGAATAAATGGAAATGAATGCAAGAGCGGTGCGCTAACTTTCTTAACCGGAGCGGTCACGTGGGGTACTCTATACCCACATTCGTTTCTCAATATTTTAGTCATATTAGTATACTTTAAAATGTAAAGATAATTACATTTTAGGCCTATTTTCTTTATTAAGATGCAGTTAATTTTTGTAAAAAAGGTTACGAATTGTTTCCAGACACACTGGATTTGAATGCAATCTGAACAAATTCGTTACACTGTCGTATAAACGGAATGCATGAGTTACAGTTTTCTGATATAAAAGCACGCAAACAGATAAAAAAGAACTTAGTAATAGTCTGATGGAAAGTAGCCCCATATGTCACACTTTTAAGAGTGTAAGTTAAAATCGGCAGTGCCGTAAAAAGGTGAGACATCATCTCTAGGAATTCTTGCTGAACTTTTCGGTCCATGAAATTGTTTTACTATGTTCCTCCTCTTTATTTCACCTCCCTTCGAAAATTCCACTCTTCTCAGTTTGAAATAGCTATCTTTACCAGAAGAACAGTTTTCAGAAGAAAGAGACATAGATTCCTCTACATAACTTTGTTCAAAATCAGCATTGTGGTCCATTTTTTTCAATTACTACCTCTTCACTTGACTCGCCGCTGTCTATTAGATCGTCTTCTGGCAGTTTATTGAATAGCTTCAACGTTTCCCCTGGAGTTATTTTCCTATGGGAAAATGCTACAGTATAATAGCTACTAATATTATTGCACGTACACAAACCCACATGTTTGTAATTATGACAACAAGTCAGTAAAATGAGATTACTCACGTGGACAGGTGCGTGGGGAACATTATACCCCAGCTCTACAATGCTAAAGAAACACGACTATAAACAACCTTTCACACCTGCACAACAGGAGGTGACTGTATGAACACACGTTCAAAAGAACAATGAACAAATAGCAAGCATAAAAGATTGATGCAACCATTAGCAATGTTGTCATATGCAAAAATGTAAGACTGGGATACCTTATACACCAGCGCGCCCTCAACTGGGTTAATGCTTATAATATAAAATATTAACACTAAAAATTATTTGAATTATACAATATATTTCCTTACATTTTAGTTGTTGTATCTTTATTGTTTTACAGATAACTGAAAAATTGAACAGTGGATAAGGTATTCTTGTTATTTTGTTATTTTTAATGTTGCAAAATGAATGGGCTTTAGATCAGAACACTGTAAGTATTTTCCACTAAAATTTATTACTTTATGTGGCGTCGTGGCGTCTGTTACCAAAATATCAGTCGTTTGTTCACTACCAACATAGACACATTTACATGCTACCAACATCATTATTACATGTTACTAGCAGAACGGCTATCCACGAAGTAATTGATAGTCAAAGAGATTATAATATGTCTTTGATACATCATTACAGTAGGTGTTACTGAAAAATAATATTTTTTCCTCACAAATTGTACCTTTATTCTTCTGCTTGACTTGCTATATTGACTCTAGGAGAGATAATTCGACTATTTGCAGAGATTATTCATGTCTAACAAAAAAGCCTGATATTCAGTAATTAAGTATAGCGTAATAATATATATTTTCTTATGGTGGCGGATAAACATATTTAACGTTTACCTCATTGCTACGAATTACACTAAAATGACTGAGAAAGCCAATATTACAAACAAATATATTCACGAACAAATAATACAAATTTATATTATCTCTCTCGTTTGTTCCTGGTGAAATCCATCAGAGGAAAACTTTGTTTCTTTGTTTAAACCAAAAGTCAGCACAAGGTTCTATCGTTCAATGCATTTAGCTTGTCATAACTTGAATCAGCCAATCAGAATTATAAACTTTCGAGCTCCAAAACCACACTGCTCCCCCTGTTCATGTCGGGAGTTAGTACCTTGTGTTGCTTAGCACATTATTCCCTAGAGTGGAGTACACCGGGAGAAATGGCGGGAATCTATAATGAAAGAATATGTTGCCATACCTCAGTAACAAAAGCGTGTCTACATGACAATAAACAATCTAGCGGAGTACGGGGCAAATGAGCCCTACCTTCCTGGTTTTGTTTCTAAGTTATGTGATATTTATATCCAAGTTTCCAGAATATTATAAATTACAGCTAGTACATTCAACAATTAAAAATATAAAATAAACTACCTTAATTTGGTTTGTAGTTTAGTAAAATATAAAAACAGCTCAGAAAGTGAAAGAACCAGGTGTGTTTTCATACATCTTGTATAATACCTAAAAATTGCGGCGACATTTATTTAAATCTGTTAATTACTTTAAAGTTGTATGACATTACATAGATAGTGCAATAAAACATACAAGGTATCTACATATCTGAACAAAAATATTCACTGAGGTGTTATGTATTTCATCACCTAGCACCTCTGCAAAAGCTAATTTCAAAACCTTTGTACCTTCATTCACTTCATAACACTGCTAATTGTTAATTCCAAACACTGCATATGGCAAGATGAAATCAAGTAAAGACACAGAAGCAACAGAGTAGTAAGTTTTACAGTTCAAATGCATGTATCACATACATTATCGCCTTTGCCAGGTTGGTTATCTATGTATTCCTTGTATTCCTGGGTACATGTATTTCACTGCAACCAGTTTGACCGACATTAAACCATATATTATCTTGTTTAATGATATTTGAGCATCATGTCTTGTCCATCCCACCTCCTCCACCCTGTCAGTTTTCCCTTTTGGACCATATCTGCAATATGAATTACGCTAAGCTCCAGGTCATAGCTTCAATTAAATTAAAACATGCGGTAATGTTTATCAAATGTCTAAATAAACTAAACATAATATGAGATATTTGTCAACATGAATGAAGGAGCAAGTCTAACTTGCAATATTCTGGTCCCGCTTCCACTACTCAGTATAATATGATCCCTTTCATAGAAGTTACAACAGCTATTCTAGTGGCACTGCACCAGAAGAAACTACACACACTGTCATTGCCCAAGTGTTATAGTCTGCTTTGGATTTGCACTGCTTCAGTACAATACACACGCTTCTATTCACAGCAGTTCTTACGCCAAAATCACGTAAATCCAATAATAATGTCGCCGATCGCATTGTTGGTTGGTGCCGCGGCCGCAAGCAGCAGCCGGTGCGTGGGCGAGCGCTGAACGTTTGCCAAGAGAGAGAAAGAGACAGAGATAGTCTGGAATTTCCGAGCTGCCATCGTGATTGTCATCCAACGTTTTACTGCATTCTAGAACAACTGCTGGGGTATAAAAAGCCTCACATGCTGTGATTTGATTCAGCTGCAATTTGTAGTTGTCAATTGAGTGTGCTGCTATGTGGACCTTTGAACTGTACAGGTCGGACAATGGTTTTGTGCCTCTGAGGACCGTCTGCGCACTAGTCTAAAGCCAGTTGCCGAGCTTACACTCTCGGTCATGCGCAGTGCACTGAAATGGCCAGTATCGTGGAGAGGTTTGGCCGAGTAATATCAGTGTTCTAACGCTTCGTCGTCGACACGTTAAAATTTTACAAATTTTATTACATTTTGTAAATGTGATTATTAATCACACTGTGTATATATATGTATATATATACTTATTTAGACAAAAACGCCCCCCAATTCAAAGTAAACTTGGTGGGAAAACACTTCACAGCCAAACACGTGAAGTTGTTAATAATGTCCATCTCTTTATGGCCGCACCGTGGCTCAGTGGTTAGACCGCTTGGCTCTCACCAAGGCGGCCCGGGTTCGATCCCAGGCGACAGCAAAGTGAGATTTGTGATGGACAACACGGCGCTGGGGCGGGTTTTCTCCGGGACCTCCGGTTTCCCCCGCCATCTCATTCCACCGGTGCTCCATCTTCATCTCATGTATCATCAGTGTCACCGCCTGCGGTGCCATATGTAGTAAAAGCGGACGTTAAACACTACACACACATTTTCCATCTCTTTATGAATCGGGAAGCAGCTTCTGGCGACATTCTAATACTAGTGAAGAAAGTACAAGAGAGCGTGAGTGCGGCAACAAAAGTTCCTGAAAGAACAGTCCGTAAAATAATTAAAGAAGGAGCAAAATGTGAGGAACAAGGGACCTCCTGTGGAACACCTGGAAAGGTACATCCTGTACCAAAAAGGATCACTGACATTGATGATTTTGATAGGTGTGTAATTTGCCAAACAATTTATAATTTTTATATTCAGGAGAAAACTATGCCGACTGTCAAAAGTCTGCTCCTGAAACTTCAGAATTCAATAAACTTTAAAGGAGGAAGCACAGGTTTGAAGATTATTTTACGTGGCATGGGGTTCAGATGGAAGAAAACAAGGAACAATAAGGTCTTGTTACAGGAAAGACATGACATAAAAGATTGGCGCGTGTCATATTTACGTGCCATAAAAGGAAGGAAGGCCGATTATCTATGAAGATGAAACTAATCTTCATAGCACTCACACAAGGCCAAACAACTGGAGCGACGACAGCAGCTCTGGTTTATTAGTTGCTATTGCAAAGGGACCAAGTCATTATAGTCCATGCTGGAGGACAATTGGGTTTGTTCCTGGAGCATTTTTGATGTTCCAGTCAAATAAAAAACCCGAAGAATATCATGATGAGATGAATGGGAGGAATTATAAAAAATGGCTAATTGAGAAACTAATTCCTAATTTGCCTCCTAAATCACTTTTAGTGATAGATAATGCTCGATATCATAACGTGAAGATCGATAAAGCTCCTAGCAGCTGCTCCACAAAAAGAGCTATGCAAGAATGGCTTAAAGCAAGAAACGTGCCCTTTCAAGAAAAAATGTTGAAAGTAGAGCTTTACAGCCTCATCAAGGCACATAGCCATCACATAAAGCGTACGTGATCGACGAGTTCATATCCCAGCATGGCCATTCAGTGCTGAGGTTACTACTCACCCGACCTAAACCCCATAGAACTTATTTGGGCCGACATCAAACAATGGATAGCAGATCGTAACACAACTTTTAAGTTACAAGATGTCATGAATTTGTGTGAGCAACGGGTTGCAAATATTGTTGAAGAAAAGTGGAAAAATGCTGTCTGCATGTTGAAAAAAATTGAAAACGATTACATTGAAAAAGAAGGAATCTTCGAAAATGTAATTGAGAGCTTCATAGTGCAGCTATCTTGAGACAGCGACAGTAATTGCAGCGAAGGAGAGGAAACAGAAGACGAAGAAGGGGAGGAAGAAGAATTTCACGATGACGATAATGAGTTGTCAGGTGTAGAATATCTGGCAGATGATTAGAATGCGTTGTTGACTAAACTCTGTGCGAGTGCGTGTACGTGGGTGCGTGCGTGTGTTGGAAGCGAAGAGAAACAAACTGGACCAGAATATTTAAAGTTGTTTATAATTATAACATTAACCTCATGTTCTGTGATGAGTGCAATACGTTCACCTGTGAGCAGCACGACCTCGCACCCACCAGAGCAGCCTGCCCGCCTCGGTAGCGTAGATGGTAGCGTGTCCGCCTCACGTTCAAGAGGTCCCGAGTTTGAATCTCGGTCAAGATGAGTTACCTGGATAAGGTTTTCTCCGGGGTTTTCCCTTATCCTGATTGCCGAATATCAGGTAATTCTAAGCTCCACGGACCCCGGGCTCATTTGAGCATCATTTCACCCATTCCATTCATCGTCTGACATGACTTAACGTTGGAGGACGTAAATAACAAAAAAAAAAAAAAAAAAAAAAAAAAAAAAAAAAAAAAACAGAGCAGCCTCATTCTGCGAATGAACAACAATTCGGTGAGTCACATTATACCATGTTTACCTTCTTTTATTCTTTTTTCTGATTTATTTTGAGCTGTTTTCTGTTTTACTGTTTATTTGCCATTACATACACAACATTTACAAGACTAAATACACCCATACCCTGCCGAGGCGGGAGTCGAACTGCAGTCCTCTACGTGACAGACCACCAGTGCCAAACACTAAGGACCATGGCCACGAGAACCGGCAAACTCGCTTTCAGGTGCTACAAGCCACAATGGCATAACCTCAGATTTTTATTTTCCCACAAATTAAAACATTTGTGATATCAAAGTAGTAGGAGTAAAAACGTAAAGAACATGAAGTAGTAAAGAATTTCTGTTGTTTCTTAGAAGGTAAGATGAGCAAGTGCTTATATATCTTAAGGTATGCGATTTACTAAAGCCGAGTTTGCGAAATATGGCCGTGCTGCATTGTCTCCCATCTTCCAGCGCCAGCAGAAGGTGCAAGTGACGTTTGGGTATAGCCTCTCCTCGGTGCGCGAAGAAAGTAGGTCACGAGCACAAAATCACTGGCAGTGAATTCTTTTGTTTGTTTACGTATGGCAGACGACCTTGAGGACTGCCTTTGAGATCAGTGGGCCGTCTGTGTTAAACGCGTGAAAGTGACAAGTGACTGATAGTGCGCAAGTGACGATGACGATGGTGAGGACGTTTGACAGAGTGACGACGAGCTCCTCACCATCCCTCTAGAATAATCAGGCACATTAACATCTATTGCTATTTACTTGCTTTTACTAAATAGCAATATATGTTTGGATTTTAATCAGAAGCTCTCGCTATGTATGTATGTTGGAACGCTCCACTTCGTCCACTCGACCCTTTCTAGCGTTTACAACTACAAATAAAATGACAAACTGTAATACGTAAACCAACTGCACAATAGTTGAACTTCATTTAAAAAGTGATAATTGATTAATAAACAGGGATATCAAAAAATTACATTAGCGCGACGAACTTATGCATCAACCTAAAACGTACTTTTCAACAAGAGAAATGTTTTTGGCCCAAGGTGATACAATATAATGTTCGAGTAAATGGCTCTTTATTACCCGGTCCGCAAGCCCGCGTACCCTAAAGTGCCAACTTTGATGTTTCGTGGCACAGATGATCACGGGATCGAGTATTTCCTAGGTCTTTGGCGTTTTGGTGAGTAAACACCGAACGGCAACAAGTAAATAAGGAGAGAGTAGGAGTTAAATATATAGATAAAAGAAACGGCCGTTCTTGAACTTTTTCATCACATTGCTTGAAAAATGACCTTTAGATTACGTATAATAATGCTAAACTTTTGTATTGAAATGCTTGATATGATATTTACAACTCCAATCTCCAACTCGATCGCCACCAGTAGCGCTGGTCCCTGCATAGCGGGTGATAGTTCACCCATTGTAATAACTAGATGGCGCTGAGAGCCTAATCGCATTTTATGAAACAATTTTTCGATTTGTTTTAAATATTTCAAAAGAAAACCGTATGAGCGTTTTATATCTATTTGAATATTTACAACGTATTTGTATAAACTAAAAAATCAGGTTTTATAAGCATTTTAGACGAAAATAAACCAAATAGGTGTACTTACTGTGGAACAGAATCATATAAATTCTAATACAAGTGATACAGTTTAAGTAACAAAAATTATAAGACATTCTACTCCAGAACATTGAAATCACAGATTGTAATATAGGTTATTTAGTTCTAGTAACAGAGAATATATAAGCCGTTCAATCCCTGAAGGCGACGACGACGGAGAATGCACTAGAAGCTAATTTCGAGATTGTAGAGGACAGGGTCCCTAGCAATCTACCATTTGGAAACTCCTCACATATTTGCGATATTTCACTGCTCTTATAAACAACATGCCTGTGTAGCGTAGGTAGTAATTAACATGTCTACCTTACGTTGAAAAGATCCCGAGTTTGAATCCGGATCTGGATAAGGTTTTTATGACTTCAAGTTGTGGGACGTAAATAAAAAAGTAAGAGAAACCTCAGTTGTACTTTGCAGCTTAGATCCAAAAACTCCTAACTGCACAAGCATGCCTGCCTTTGTTAGCACTCATATTGGTAACTCTTGTGACAAAGCAAGAAGTATAAACAAGTATGTTACCGGATGGGGCAAGCACTTGATTAGCTACGGCCAAGTTAAGAACAGAACTCTTCAACCAAAACATTATCACTTGGATTATCTGCATTTATACTATAGAGTTTAATATTGACATTACAGCATGCTACTTCTTTTAAATGAACATTTATCTTTATTTTTCCTTACGTATTTTCATTATGATCTCGTACATTCTTCACCACTTTGGCCCAATTCCTGTAGCTGGTCAGTAGTTAAGAAATGTTAGCAAGAAAATTAACGGTATATGACACTTTGTGTGAGTGGCTTGCTATACCTGAATAGTAAAACAGGAATCTTGTCACATATGCATCATGTTTTTATGGATGAAATAAAGATACGATCAGAACGGTGTAAATTAGTGTTACAGTAAGAAGCTTTTGAAAACATAATCATTTGAAATCTTATTTTTTTATTGCATCCTCAAAATAAATAACATACATTCAGATTGTAAGCTGCAGTTGTGGACTTGGACAGAAAACCACAACAAATGTAAATAGTAGGCGTATCCCACTCTGACTGAATAACTTAAAATGAATGCAATTATCATTAATGAGTTTAATATAAAATGTCAACACTAAAATTAATTTTAATTATTAAAATCTTGCTAGTCTGGCACAACAATTCTGGTCACATTGTATCTTTGTTTATGAATGGTTCGTATTCTCTATTTATTCTAGAGTTCAAAGCAGCATTATTCAGCTACTCTTCCATGAAAAAGTGTATCAGCTGGATCAATGAGACGCGATCCATCTCCTTCTCCCCTTACTACTGCTAGAACAATCCAATAGAGTTTATGTAGGCTCAAATTATGTTGCAAACAGAAATAATATTTTAAACTGACTGAAGTTGAACGACTTATTCACGAAGAAATTGGCAAGGAACACAATAAGACTGGGAAAACTGCGTGAGACATCAGATAAACTACAAGAAGACGACTTTTGGAAAGAAATAGCACGAAGCGAGATTTTGGAACCTATCATTATAAATTTGCAGTACTCAGACGTTGAAGACAATTACAATGTGGAATTATCTCTTAACGTAGGTAACATTCAGAGCTATATGGATGCACCGCTGGTATTTTCATTGGATTAGAAAAATAACTAATTCATAAACTATAATTCATTTTAAACTAATTATTTAAACCATTTGCGTAATATACGGTTATCCATGTTGTAATTGTGATTTCAACAACCGCATTATTATAAAACTTTGGAAAATTCAGTTTGCGTTCCCTTACCACTAGCGCCATGAGCACTCGCAAGTGTGCGAGAGAGAGGGAGATATAAAAAGAGTGGGGATAACGAGTTGGCAACGGTGAAGGTTCTAACGCATCTGATTCACTACAGGCGAGAGCTCTTTCCATTCGAAACACATAATAGTCCAGAACTACGTTGTGACTAAAAAGCATAGTGAACAGTGCTACAATTGTAATATGGTGTATAAAAAGCTTTGCTGGCTTGCACTTTATCGATATTCAATATCTCATTTGCTAAAAAGGAAGTCCTGAAATTTAAATTCAAATTTTATTCCTCACCATAAAAAGAAAATATTTACCGAATTACTGAAAATCTGCCTAGATGTTTCTTTTGCTGTGAAAGAGAGGGCATGTGCAGAGGAAGAAGGCCATATGCTCAATCTGGACAAAAATGTCCACCTTTGTTCTGTACGTAATGGTGTCCAGTTACAGTGCCAATACCAGTCCCAGAAAGTGATGCAGGTTAAAATGAATATCTTGCACTGTAATGGTATGTGACAGCATAGAAAAGCAGGATGTAGGCGAATAATCACATTTTCAAATGAAAAGGCATAGTATAAAATATAGGATACTCCTTTTGTTCTTGAACCTGTGTAAATTGTACTGTTGTTTGTTGTTTGTACTGTTCCCTAGCATGAGCTATGGCTCTGGGAACCTTTTCAGATAACAATAAATAAATAAATAAATTTATAAGCAGGTAAATCAAAGCTGTAATGATAGGAGAGGCACAAAGTTTAACTAAGCAAACGTCATTTACAGCAAGTTCCGTATTCTCAGCATTATTAAGAATCCCAGAAGTCCACACTTGAGGCGTTTTCCGGTCGCTTGTTAATTTTGCGGCAACCTTAGGGAATTTGCAAATCTTATCGACTATTTTTGTGGTTGTTGGGGTTGATAGGTTGATTTCTTATTGCTGGGCTTCTTCTCTGGTCGTTTCCGCATGCTGGGTATAGAGAATTCAGGGCAATGTGACGAGAGAAAGTACCAGTACACCGATGACTAATAGCAGTTTAACATATATGTACTATTTATTGATACTGTCCACCGATGAGAACGGTTCCACCACACACGCACCTTAAATTTGCACCCGTCATACTCCTCTGCTAGACTCCTTCTGATGCTTTGTCTCCTTGCTTTTACCCGCTTCGAAAGGGGTGAGTACCAGTGGCGGCTTGTGGCCGGAATGTTTGGGGGGCGTGGAAACGGTTTTACTTGCTAAGTATTGAGAAAAATAAATTATTACACCTGTATATTTTAAGAACCATTTTCTCCAAATTCTACCGCTTTAACCCACGGAAATAGTGGTTGTCATTTTGTGATATATACCTCAGAAATAAGTACAAGAAACCCTACACAATCTTTGCCCAAAGCTGTATATTAATATGCATGAAACATATAAAAGGATGTTATAAGAACATCATTCAAGCTCAAACAAATCAAACATAAGCTGCCACCACACCAGTGTAATTCCTATTTTCACATATTCACGCGCACACCACTGCATGTACAGACATTAATTCTCGTATTTGGCATTTTTCAATTTATCATGAATTACGCTTTTTGTTTATTTATATGTTCTTTAATTTAATGAAATTTTCCATCACTATTTCATCAAAATCCTGCATGTTATTGATACGGGCCTTATTCATTAACAGCATTGCTAAAGCATTGCATCTCTAGTTTGGCATTGTATTTCTTAAAAGCGTTTTTTTTTTTTTTTTTTTTTCCTTTACAGAGTGGAAAACCAACGTTCAGGTTCCGCAGTCTCCTCGGCGTTCTTATGACAATTTTCAAAGGTTTTGTGACTTCACTAAACACTGAGGAAGGTTTATTTTCGTATATGAAATGAAAACGTTTCAATGCTCCTTGAATGTTAGTCATTTCTTCTGTAAATTAGCTCCAACTCTGTGCGTACAAAATAGAGACGGGCAATTCTTGCATCACTCACGCCCGTGCTCGGATGCAACGGCAGCGCGAATAGGGAGGGGTAATTGGGAGGGGAAGAAGGCAGCAGGTTCATTGTATTTAAAGACAAATGAAGTATTCAAGATAACCAGAGAACACGTTTATGTTAATGTACTACATTTGGCAGAAACATAATAATTTTGGAACAAAGAAGGCTATTCCAAGCAAACTGTTTCATATTGCTGCATTTAAAACTTTCGTGTCAAAGTTTAAGTTAGAGAATGTGAACGATACGCATCTACTGGGGTAAACAGACCTGTTTATATACACAGGCAGAGTGCTAAAAGGAATGCACATTTCTGGTGGAACATACATACAATTGGTAAAACTCTTCTTGTGCCTTTGGTCAAACAGGATAAAAGCATTTTCTGCAGCCAATGAGACATTGATTTCATCCAGGTTATACGATTATGTTTAATTGTTGGTGGGCAAACAAGGTCTTACCGGGTGAGAGGTGTGTGCACTTAAGTTGAACTATTCCTACAGTTTAGTGGATCCGGAACAAGGACCATATCTAACGGCATAAAAAGAGAAAGTGAAGGATTCAGGGCTGATATGTCAGATATAGATCCAAAATACCACATTTTGTTAGGCGCGTAGTCGAATAATCCTGTAAGAAGAGCTAACCCTGGAAGGAAACTCCCAATTAGCATTTTAGAGCAGACACGAGCATATAACCATCCTGAAATAAGTACCTAATTTACAGGGAATAAATTAATGAGCTTCACCATTTATTCACAACATATTCTAACCTGAAGCTACTTCTAAAAAGGATAGATTTATGTTGACATTCAAGTATTAAAAGCTACATTTAATAAAGGATAATTTACTAAGAAGGGTGAGATATCTATAAGTCACTTGCAGTCACGCTGAGGTTTGCCAGGCTCTTTCTGAACATATTCCTTGACTTTTAGAAGTTGAATGCCCATTTTATAACCTTTTCATAATGATCTTTATTAATTAATAATAATAACAACAATAATAATAATTAATAATAATAATAATAATAATAATAATAATAATAATAATAATAATAATAATAATAATAATAATAATAATAATAATAATAATAATAATAAACCTACGTTCTACAACTTCTTAAACACAAGGAATTAAACCATTTCATTCATTCATTTCTATTAGTATTAGCTAATACATATAAAAATGTCACAGGCATTTTGTTACATATGTTTTATTGTCAAACATTCATCCATCCAGAAAAGTTATCTATTGTTATGAGCATGAAACCTGATAATACAGCCAAATATCTTTTAAGTGAATTTAAATGTCCATAGGCGTATTCAAATATACATAAAGATCAAAACATATTTCACTTTATGCTTTAGAACCGAGTCTTATCCTTCACAAAATAAAAAACTGATATATTATTAACTGACTGTGCATACCACAAAAATTGATGATTTCCCAACATCTCCGTAGCCAAAATGGAACCAGATCTGACATAAGACTATATGAAGTACATTTGTTGGTCTAATGGTATTTTAGTGCTGCTCTTGAGGGCAGTTTCTTGCACGTACGGATCAAGCAATGTCGTGGGTAAACTGGTATTCTTAAACCTGGAAGACAGCGGCACTTCTCCGACTATGTACCTATAGGTGGTTACACCCTGGTGATCGGCAAGCACATAGGTGGACTTGTGGATGCTGCAAGTAGAGTTGTTGACCACGAAATGCACGTTGAGGTGGCTGTGTTTGGGTGAAGTAGTGTGATGGTTTCTGTATCTTTGTGACAGTGATAGCAGAAGGAATTACTGTCCCTGGTCAGCTCGAGTCCTGCGACGTGTTTATAGGTGCCGGGCAGCCTCTGGTGCTCCATGAGCAAAATACAGTGTGGCTCCCAATATATCGGAGTTGAGGAGAGTATGCTACAGCTGATGTTAAAGGCTCTCACTGATACAATCTTCCAAGGAAGGCATCACCAGCTGCTTCACCATCTGAACGAGTAGTTCTCAACATCCATTGCTCCAGATGACATCTTCAAGAGTCAGGATCTCTTCTTACCGTAACTTAGCACTGATGTTGATGATTTGTGTTTAAGGGCGCTCAACTATAAGGTATTTTGCGCCATTAACTTAGCACTGAACGTATGTGGCACTTGTAAATATACAGCTACTACTTCATTTTAAAGAGTTTAACGCAAGAATTTGTGTTTTGAACCTAAAAAGCAAGCGTTACACTTAGCTGGTGAAGTAGCAAAATCACTGAGAATTTTGGTTGCTATGCCCACACAATCAACAAAATGTCCTTCTAGGGGGCCTTGGTTTCATCCAGATTTAGATTAAGGTTAGTAGTGGTCAACTTTCAATACACTTTTCTTTTATTAACTTTGGTTATGGCTTCCATGAATGTGCAGTAGCAGAAATTTTATAGATTACATTCACATGACTCACTACCCACTATCGGTTAGTTTGGTATAGTTGTACGAATTTTTCATTCTGAGGCTTACTTCTCTATCTGCTTCGTGTTAATCCAAATAAATATTTAGACAAATAATTGCTTTACACATTTCGTTACAAATTATTTTTATAAATACTCATCCTGTACTTCAAGTTAATCGAGATATACATTTGCATAGATTTTATAATTGCAATATTGTTTAAGTAAAAAAAAAAAAAAAATACGCATATACTGCAGGTTTTACTGATAGACAAATATGTTAGGAGGTGCCGCCTATATGATGGCTATCAGTTCCGCTTTAATTGACTTTAATAAAAACCGTAACAGCCAGGTTTTAAAGATATATTTAAAGTTTCCTAAAACCTTTTCGTGTAAGTGTTAGTCCTGAATGATAGGATCTTTTTAAAGGTCTTTTTTTGCATTCTCGGAAGATGGTATAATTGAGTACCAATATTGGTACTTTAAGTGGCTCTGTGGTTTTGAGTAGCGCGGTTTACTCACACATATGGACGTTTATCTAAAACTGCATAATTTACTGTCAGTGGTTTCTAAATATGTTTCCGGTGGAATTTCTTTTTTTTTTTCGCTGCACAGTGCAATACGTTCCTTACACGTAAGTAATAATGAATGCATATTTATTTCAAAATGACAGAAGTATTGAACAATTCAAACCGATGGACACGATATGTGTCTGAAATAGCTGATGCCACAAACGTGTTATTTTCCAACACCTAAAGATGTAGATGTCACCGTGAACCCCGGGTAAGTAAATGATTAACCTTTTAGTTAATTGATGGAAATTAACCATTTCTTCACACCATTTTGATAGAGTCAACATATATTTCTATAGGGTAACAGATAAAACAAAACAAAAGGACAATGTATTACCCGTCTCACATTTTGTCCTTTTTCTATTTACGAATGTCTGTATGGCGTGGGCTACGTCTAGTTTAGTGTGTGTTGTATACGAACGGTATGGGAGGGTCCACTGTTTACGAAATGTAGTCCGTGTGGGTTTACGATGCAGAGGTCAATGTGTGTATCGGAACAGAATGACAGCGCTCTGTGTTATGAGCGAGACTGTCTAATCACTTACTGAGTATTTATAGCACTATATCTCCTATTCTATAAATTGACCTAGACGCGTTCTAGGAAACTTCTGAGCAAAATATGGCAATATTTAAAAAGATGAAATCATGACAAATGTGATAAACAAAATTAAAGGAAAGGAAAAGATACCTTAGTACTGGAAAATAAACATGGTAGTATAAATATACAAAGTAAACGGAGGTGAAAACAAGACAGGGAACAACAGGGAAACAAGCTTATGTTTAATAGGTAAAGTATACTAGGGATATTAACTAACAGGTTAAGGGATTGGGCGGTGTCAGAAGAAAGGATATGGGTATTCAAGGCAGGATTCAAAAAAGGAACGCAAAGAGTAGATAATGGTTTATAATAGACAATTATTTACATATCTGAGTAGGAAAAGAGGCAGACTATATCTGTCTTTTTGCACATCTTGAAAAAGTATGTGATATAAAATCGAGTACATATTCAAATTTACTTCAAGGCTAAGTACACACTATCTTTGCGATTCGTTCTTCTTTTCTTAACTACTGGCAAGGTCGAGTAAAATCATAACCTGCTATGTAAGAAATTTCACTTAAAAGAGAGCATGGCGTGGTCCATCAAGGTTAAAAGGTTAAAGGGCACACTTATTTTTCTCCTACTAAAGCTTTTCTTTCTGAAAACTCAAAAAAGACAGATATGGATAACAAGACATGTTTTTGTGTTTAATTTGCAGGAAATTGAGGCACTGAGCTTCAATTATATCTTACAAGTAGTAACACAGTTTTATGCACAACCACCTAATCTCAGGATAATTCCAACAAACGAATATTTATCGATATTCTGGTAGGTATTAAAAACATTTACTTAACAAAATATAAACCATTAAAGCCGGTAAGTTTTGACTGTCCATAAAGCAGATATCTGTATCACTATTAACCGTTACCGACTGTGACCTAGAGGGTTGCTTGGTTCTTTCTAAATACATTCCTCGATTTTTAAGAAGTGGACGCCCATTTTAAAAGATTTTTAAACTGCTGAAAGTACGGCGAGGACAGGCTGGCTAGGGACGTACTTATAGTATACCACAGGAGAGAAAGTCTCCGGGGAATGAGATCCAGGGGGGTTGGAGAAGGTTCCTACACCGTCCCTCGGTAGCTTATGTCACCCCATGTCAGTTCAGTTACAGACCATTCAAAAACATTCTGACGGCTTCTACTTTTGTGAATGGATCTTCTCGATTTTAGTGTACAGAGTGAACATGGCGCATGTTTCTTTAACAATTCTGCTTCGTGTGTAGCATGCGTTCTCTGTCACACACATTCACTCTCTTCCCACGGTGGAAGGGGCGCATTCCTTTCAGAAAGCTTCTTTGCGTTGCTGAACAGTAGGTATACTTTTAAAGGAGCAGAGATGGACCTATATAAGGAAGAAAATCTTGCGTTCTCCAGAGCAATACATTTTTCACTTGGAACAAATGCAGATCTAAAACCCATTTAACCAAATAGAACCCTTTCTATTGTTCCACAGGACAAGCCAATAAAACCAGAAATTCTCTAAACACCTTAACCTGTACCTGTTCCCGTCATTTTTTTTTTTAAAAAAAGCTTTAAACTTGGCTGCACTTGTTCAACCATCTTTCTTTCCTTAGAGATATTTAAAATGATTACTTAAGACATTTAAACAATAAAAAAGCAGCAGTGTGATTTTGAACGTTCTCCGTTAGTCGACTCTGACAATTCCATCCGTAGCAGCAGCTGAAGGTATTCTTTTCTCTACTTCACTATCCAATGCCACAATCTGGTCAGCTGATTTACGAGAAAAAAAGTATCGAAACGGCATAGAGATAAGAACAAAATTTTCACAGGAGTGATAGCTTACTGACTGCGGTATGAGTAGGTTCAGTCAATGTGCATAACGATGAAGGAGTACTATTACATCCTTTCAGCGCTCTCTCAGTTCAGGTTGAGCTTCTGTATTGGTCTGTCTTTACAGGAACAGTATCATACGTTTGTGCCACCAATTTGGTTTTACAATTAACCGCTTCGCCGATGGCCATTTAAACCCTTCAGGGGCCGGAAACGGATACCCAATAAACAGAGCAGGACATTTAAATTGTTAAATGCTGTAAAAATGCATCATAAATACAATTCCGTATCTTCCGTATTTATTAAGTTATTTAAACGAAACAAAAACTGGTTTAAAACTCATTAAAGGCAGTATAAATCTACAGTAACAATAAAGTAGAGACTACATTAATAAATTGTTGAAATTTCACTACTTTGTTTCACTGTAGCAAAAGCCATTCTTTGTGCCGAACGCGCCTAATATGTGAATCATTTTGTTTTGTGTGTATACGAGCCATAGTATGTATGTATAGCTACGCAAGAAACTTCTCAGGTTCAAGTTTAGTTTATTTATGCTATGCCAAGCGATAATATGACGAGAATATGTTGCGTCACACGCTCACACACTGGAATGAAAACTCCCTGTCAGCATCTGTTATTACAGTGTTTCTCAACCAAGGTTTCTAGTAGCCTTATGCAGCAGTTTTCGCTCTGTATTTCAGATATTTATACTCTGTCTGTGTTCAGAGTGATTACTTGTAGCTATCAAGAGCTAAATGTATGGTACATTTGAAATTGTTAAATTTCAATGTTAACCATGGCTTATCCCCGTAATGTAGCAAATAAATTAGCTTGGGTATGATGTGTACAGGCTTCTGATATTACTGTAGAAAATCTGGAAGATTTGTTGTACGATTATGAAGGAGATCTTTAGGACATACGTAGCAGTGACGTGTACTGGTCTACAGCTGGCATGTTAGCTACTCCATTGTTTGGGGAAATGGCGGGTCAAATATGGGTGATACGGATCAGCTATTACCAGCTATCCCTCTTTACGGAAAACAGTTAAATGGTAAAAAAAAAAAAGGATTTTTATACCACTGGATGTAACTATGCACAGTTGTTTAGTAATTTTCAGAGCTGTAAAAGACATTCATCTACCTGTACTTGCGCGTATAAAGAGCTCGTTACCTAATTGAGTATTATAATACTCCGAGGCCTCTTTATACTAGGGGGTAGCAAAATTCACCGCATCATCCCTCATACTTGAGAGGAAACACTTTCCTAAAAGTATACCACCCACACCCAAAAAACTTGTAACCATTTCGAAAATGTGTAGTGTGTTGCGAAAAAGAAGTTCGCAAGGAAACCAATATTATTTGGTGTGAATCTGCAGATGTGCCCTTGGGTGTTTATTCAGGTTTGGAGGTGTACAATTCAAAAAGAAACCTTTAAGGATACGTTTACATTCCTTATAGAACTAATTTAAATTTATTGTAAAACAGCAAGATTAAAATAATTGGCGTTAAATGAGCATTAAATGCATGTATGCGCAGGACGTCTATACACGTCCATATCGGTTTGGGGCACTTTAACTTGGACGTCATATGACGTCCATATCGGTGAAAGGGTTAAAATCATGCAAGATATTTATTGCATGCAAAAGGAGATCATCTGCTGTACTATACTGACTTATATCCTTAAAATTCAGAAACTTTTGCTGAATAATTCCTTCCTTTGTCACGTACTTCAGAATTGTCGATGACTGGCCTTTCATCTATGTCGGTCGCTGTGTTACATATTAGCGCAGCGGAAATTACCTCGGACACTTCTTGAACTACATGCCGAAATGTAAAAGATAGTAAGTCGTTCTGGATGTCGGGAGATAACCCACTAGAAACATCCTCACATTCTTAACAATGATTGTAACTCAGGATCATAATAGGAAACACATTTCAATATTTCTATGTATAAGGTGCGTTCAAAAAGAAACGAGCCAGAGACATAATTACAAAAACCAGTACCTGTATGTTAGAAGTACTGGCCCTGGCCGTTGAGACACTTGTCCCACTGTGACACAAGGCGGTGATTGGCTGTCTCATAAAAGTCCCGGGGCTGCGATGTGAGCCAGCTCCGCACGTACAGCTGGACGTCGTCTGAGGTAAATTGTTTGCCCCTCAGAGCTTTTTTAAGCTGACCAAAACTGGCATAATCACAGGGAGAGAGGTTTGGACTGTATGGAGGGTGGCCGAGAAACTCCCATGTGAATTTCTACAGGAGTGCTGTGACTGTGTTGGCCGTAAGAGGCTTTGCATTGTCGTGCAGCAGAATGACCCCACCGGTTAGGTAGTCTGGTCGTTTTGATTTGAATCGCTTTGCCAAGGTTGATCAAGGATTGCGAGTAACACTGGGCATTTACTGTTGTCCCGTGCTGCAGGAAGTGTATCAGAAAGGGGCCATCTTGGTCACAGAAGAACGTCAGCATAATCTTTCCTGCACTTGTGTGGATGGTCTTGGATTTTTTTTGTGGTGATGACCCTGGACACTTCCACTGGAGGCTTTGTCGTTTTGATTCTGGTTCAAGGTGACATCAAGACTCATCTCCAGCCACCACTCCTGCCAGGAACACATTCCCTTCTCTAGCATAGCGCTGCAGATGACCAAGACAGTGGGCTATTCAATATGCTTCCTGGTGTGGTTGAAGACTGTGGGGCACCCATTGGGCACATACTTTGCGCAAGAGCAATCGTTCCTTCATGATGGTGTGAACACTTTCGATGCTCCATCCGACCTCGGTGGTTATGGCTTTCACTGTCACTTGGTGAATTGGGTAATGGGTGCAACAACCAGCTGGAGGATGTCATCGGTAATGCAGTGTGGTGCTCCAGACCATGCACTATTGGCTAACGACACCTGTCCTTCCCTGAAGCGCTTGTGCCACGCCTGGACCCTTGCAAGGAACATGCAGTGGCATTCATCGATGTATGTCCACTTCCCCTATTCCTTCCGCTGTCAGAAAACGAACAACACATCTTTGCTGTTCTTTTGACGCCTCCATTTCACTGTTTGCAATACGACTGGCAGCATTGGATGATTGATGCATACTGCTGCTGCTAGTTTGCATAGTCACGTGACATGCATGCGTGCCCTCCAGCGATGGGCTGTGAACTTCCACGTTCTGGTCGGAACAACACTACGTTACACACGCCACGATATTACCATCCTGAAACCGGTTTGCAAATACCAGACTCCGGCTTGTTTCGTTTTGAACACCCCTTATAGTTGCCTCTGTTAGCTGAGCTCGAGACTCGTCGTGAACAACTGACACATATCAAACTAACAAGCCTCTTTCTGTTTTTCCTACGTTCTTGATTATGTGGTTCAGTGGGAATCCTATGCTGATCACTGAGTCTGAATTCAATTCTTCATTTCCCTAACCTCTTTGAATTCTTAAAAGACAAAATATGAGCCACTGTGAAAGAATGTCTATTATGTGATTTATGAATACTATGCAGATCGTCCAAACCTGCGCATGTCCAAAGTACTTGTTTTTTCTTTTGGACCTAGAAGAACTGCTTAGCCAATTTTTTAAATTATTAAAGCTACATAAACCAGGTATGGTTTCATGCATCTCATAGGCATAGCCCGCCTCTGTAGCACGAGTGGTGGCGCGTCTACCTCACGTTCAAGAGGTCCTGAGTTCAAATTTAGGTTTTCTGGATAAGGTTTTTTTTTTCTTTCAGGGCTTTCCCTTATCTGAAAGATGAATGTCGGGTAACTCTAAGCTTTATGGATCCTGAGCTCATTTGAGCATTACTGCACCAATTTCTTCATTTTATATGACTTAACACTGGAGAACGTTAAGAAAAATAAATAAAAATAAAATAAAATGGAAATTACAGGTGAAACTATTGTTTTGTTGTGACTGCAGTTATTTTGAAGTCTGTTACAGTCGCCCATTCTGTAACTAAGTTCTTTGCCAAACAACAGCGTGGAAAAATATTAATTTTGGTTGCGCAATTACACAACCACATGAAATTATTGGAATTGTTACTGAATTTTAAAGCACTCAGTGTTTCTGGAATACTAGCAAGTGCATTCAGTAGCAATGTCCACATTGCTGACAAGAACCGCTAGCACTAGATGGATAAAGGACTGTCCAGAAGCAAAGGAGATTAAAGGAGAGGAAACTAGTAACAGTTGATGTATCAAACCTCTTGCTAATGTTTTCACAGCAAAAAGATTTAGACACATAATGGAGAGAAATTTGAGCTAAGTATTATATTTTGCAACTGTTACAGTGTTTCCAGTGCTTACATGGATGCTATATATACCACTGTGTTGATAGTGATTTTGATATGGAACCAAAAATGTTTAATCCAGGAACCTAGTAGTACACTAGAGTATGCTTGTAACCTGTTTATCCGATCAGGAGTGTGCATTGTTCTAATTTCAAAATATCTGGTAGTTGCACAAATGTTACAGACTGCAAATTATTATAAAGATAAAATTTGTGACGAAAATTGTAAGTTTTGAAATTTACTTACGCTGTATTAAGCTGTTCATCACTCATCACTCACTTCACTTACTCATCACTCTAAACAAACCTTCTGGCAAAATAGTGGAATGTAAATGATTAATTTACCAATTATAAGTAAACGATAACAGATGTTTACATAAAAAATGAAGCTAGCTACAGTGAAGCAATAAATATTACACAAATACAACTATTTGCAACAAAAACTTCACTTATATTAAGAAAATGATGTAAATTTTTCTTATTAATTGATGAGATCGATTTCACGAACATTTGTTCGCATCTTCAGTCAGCACACTGAAACAGATGTGTTAAAACATCTGTAGCCCCATATTTTCTGATTGATTTATAAAGATTAGCTGTCTTTACAAATTCAGCCACAGAAATGAACATGGAAACTACTTCTATGGTATGATGATCAGACTTTCATGTCCTGAGATCTCGGATTTAGTTCCTGAATGCAAATATTCCTTAAACTGCAATTACTCATTAGTTTCCATAGAGTCTGAAGCTATGAATGTGGCAAAAAATGTATGTGTGAATCAATGTTTAAATCCAAAAGAAATACATCATTCCAGCGTTAACACCCAAATTAATATGGGTCAATATCATTGCTCACAAGCATTTGTTCCAAGGGCAAAAATTGCTCATACAACTTGAGATGTTAAGGGTGCTATATAAATGGAACAAATGAACCATTTAAGGTATAGACATTGTGTGACATATTATGTAACACTGACATATTACTTCCAGCATCAGAAGTAACAACCTATATTTTTGTAAATAACGATGCTTTCTGTTATAATAAATGCAAATATATGTCTCAGCCTTTGAGAAAGCCTTTGAGAAATTTGTGAGCATCAAAGATGCGCGGCTGGCCCCATAGCTTAGTCAGTAGAGCATGTGCCTGCAGTGCGAGGGGTCCCGGGTTCCATTCCCGGCTCAATTGTTCAATGTTTAATTGCACGGGGGATTGGGGATTTTTCTCCAACCAAGATAATCCCCATCTTCCCCAGAGTATGGAAGTATGAATGAGAGTGCAAATGTGTGCGTGATCTAATGATTGAAACCCAACGTATACAAGTTAACACCTTTGATATGTTCCAAAGGATAAAGGCTGCCAATATGACCATTGCAGTTATAGGTGGGATATAAATGGAACAAAGAAAAAGATGTGCACCGTCTACCATAATCTTCAAACAATATATTAAATATTATATAATGTAGCAAGTAATTAGGATGAGTAATATGCCTGCTTATGTAGCATACTTTGTAGACTTAGATAGAGAATGCTAGTGACTAAACATAATCTTCATTACTACCTCGTTTAGCAGATAAATGAAAACTTCTGCCCATTTCATAGGATTCTTACAACCATAGGCCATTCTAAAGCATTCCATGCTAAACTATATGATCACTAATTGTTAATGACAAAATGAAATACATGTGCTTTATGCACTGAGTCCCATTTCTCATTGCTGTCATCGTTATTTTCATTTTAACAATCAGCTGGAGGTGATTCCATTCACGTTTGTGCAGTGTATTTGATGTAATCTGGAATCTGTGGGGGTGTTGTTCTTTGCAGCAATCAATTGCCAAATTTGATGAAGAAGAGGTTGTTAACACTACACATGGATTGAGAATGTCATGATAAATGAAGTGTGTAGTGTTTAATACCTGCTTTTACTACATGCAGCACTGCAGGTGATGACACTGATGACACGTGAGATGACGATGGAGCACCAGTGAAATGAGATGGTAGAGGTAACCGGAGATCTCAGAGAAAACCTGCCCCAGTGCCGTGTTGTTCTCCACAAATCTCACTTTGCAGTCACCTGGGTTCAAAGCCTTAGTGAGAGTCGAAAGGTTGAACCACTCAGCCACAGTGCAGCCATTCATTGTCATGGTAATACCTAGTCTGTCAGAATATTCAATGCAGTGACACTACAAAATGTTTGGCATTCCACCATTATTTAAATGTACTTGCTCCAATTTGTATGCCTGGAGCAGAAGGAACTGCGAGGGGCTTGGTGGAAGACTGTGCCTTGAAAGGAGAAGCAGTAACAATCAGAGGTTCCTAAAATTAGGCAAATGAGTCAACCTTGTATATACTTTTCTCCACTTACAAGTTTTTTAATGAAGACTAGTTCCTGGGAACTTCTTCCCTATCGTCAGTTCTGTGGTTGACTGATGATCCATCCGGTGTCTGCATCTGGCTTGGTGTCGTGCTGCCATCTAATGTTCTGGTAAGTTTGATGACGTCATCTATGGCGGGAATTTCAAAATTCATCAAGAGGTCCTGTTTCTTCGTAATAAATATGTTTTCCCAAATCTGTAGTTCCGGAGGTTTCTTTGCCTGTTTGATCAGTTCTATTCCTTGTTTTATGTTGTGATTCTCAGACCAAAAGTAATGTGCTATGGCCGACTTGTCCATGTGTTTGAATTTAATATTTCTGAAGTGTTCTTTCATTCTTGTTCCTAGATTCCTTTTGGTCTTACCAATGTATATCTTGTCACAATCCTGGCAGCTCATTTGGTAAAGCCTGATAATTGAGTTTTCGGTGTGCTATTTTTTAGAGGGTGGTTTAGTAAGTTGCGGATGTTGTGTTTATTCTGAGGGGCTAATTTTATGTTGAAGCTCTTAAATATCTTTTCAAATTTTTTGAAGTATTTTGGATGAAACGTAAATTTGCCATATCTGATGTTTTTCTAGTTGTTTCTAGTTTTTCTAGTTTTTTCTAGTTTTCTCTAGTTTTCTCTAGTTTTTTAACGTGGTAATCTCCTTTAAGCTTTTGTTTTTTTTTTTTGTGTCTGTAGATCAATTTTTTGATGAAATTTGTGTTATAGTTGTTCAATTCGGCAACCTGGTTTATGCAAGTGTACTGCTGTTCATATTCTGTTTTTGTTAGCGGAATGTTGATTAATCTGTGAAACAAACTATGGAATACTAAAGGACATTACCACATTAAAACAGCTAGAAAACCCAAACATCAGATATGGCAAATTTACATTTCATCTAAAAGACTTCAAAAAATTTGAAAAGATATTTAAGAGCTTCAACATAAAATTAGCCCCTCAGAACAAACACAACATCCGCAACCTACTAAACCACCCTCTAAAAAATAGCACACCGAAAACTCAATTATCAGGCATTTACCAAATGAGCTGCCAGGATTGTGACAAGATATACATTGGTAAGACCAAAAGGAATCTAGGAACAAGAATGAAAGAACACTTCAGAAATATTAAATTCAAACACATGGACAAGTTGGCCATAGCACACCACTTTTGGTCTGAGAATCACAACATAAAACAAGAAATAGAACTGATCAAACAGGCAAAGAAACCTCTGGAACTACAGATTTGGGAAAACATATTTATTACAAAGAAACATGACCTCTTGATGAATTTTGAAATTCCCGCCATAGATAACGTCATCAAACTTACCAGAACATTAGATGGCAGCACGACACCAAGCCAGATGCAGACACCGGATGCATCATCAGTCAACCACAGAACTAACGATAGGGAAGAAGTTCCCAGAAACTAGTCTTCATCAAAAAACTTGTATGTGGAGAAAAGTATATACAAGGTTGACTCATTTGCCTAAATTTAGTAACAATGGCACTCCAATTTCTGAAATACTTCTTTTTATTCTATATAATCAGAGGTTAGTTCAGCATAAGTTTGCCCTTAAGGATTGCTAATGTGGTTCGCCAAAGGTGATGGTGCATGGTGTTGTAACATGTACAGTGCAATTGTATCTTTCTAGGGTTCCACAGGCATGCCTCTGTGGTTCCTAATTGTGAAGTTCCAAATTGAAATCCGGGCATTTAGCTGATCCATGGCAATGGTGAGCCAGCCATCAGTAAAAACGGTGTTGGGACCCTGTTCTATAATGGACCTTCTGATAAGGCTTTGGAAGAGGCTGAAGTTAAGGGGTTCAATATTTGTGATCATTTGCACAAACCTTGATCCCCGTGGTCTCCAAGTGGAGTCCATGGTGCTAAATGTTGCAGTTCATTGGATTGCTGTGCTGCTGCAACCACAATAATTGCATAATTGCCACTTGCATAATTTGCCATAGGAATAATAGGGACACCTATTATTCCTATGGCAAATTATGCAAGTATAATCATTATTTTACGTGGTGTCCATGATGTCAGTCTCAGTGTTGTCACCATTTATTGCAAATGATGATGGCAAATATTTATCAGAGCTTTAGACTGACCACAGAGGGAGCTATCCTGAAATGTTCCAGGTGAAGCGCATCTTTTTCTAAGGATTTGATAATAAGTCAAATTTATAATCTTAAATTTTTATTTAGAAAGCTATCAAACTGTGTCTTTCAGTAGGTATATTAGTGCAGACCAGAGGAAGACAGCTTCGACAGTTGTGACGTATTTCAGCCGGGAGTGAGGAGTGCAGTGCGTGTGATGTCAGGCATGAGTCGTGTAGCACCACGTTGCCTATATAAATGGGGCTGTGTGTACAGAATCGACGGTTCAGTGTGGTGTAGCACACTTGGTGACAACAATGTAGCTACTACGTACCTAGTGGAGCTGTTAAATTTACAATGTGACGATTTATTGAAGGACAAATATAGAGTTGGCTCATTTTTACAAGAATGTCCCCCCAAACCAGATTTTCGAGGTTGTGTTCACTTGCCGCATGGACGTTGTGTATGTTTGGCTCAATATATGTGTGCAAACAAGTTTTTTCTGTTATGAAATTAGCCAAGTCCAAACCCTGAAGCTCCTTGTCGGATCACAATCTAACATGCAGCCTTCGATTACAAATTTCCCAGCCATTACGTCCTGACATTGATAAACTAGTTAAAGAAAAACGAAACAGAAAGTGTCAGAAAATGTCCACATAATTCTGTTATGAGTGGGTCTCCTGTAATTTGCAGAGAAAATTACTTTATGTTTTATTTTATTTACTTTATAACAATGCCTGACCTTCAGATAAACTATGAGTTGAAGTTTTATATATTTTCTCATAGCACAGAGCCAAAATGTAATTGTTTATAAACTGTGAACAACTGTGTAAATCAAGCAGTCATCATTAATATTACAACACCCAAGATGTACGTTGTACATATTAATAATACCCGATACGTTTCCTGTCTTTCCTACTCTGTCGGAACCCTAACAAATCAAACTATTTCCTTTCCACTGGGCAGCAGAAATCAGCGCGGTGACATCACATGCTAACCTGCCTTTCGTTTGTGAGCATATTTGGTGTTCAGAGCTAACGAAGCTGACGGCACACCGCCACTACCTGTCTTCCCCTGGTGCAGACTTCCTAGAGTAAAATATAACATAAATTATTTACAAGTGCTAAATCATACAACAGCATAAATATACGATTAAAACCAATAATTCTAATGAAAGTCATCCCAGATGATTTCTATGGCTATATCTTTTAATTAGATTCTTATTCCATAGCATATATTCCAGCCAGAATAAATCTTTGGAATAGGAAATAGATGAATAATGCAATTTTTGCTATTGTGTATTAAAGGCAGTGTTTGAGAAGGCGAAACATAGCTTATGGAACATATATATTTTTATTAGCATGGCTCCTTTAAGTTTAACTTTGAATTTAATTTGAAGCTTCTTTTTAATAGAAATATTATTATATCTGGATTACTTTCCATTAATTAACCTAATTATTATGTCTATATCTTTGGGAAAAGGAAATTGCATTGTATGCAGCTGAATTAGTACACTTTTCTTCTTATGATAGCATCTTTTCTGATATGCCGTAGCACAATGTAGTGTGCCAAGCACATCTTATTTATTAGCCAGACCATTAATTGCCAAGATGAACATACTCTATACAGGACTCTCCGGTAGTTCTAAGAGAAATAAGTTGCAAGGATTGCTTTTCTACATGTAAGAAAACAAATAACTGCCACCACTGCGCATCTCTTCATATGTTGCAGCATCATTGCCATTAAAATTATAGTATTATATTCTCAAAGCTGCCACACTGTAATGTCATTAAGACATTAGTTTTGTATGCAAATGCAGATTTAGTTTGCTTTTACTTATACATGAAATCAAGTTTTGCAGTAACTTTCATGCTCCTCTGTGTTTCTATGTTAAGTTTTGCATATATTTGCATATTTTTCATACTGCTACAGGTTTCATAATGTTTCCAAGCAGAGATGACATTATACACACTATTTTATATTTTCAGTTTTAAAAGTATGAGGCGGTACTTGCCCGTTAAGTACCTCGTTAAGCCCTCCCGGCACTCAACACCTCACATAATAGGATATGTGACGGGTTAGGGCTACGGATGGGAGGTTTACAACAGGTTGGGGTTTCTCTCAGGGTATGTCTGCATGGATTCTCTCTTTTGGATTTCAGGGAGTGGGTGCATTCTGACAGTGTAGGGGTATTATCACACAGAAGACACCACGACTGTTGAATGGCAAGTTTATTTATGCAAGTCGCCCTCTCCACTCGTCACTGTTGTGTTGGTGTAACTCGCACATTAGGCGCGAGACTTAGGATTTGCCCGTTGCTGCGCGCGTGACATGAGGGCTAGTTTGAATCACAGTCGCGAGTGAACTTGTAAATTTCTAGGACGTGCCGAGTGATGCATGAAGCCATATACGCATTGTCATTTCTGGACGTCGCGAGAGCATTACTTCGCGCACTAGAGTATCACCCTTCCTGGTCAATCTGTACATGAGTGCATTAGAAATAAGGATCACCAAAGGTTTCCCTTGGATGTTCAAACTCTGGCAACGATATGTAGATGACATCTTTGCAATAGTACCAAAAAAACACATCAGTTATGCACTAAAACTTTTAAATATCCAAGAAAAAAGCATGAAGTGCACTGTAGAAATAGAAAAAAATGAGTATTTACCATTTTTGGATCTAAAAATAATGAGAAATAAAAACAGACTAAACTTTGGCATTTACAGAAAACCAACACAGACAGACAACTACATAAAAGCTAATGGCTACAACCCAAGATCCCACAAACAGGCAATCTTCAATAGTTTAGCACACAGACTGGTCAACATCCCTCTCACAGCAGAAGAATACAAAACAGAATACAACAAAATAATTGAAATAGCACAAAAAAATTACTTTCCCAAATCATTAGTAGACAAAAAAGTGAACTTAGCAAAAAAGAAGCTAATAAAGGAAACCACAACCCTCTCAGCTACAGAAACTAATATGATTTTCAAAAAATTCACTTACCATCCATGAGCCTATGATAAATTCAAAAAAGTCTTCAAAAAACAAAACATTAAACTAGCACCAGTCAACCATTTCTCCTTAAAAAACCTAATTTACTCAAACATCAAAGATGCCATTCCATCTAACAAAAAATCTGGTATATATCAAATTGAATGCAGTGACTGCAGTCAAATTTATAATGGGAAAACCAAAAGAAATTTAGAAACAAGAGCAAAGGAACACTTTAGAAACATAAAATATAAACAATTAGAAAAATCAGCAGTTGCCACGCATTTTTGGGAAAAAAAACCACAACATAAATCCCGAACCAAAAATACTAAAACATACATCAGGAAAAGAAGAACTATCCACATGGGAACAAATCTTCATTTCAAAAAATAGGAACAAAGTATTCAATTTCGACATCCCCCAGAAAGATTTGTTCAGCAAGTTCCTTGAACCGCCACCAGAGGAGACCTATGACAAAATATTGTCAACCACACTAATGAGAACCAGTTGATGGCCGGTTGAGGATGGAGGCAAAGTCTCTGAAACATGTCCCGGAAAAATTTAAAAGTAAGTGTTGTTTAGTGTCATTAATCGACTCCCTTTAAATTTAATTTATTATAACAACACTGTTTTCAACACTTCCAAGAAAGGAATAGTTAAAATTGTTTCAGACTGGTGCAAATAGGTATCAAAATTTGTTGTGTTTGGGCCCACTGATAATAAAACTTAAACAGCTTGCAGTATATTCAAGCACCAGTGCTTTAGTTTTCTCCAAAAGGGAGCAATCTGTTTTAATATGTAAACATTCTTGTGTACAAGTTTATGTGTACATTTTTGTATATGTGAATGTAGAATTTTGAAATTATATAGCAAATCATTAATGCTGTCACAGCACAAAAGCAAACAAATTTCAGACATTTTCAGTGCATATGATTAAACTGTCTAGTTATTATGAATTAGGTTAGGTGTTAAAAATAATTCATTGATGACCTTTAGGTTTACATTCAACTAATTAGTAACCAATAAGAATTATTAATATAATATCCCAAAAACAGCACAGCTCTGAGCTTATTTTAGGCTTACCATTTTAACCATTTTAACCATTTTAACTAAAGAGAAGAAACATGTGACAACAGTCACTCCATGGAGATAACTTTCTTTCTTTCTTTCTTTCTTTTTTTTTTTTTTTTTTTTTTTTTTTTTGAGAGAGAGACAGACAGACAAATATCAATCAGCCTCCATGGAAAGAAGGAAAAGTGAAGGCTAATTTGCTCCTACCAAAAACTTATGCCTGTTTCCACCAGATTGCAGGAACAGTTAATAGCCTATAATGGGTACAAAAGTGAATAGAGAATATATTGACACATTGCTTCACTCACACTGTTTATTCACAGGACATGTTTCAAGAGCTCTTGCTCCTATCCTCAGCTGATACTCGACTAGTGCAAGTTGTAGTGGTTTCTTCTTTCTCTGTATTGTCAATAGATGGCGTGATGTACTTGGCAAAGATGTCCGGTGGTGGAGTTTCAAAATTCATGACTCTATGACGATTTTTGTTAATGAAGATTTTTTCCCATATGGAAAGGTCTATGGGGTGATTAACATATTTTATTAGAGATGTTTCCAAATTGATGTCATGTCTAGTATTCAAAAAATGAAAACCCACTGCTGATTTTTCTGTTTCACCATTTTTAATGTTTCTCATATGTCTTTAGTTCTGATGTTAATATTTCTTTTTGTTTTTCCTATATAAATTTTAGGGCAAGTTTCACATTTGATCTCATAGATTCCTGGTTTTTCTTTGGTAGTGATTGAATTTTTGGGAGGGCCTTTTAACAAATTTCTGATATTAAACCTATTTTGAGGTGCAAGAGTTATGTTGTGTTTTGAGAAGATTTTTTGGAATTTGTTATAGGCTGATGGATGGAAGGTGAATTTTTTAAAAAGTTTCTTCTCTTTTTCTCCTGTAGGTTCTAGGGTGGTGGTTTCTTTTATTTTCTTAGCTTTGTTGAGTCTGTTAACTGTTTTGTCTACTAAATTTGGGTTGAAACCGTTGGATATAGCTACTTTTTTTATGTGTAGGTATTCTTCTTGATAATCTTCTCTGTTTAGTGGAAAGTTGATCATCCGAAAGATTAAACTGTTGAAAATGGCATGTTGGTGTTGTTTTGGGTTGAAACTGTTGTTCTTAATGTAATTATCTGTGTGTGTCGGTTTCCTGTAAATACAAATGTCGTCAACATAGCGATACCACACTTTGAAATAATTTGGAAAAGCTTTTGTGATATGTGTTTCAAAAGCACTCATGAATAAATCTGCCAAGAAGGGAGACAATGGGTTGCCCATAGCTAGGCCCGTTTTTTGTTTATAGATCTGTCCATTAAAGCTGAAAAAATTTTGATTGGTACAAATTTCTGTAAGTTGTGAAAGTTCTTCTATTTCTTCAGGTGTTATTTGTATTGATTCCAGAGCAAGAGCTCTTGAAACATGTCCTGTGAATAAACAGTGTGAGTGAAGCAATGTGTCAATATATTCTCGATTCACTTTTGTACTAATTTGTGCTTCACTGTCCCTACGCTTCTTTCAAGTTTATACTTTGAGCCTATAATGGCTTCAATTTTAATAAAGCAATAATAAAAACTGACATCTTTTGAAATAACATGTATCGTAAAGCAGCTATGGATGCGAGTTATTGCATAGTAGGCGGCAAAACCCACTAAATGGCTGGTTGAAGCAATAAGTAGACGGAGGAGTGCTATCACCCAGTATACACCGAAAGTGCTACCAAGAATGGTGCGATTATTCTGTTACCTTCTTTCTTCCTGCCCACGAATAACTTGGACTCTCCTGAAAAATCCAGCACCTATATATATAAAAAAGTGTGCCAGATAGTGAGTGCATTTCTGGTGCAACATAAAGATGGCATTGGTAATACAGTGGATTCTATGAGTGAGGTTGTGATGACAATTATGATGCACAGCGAGTGTTGCCATTGTGAGAGATAAGGGAGGTCTTGGTTCAACTCTCAAGTGAGTGAACTGAAGGTAAGAAGAAGCTTTGCACACTTCATTGTGCCCCTAAGTTACAAGTAAAAGTTAAATGATAATGAAAAAACACAAAATCAATATATATACAGTCAAATTTATAATAAAACAAGTTAAAACATAGGTTGTTATATAGGAAAATAATATTTGCAAAATGTATTAATAAGTATAAATAATTTTCAAATTTATATTTATGAAGAGAACTATCTGTACAAATGACCAAGAAATCATCTGGATCCAATTTAAGTATTAAGTGTCACTAAATTAATATTTATAAAACATACAAATACTGATAAAAGTTAATATGAAAGGATTATCCTTCAGCTATGTCAAAGGTTCTTTGATGTTGTTGCCATTGAAGGGGTATGGAGTTGAGCCGTAGATACCCACAAAGTTACCCTCTTCTCCAACCGTGTGACTTTCACTGCCTTCGTCTTGGTGATATTTGTGAACAGGTTTTGTTGTGCCATGACACCGTGCTATGAAACGTAACTCTGACATCAGCTCCTCTTTGAATGACACCTGCAACAATAACCATAGCAGCAACATCAACAACAAAAACAACAATAATAATAATGATAATGATGATAATAATAATAATAATAATAATAATAATAATAATAATAATAATAATAATAATAATAATAATAATAATAATAATAATAATAATAATAATAATAATGTCCATTATATTCACATGTCTTTCATTACACAGTGTAGCATATTATATGAGGGTGGTACAATAAGCGGCAGTCTTTTGAAATATATGGTGTTGCTAAGACAAATGAGTGTTACCATCATGTACTGTCATATGTTTTACACTTGGTACTTATTCATAGGTTACTTTAGATTTGGCAAAAATCAGTTAATGATCCATGTTTTCACTAAAATGGAAAGGTGCAGTATCATTCAGTGAAACCCTTTTTACTCTTGGATGGAAAACTTGCAAGGAGATAAAAACAAAACTGAATGTGGTGTATAGGACCTTTTCACAATGTATGAAAACAGATTATTGGTTCAACTTCTCTAAACATGGTCAAATATCCGTTTTTGCTGAGGAGAGCCCATGACACCAGATAGATGTGGTTACCAAGGAGGTCATTGAAAAAGTCCACAATATATTTCTGGCTGATCATCAAACGAAAGTTTGCAAAGTGGTGCAAGCCATAGGTGTGTCAAAGGGAACAGTAATCCATATTTTGCATGCTAGTCTGGAGATAAAAAAGTTGTTGGCTGGATGGATGCCGCATTTACTGACATTGAACAACAGGTTAGTGCAGCTTTAAGCTTTGAAAATCTGAATAGAGCTACTTAAGTGAAAAATGAAGAACTTTCTGGGTGGCCAAATATGTCTCTGTCAACTGGATTTATCATTCCAAGAAATCAAGGAACCATCAAAGCAATGAGTTGCTTCCGCTGAACCTGCTCCAAAGAAGATAAAAGCAGCTGGAAAGATGACAGAGATGATTTTTCTGGAATGCCAAGGATGCCTTAATCTTTGACTTCTTGAAATACAAAAGATTACTGGACAACAGCACACTGAATTATTGTCCTGATACGACAAACAGTTGGAGACAGGACTGTTTTTAGTGAAGAAGAAAATGCTGTTTTGCTATAACAATGCATTAGATCCAGATTTGTCACCACTAGATAGCATTAATTACATTATGATTTGTGCGGCACTCATTTAATTTGCCCGATCTGTCTGCCATACAGTTTCTAAATGTACCTAAACATGAACAATTGGCTCACGGGAACAAGTTTAAATCAAATGTTGAGAGATGTATTTCGTAAAGTTTGACAAATTCTATTTATAGAATGATTGAAAAATAGCCGAAATGTTATGCCTCCTTCCTTGGGTGGGTGTTAGCCACTGAGTCATTCTCGGTGTCATTATCTTCACCTCACATTGGGTGCCATATATATGGCAGGCATCGTCATTATCAACACCATCTGTCTCAGTTGCTGAGTTGGTGGTTTTTCCATGCTGCCAGCCTCAGTATCAGGATCAATAATAGATAAGGTTAGGTAATATCTGCATTTATATAAGTATTACAAGGAATCCTCAGAGTCCAATAAGCAAGATTACAAAAAACCTTCATCAACAGTCCTATTACTTCATAATCAATCATAATCAATCTCAAAAAGGAAACTATGTTGAGGAATAAACAGTTTGTGTTGGAAAAAAAATAACGTCTTCATTATTATTACGGGTAGATACTGAACCGACCTTGTATTTCCACAAACTATTCTTAGAGTAATTTTATTTATTTTATATATACCTCATGTTAATCAAGGTACAATGGATGCTTGTAATCACTGAAGGCATAGACAAATATCAGACCTTTGTGCAGCTACAACAAAGAAATGAACAATGGCAACATTTAAAAAAAAAAGGCATTTAAAAATTCAAACCATGAGCAATGTACATGTTGTGATGGTTTATTGCCAAAAATGATAAGATAGTAGTAATATAATTTAAAGCATTCTACACATCTTGTGAATGACATTTTGCCAGTTACTTATGATTTACCAGTTACATAAAGTACTTGAGGATAATAGGGAATTCCTAGGCTATGTGTGTTTGGAGGAATTAAGTAACAATGACGTCAAAATCAATCGTAAAAACTATTTGTAGTTGTTAAATTATAGATAAGTCGTATTTATTACACATCGGCTTCACTTACGTACCTATATTGAGGACATGTTTCGCGAACCATCGTTCGCATCGTCGGCTCTTATGCGACTAAAGCTTGATCCAGTGGTGTGGGCAGTTCTGGAGTTGCTGCTGCCATCTGTTGATTTTGTGATGAATTTAATGTAAGGTTCTCTTCTGGTGGGATTTCAAAGTTCATTACTTGGTTTTTATGTTTTTCTATGTATATTCTCTTCCATATGACAAGTTCACTATGTTTTTGTACGCATTTTAGTAATGTGGTGCTATCTTCAATTTCATGATTTTCAGACCAGAAATGAGTTGCTATTGCAGACTTATCAATATTTTTGTATCTTAAGTGCCTAAAATGTTCTTTCTTTCTAGTACCTATGTTTCTTTTCGTCCTCCCTATGTAAATTTTTTCACAGTCTTTACACTTAATCTTGTAAATGCCTGACTTTTCTTCTGGTTTTATCTTATCAATATAAGATGCTGATGCAGCTAAACTCTCTCCAAGGAAACTTTGACCGCATCACTGAAGATGTCTACCGCAGTTGTGGATGAAACGTTTGGATGTTCTTACGCCAATAGACCACGGCAAAACAGCCCAGAAATAATTAATTGTAATATGGACTCCGGCCGTGAAAGCTTACATTCTCTCATAAGTGACAAGTGTCAATAAACTGACTACAAATAGTTTTTACAATTACGAAGCTATTTGCACACAATTTAATATATTATTTTATTTATAACATCTCAGACAATTCTTACTAATTTTTTATAAAATATAAGATAGTAAAACCATTTCCATGTAAAGAGTAATTTGGGGAATAAACTTTTTAAAATTTTTGCATTGTCTCCATCAAAAATGCCAAACTTGAATACAAAATTCTGTATTTGTCCAATATTTCTTTAAGAGTTACGCTGTTCCAGACAGGCAAACAACAGATGTCCCCTTTTAATAATGAGAACACACATTTCTGATGAAATTACAATATTTTTATTGTAGTGTTTATAAACTACCTTATCTACTTACTACATGCAAACAATAGTGTAAGCAAAACATGGGAAATCCTTGAAACTTGTTCAGAATAAATAGGAATTTTATATCTATATAATATGGATACGTTTAGTGGTTTTGGAGATTATGTTATACGTATATGTGTTCTCGATTATATTAATGTGTAAATGTATATCAGATACAAACCTTTTCCCGTCTGGAAGTTTCAAATACGTTGACCAACAGTTCGAACACAGCAAAGAAACATGCCATGACTGATCCACATACCAGCACTACAAAAACGCCTCCCACATTTGCCAAACTTAAAGGACTGGGGTTGCCACTCCCACTAGAATCCTGTAAATCATGAGAAAGTGAGGTTTAGAAAATGATAAGGATAACTTATACTTTTATAGAGCTACTGCAAACTCTTCATACAAACTTTTCTTCATGTTGAATGGGACAAAACTACAAAAATAGTTTAAGTATACAATTCATTGAAGGTACAAAAGACTTGAAGAAGACAGAATAATTCATGATTTCATGTGTCTATATGCTGGCAATGATACATTAATCGCCTGCGGTGCCGTATGTAGTAAAAGCGGGCGTTACACACGCACGCACCCACCCACCCACCCACCCACCCACCCACCCACCCACCCACCCACACACACACATGATACATTAGCTGTTTCCATGACATCCCAGGACAAATTAAACACATGCAACTTTTTCTGCTCACAGAAAATTCTTAGAATCACTTATTCTTCTGTCTACTTCAGGTTTGTGAAAATGGTTTCATTACATATGTCCTAATAGGTCCAATGGCAATGGGAAAATACAGTACGCTGAAGGGGTAAACAAATGTTCTAAGCATTAATCGGTGTGTGATGGCTTTGATATACCATTCTCTTTGGAAAAAAAAAAGTATTTCACACAAATTGTGTGGTTCAATAAGATCTATATTTTTTGTGCAATAATGTTTTGTCTATGGTTTACAAAATTCGCTCAAAATGAAGAGAACTTCAGGGGCTATTATGAGGAAAATGAACATGCAAGTTTTATTTGTTAAGAAAGTATTGTAAAGAGATGGATTTTTTAACAAGAAGTATTCTCATAAAATAACGGTTCAAAGGCATCAAAACAGTAAGACACAGAATTGTCTTACTGCAACATGGGACGGTATCTCTTGTTGTACACATATATGAAGGTGTGATATTTTCGCAACTAAGAGGTTACAAATAGAGTCGTGGTTCCACAGCACTAGGGAGAAATTATAGGTTGGTCAAAAAGTACCAGTGAACAAAGTATAAAATAAAAAAAACATAGTTGCAAGTAAAGGATTCCAAATTCCAAATTAAGGGATGCACACCAAATAACTTTAAAGCAAAAGGCAGATTTTGATATGTTGGGTATTAAATAGCTATCACATAGATGTGGATGCTGTGGATAAGAAGCCCATACTCCATTAGTGTCTTAGAAAATTTCCTTAATAACTTTCCAAGAGCTCTGAAATGAATTTCATGTCCCAACTGTGATGATGATGAAATGAAGTAATTAGGACTGATAATAAAGTTTTGTCTTCTTTCCTATTGGACACTGAGGATTTCCTGTAATCCTCATATATATTTTGAGATTACCGAAGCTATCTCCCATTGATCCTGATACAGAGGCTGGCACCATGAACATCCCATTGACCGAGCAGCCAAGACAGATGGTGATGACGATCCTGCCGCATATATAGCACCCAATGTAGCATGAAGATACAATTAACACCAGAAGGATAATGACGACACAGGGATGCCTCAGTAGGCAACATGCACCCCAGGAAGGAAACCTGACTAGAATTTACTTTGCCAAAGACAGCATCAGAACACCGGAGAAGTGCCCAGGGAAAATCTGCATTCGCATAGGAGACTAGCAACATTTTAATGATACTAATAGTGGAGAGTGGAAATCACCAGCCAGCATGAGGGATGTCCGAGTAGCTGTACAGATATAGGTAACACAATGGATGTCAGGTATTGCAAGAAAGATGAAACAATTATTTTATGTTAGTGCTTTGAATGTATTGAAGAAGTGGAAAGCTTACTGGGTTATTTGAAATGGAACTGTGCAATACATCAGTAAGATGCAGGTAACTACAACATAGAAAAATAACATGAGTTTAAGGAACGATGAAATTAATACAGGAGCTAAAGTGTAGATAAGTTGCTGGGGGAGGAAATGAGAGTAGTGAAATAAAAGGCTGCAGGGCAGATAACAAGTAAAAGAATGATATAAAAATCAATTACTCTAATAGCAACAATGGAACAGCTGCTAAACAAGCATGTTGAAAAGTTAAGAGAATAATATTCAAAAGCATGATAAAATGCAGGAACTTTTCAAAAGAATGTTGATAAAATAGAGGAATATGTAAAAGCAGTAATTCAAGTTGTACAGACTAAGCTGTAGGAACTTAAGAGTGACACAAGAAAATACTACAGAGGAAATAGGTGACAATGGAAACAAATATGCAAAAATTAGGAAGAATGGAGTACAGTAAGACAAATGAATACTGGATTTGAAAGTTTAGAAGAGAGACTGAAGGATTGAGAAGGTAAACTAAGATTGAATTGCAAGTAATTCCGAGTAACACTAATTAAGGCAAGAGGATGTAGCAAATAGAGTAGCTGACAAATTAAGGAGTGTACCTTTCTTGTCGGAACTTCAATTGCTTTCATAACATATTACATTAATTATTTACATACATTATTATTTTTTCACTTTTCTACTTAAAATGCATTGCATCTCTGAAAAGCTGTGCAAAATACAATTTTATTTTAGGCATTCTATATAGGAGCTTTGAAGAGAGATTTTATGATAAAAACCCATGGAGTTGGGAAGACAATTATTCTATGACATTTTCTCCATTCAAGCAATTGAGGCAACTGCATCGTTCCAATTAGAAATAATGGACTTCAAACACAACACAGATATACGATGTTTACAGAAGGTGTCAAATTCTTTAAAGTACTACCCAAAAATATGTTTACTAACTTTGCAAATTTGATGGTTGTTTGTCAGCTCTTTAACCGCTTCGCCGATGGCCATTTAAACCCTGCATGGCTGGGAACGGATACCCAATAAACAGAACAAGACATTTAAATTGTTAAATGCTGCAAAAATGCTTCATAAATAAATATTCGTATCTTCCGTATTTACTAAGTTATTTCAGGGAAACAAAAACTGGTTAAAAGCCCATTAAAAGCTGTATACATCTGCGGTATCATTAAAATAGAGACTATATTAATAAAGCGATGAAATTTCATTAATTTGTATCACTGTAAAGAAAGCCATTCTTTGCGTTGAATGCGTTTAATTCTGAGTACTTTTGTTTTACAAGCTATATATGTATATCAGCTGAATAAACGAAGTGTTGGGTTCAAGGTTTCTAGGTTTCAGTTCATGCTAACACGTAATAATAACTGTTTATATTGCATTATACACGCTGGAAAGAAAACTCCGTCAGCATCTCTCTAATTGCACAACGGAAGTTTATGTTAGTTGACGTAACTTTTTTCTTCGCTCAGTTCACATAGTAATTTAGATTGCATCAGAGTTCCAAGCAATTTCTTTAGCTAAAACACAGTTGAAATAGTTTTCTCAGTGCTAATCATGGCTTCAACTAGTAATGTAGCAAATCAATTAGCTAGTGTAGGACGAGTGCGGGCTTCTGATATTACATCAGAAAATGTGGAAGACTTTTTGCTGTTAGACAGTGATTTGGACATTGATGGCGAGTTTTCAGATTTTGAGGGGGATGTTGAGGATATAGGTAGCAGTGAGGAGGAAAATGACTCATTTCCGACAGGTGTTCGTGAAGAATGAACATTATGGAGGTGTCAAAATAACTTTAACACAAATAGACATACGTTCACGAGCACAACCTCTGGTGTACAACCTCAAACTCAACTAACTTCTGACAGCCAACCAATTGACATTTTCACAAAATTTTTTACTACTGACTTACTGTCTCTCCTTGTTTCGGAAACAAATGTATATGCGAGTAGGGTGAAGGAAGACCTGATTGCTAAAGGCAATTTAGGACCTAAGAGTAGATTGCAGAAGTGAACAGAAGTAACAATGAATGAGATTTACAGACTACTTGGTCTAATTATGCTCATGGGTGTTATTCGTAAACCTACGCTAGACATGTACTGGTCTACAGATGACATGCTAGCTACCCCATTTTTTGGGAAATGCATGTCAAATAACAGGTTTACTTCCATTTTGCGCTTCCTTCATTTCACCTGCACAGAAAATGTGAATGATAAACTATCCAAAATCAGACCAGTTTTTGATTACATTATTTCAAAATTCAAAGAAAATTATGTGCCTAGTGAAAAGATCACTGTTGATGAAAGCTTGATGCTTTGGAAGGGCCGTTTAGGTTGGAAACAATACATCAAAACAAAGAGGGCCAGATTTGGCATAAAGAGTTTTGATGTATGTGAAAGTAAAACAGGATATCTTTACAATAGCTGCATATACACTGGCCAAGGGACTGATAACACCGAAGACAAAGATTTGGGGTTATCTGGTTCCATAGTAATGCACCTGATGGAATCTGTACTTGATCAGGGTAGGACTGTATATTTAGATAATTGGTACAGTTCCCCTAAATTATTCATGGCCTTACACAAAAGAAAAACAAATGCAATTGGAACAGTATGCTCAAATCGTATTGGTTTGCCAAAAGATGTGAATACGAAGGCTCTAAGAAGAGGAGAAATGCAGGTGCATCAGCTCCCACCCTTGACCTATGTTGCTTGGCAAGACAGGAGGGTTGTTACAGCATTATCCAATTGCAGCTCTAAGATTTTGATGATTCATACTGGAAAAATTGATGCTCGTAACAAAATGTCAATTTTCAAGCCCGATATTATCCAGGAATATAATATGCATATGGGTGGAGTGGATCTAGTAGATCAGGTATTACACGCATATCCCTCTTTGCGAAAAACAATCAAATGGTATAAAAAAGTATTTTTACACCAGCTGGATATAACCATATACAATTATTTAGTAATTTGGAGAGCTCTAAACCCACGGAAGACAATGAAGTACCTGGACTTTCGCATATCAATAGCTCGCAGCCTAATTGAGCAGTATAAAATTCAGAGACCTCTCCATACTGGTGGTAAAAAATCCACCACCCCAGCACCCCTCAGACTTGAAGGAAAACATTTTCCTAAAAGGGTACCACCCACAGCAAAAAAGTCGCGTCCCTTCAGAAAATGTTTGGTGTGCCGCAAGAAAGGTGTCCGAAAGGAAACTAGTGTGATTTGCCGTGAATGTGGAGATGTGCCCTTGTGTGTTTATCCCTGTTTTGAGGTGTACCATTCAAGAAAAAACTTTTAAAAGTAAGCTTTTACTTCTTATAGAATTTATTTAAATTTACTGTAAAACATAAGGTTTAAAAGAATTATTATTAAATACACATTAAATGCATGTATGCGCAGACGTCTATACACATCCATATCGGTTTGGGGCCTTTTAACTTGGACGTCATATGACGTCCATATCGGTGAAAGGGTTATACATGCTAACAGATGTTTAAGAAAATGAACTTGTAAATTCAAAGAAGACATCAAAAGTAAATCAATTACGTCTTGTATCTTTGTTATCATTAAGTTCCAAAAGATTTGCCTCACATAGACAAACTAATGCAAAAAATGCTCATACAAGTACATAAGTATCTTGTGAAGATATCTTTTGTAAAGAATACATCAATATTTGTTAAGTATTCATGCTTACTTTCAATTCATCTGATGTCATATAGGTATTAAAGTTCTATTTATTCTGATGTAACAACTTACACTTTCATGGCCGGCGTCAATCCCATTAAGATGTAGAGGTTTCCGGGCTTACTGGCTGTAGTCTAGGAAGAAAAACTGAAGTTCCTGACGTTTCACCCATTCATGCATTGGGCATCCTCAGAGGAGTCATGGCAAACTCTAGTTTGACGGGCAAAACATCCGGAACTTCAGTTGTTCCTACTAGACCACGGCCAGTAAGCCTGGAAACCTGTACATCTTATTCTATTTATTCTGATATTTAATCAGTTAATCTGTTTACCGATTGAAGCAATAATTATTTACATTCCATGATATAAATAAATTTGAATTGTTCTATAAGCATCTGTCAACCTACTATTGGTGTAGGAGTACACAACCAATACACTACTAAGTTACACCAATCTGCATGCAGATTCAGCTTGAACACAAAGAAGGCTAATGTTGTTCCGGCTGTGAACAAAGTGGAGTAAGTTTCACATTATGCTTCATCCACTCCTTTCCTAGTCAAGGCAGAAAACCCTAAAACATTTAGCTTTAGCACCCCAAGGCATTAGTGGAGGCCAAAGTCTCCATAGGTGGAAACACAGAAATCAAAGAATGCCATTTTACAAGTTTGTCCAACTACTCCAGCTTTCAATGCATGCATAATATGCCACTTGTTCCAATCAATTGATATAATGAGTTAAGTTGACCTAGTTTTTTATGAAGATTGGGATGATCATTCTAGAAACTTCCTCCAAAAACAAATATTTTGATGTTAAGTAAATTCCCAGTCCAGGAAAACAATTTGTAAGAAATAGGAAATTTGGAGAGAATGAGGACAAAAAGGTAGAAATGATGGCAACCCTCCAAGAGGGGATGTACATGAAATTTTGTATGACCTGAAGGACAAGAATCTAGAGGCAGAGAGGGATTCCGATAAAAAGAGTACAGCAAATACAATAAACAACAGGACAATGCTTTCAAAGGGGCCCTCAAGAAATGATAGGCAAGGTATTCAAATGGTGCATGACTCACCTAATAAGCATGGCCAGCATAACTACTCGGTAGATATCCAAAGCATCATTCTGAATCAGGAACAAGTATGAGGGTGTGTCAAATGAAAACCTTAAATATCTTTTTAAATATTATTTACTGTACAGAAGCAGAACAAAGCTGTATCACTTTTCAACATAATCTCCCCACACTCAATGCAAGTCCTCCAGGTATTACAAAGTGTATAATTGCCTTTAGAAAAAAAATCTTTTGGTAGTCCGTGCAACCACTCATGCAACGCGTGGCGTACCTCTTCATCGGAACGGAATTTCTTTCCTCCTGTTGTGTCTTTGAGTGGTCCAAACATGTGGAAATCACTTGGGGCAAGGTCAGGTGAGTATGGTGGATGAGGAAGACACTCAAAATGCAGGTCTGTGATATATGCAACTGTTGTACGGGCAGTGTGCAGCCTTGCATTGTCATGTTGCAAAAGGATGCCTGCTGACAGCAATTCACGTCGCTTTGATTTGATTGCAGGCCACAGATGATTCTTTTAGGAGGTCTGTGTATGATGTACTTGTGACAGTGTTCCCTTTAGGCATGTAATGCTCCAAAATGATGCCTTTTTCGTCCCAAAAGAGTTAGCATAACCTTACCTGCTGGTGGTTCTGTTCGAAACTTCTTTGGTTTTGGTGATGAGGGATCGCGCCATTCCTTGCTCGCTCTCTTTGTTTCCGGTTGGTGGAAGTGAACCCAGGTTTCACCCCCAGTAACGATTCTTGCAAGGAAGCCATCATCTTTCCGTTCAAAGTGCCAAAGAAGTTCTTCACAAACATCAACACGTCATTCTCTCATTTCAGGAATCAGCTGCCGTGGCACCCATCTTACAGACACTTTGTGAAAATGGAGCACATCGTGCACAATGTGGCGTGCTGACCCATGATTAATCTGTAAACATGCTGCAATGTCATTCAGGGTCACTCGGCAGTTTTCTTTCACTATGGCTTCAACTGCTGCAATGTTCTGTGGAGTCACAACTCGTTGTGTCTGACCTGGACATGGAGCATCTTCCACTGAAGTCACACCATTTGCGAACTTCATTCGTAGACTTGCTGCTGTGACAAACATGTATCACCATACTGAACCTTCATTTGTCGATCAATTTCAATTGGTTTCACACCTTCACTACGCAAAAACTGAACAACAGAATGCTGTTCTTCCCTGGTGCAAGTTGTAAGTGGGGCAACCATCTTTATACTGATACTGCAACGGTATGTGTGCAACTGCACTATGCTGCCACCTACAGGCCATTCTGCACGTTTTTTGTAGCACGCTTACCAACTTACAGGATAACAGCGCACAATTTTGATTTGCTATTACAAATTTAAGGTTTTCATTTGACTCACCCTCGTATTACAGTAGGACCCCACTAACAGGAACCTGGAATTCAGGGAAATCAACTTATGGCATTTACAAGGTCTGGATAGAAGCCAATAATCCTGCAAAGTTACAAATTGTACAGCACATTGAAATTACAAATGGAGAGACAAGCAAATTCAAACCTAGGTACTGCTTTAACAGTATGAAGAAAATAGTATAAAGTGTATAATAGTGCACAATCACGAGGTCACCTAGAGTAAAATTAATAGTAGTGATCAAGACTACGGAAGCTATGACTGATATGGTATGCACTGTGAATTATTCTGTTGTTTGGTGTGCAATAAATTTAGGATCATTTCAATGCCCATAAATACATTTTGTACAGTGGCCACTGAAAAAATAGAGAAAGACTAAAATTTCAGTCATGTTGAATATTAAATTAGGACTTAAAATACAAAATATTTAAGGCTATTACATGACAAATAAATAGGATAACTTGAAATTTCTGCAACATCCAGTGAAGTCCTCTTCACTCTAATGACATGTCACCATTGGTAGACCATGAGACATCTTACTACACAAACAATACATAAATCTCTTAAAAATGCAACTTATTTAAAATAAATTGCTCGTCACTTTAACCATTATTAAGATATTCCTTATTACAGGGTTGAAATTTTTAATATATGTGCTTTCACCAGTGGCAAATCACTCATTTTTCTCTTGTCGATGCAGAGTAGAGAGTTGAATGCTATCAGATATCTTCTGCTCGTTAAAAATGGGGCTAACAGTGTCTTTTTCGTAACTACAAAAATGTATAAATGTTTAATAAAAGTTTATCTGAATTATACAGTGATAAGATACCAGAATAAACTGTTGTAAGAAAATTTTGTAGAAGAATAAGTACAGAAAGTCATGTGAATGGAACAAATATTGATTTTATAGCATAAAACAAACTTTGTTAACACAATGGACTTACAGTACATTTTCCGCCACCTCGTTCCTCTTTCCACCAGCGGTTTTTCATTTTAGCCAGTTTTCCAGATTCCTGCAGCTTAAGTACAGCTGTACTTAGAGAATTACGATATGTAGAATCTGTAAAACAAAGTTAAGCATATAAGGTTCTGCAAATTTTTATAGTTAATGAGTAACTTTTATTTAAGGAGAAAATAAATGTGAAAACTTACCAAGAACTGTCTTTTATATTTTCTCTGTAGAGATTTATAAATTAATATTTTTGTATAAACAATACTTGCATTTGAAATTTATTTACACAAAGTTCTTCTATGCCAGTGTGTACCCTTATTTCTAAAACTCTTCTTAGAAAGGGCATGATCCCAATTTATTTGGAACAGATAGGTAACATTCAGTTTATCTTTACTTTAAATTTTTTCCCTAATATGTCAATTTACACGTACCACAGCCACATAGTTTGAAAGTATGTGTAAATCTAGAATACAAAGATTTACATTTTTTTGCTTGAGTTAAAGATGTCAACAAATTTCTGTTTCATTATAATGCTATACAGTTATTTTAATTTCCTTTGAATGGTTAATCTTACTAAACTTACCTTTAAGCCACATATACACGGTGTTCATTTATATTTGTTATTTCTCACCCTCCAATCGAGCAAGAATGACATCATAGTTGACTGGTGAGTATCTTGAAATCATAGTGCCCTCTACAGAGAAGAAGCAGTAATTTTTGCAGAACAGTAAGCAAATTACAGCACTCTGAGTGTGGTTGCACTGGTAACTAATAGAACCAGCTTCCCCTTGATATGAACACAGAGCACCGCATCTTCATGGTTGAATGCTACTTTCGTACCGGCATTAAAATTGGTGCAAAATAGAAATAATTTAAACCACTACATAGAGGAGTTTATGCAATGCTATCCAGCATTCAGACAAGTCCCTCAGAGCATAGTGTTGTCAAAATTGTGCAGGTACCATCAAACTGACGTACATTTGTTTGCAGCATAAACGTCTTACGTTTTATCAGTATACAATATAAACTTTTTTTCACATTCTCACGCTTAAATAAAATGTCTATTAATATTGGTATCCTTATGTCTTTTAAAACCAATAGGTACATCAAACAATTCCAAGATACAGGATCAGTTACTTGCAAAATGAGAGACACTGGACGCTATAAAGCGACTGGTCACAATCTAGAAGCAATAAATAATGTTATGACACAAAGGCCTCAAGCATACCTTATCACAATACAGACAGTGTTTAAGGAGAAGAGAGAAAGGAAATATAAGAAAATAGACACATAAGATTATGTATTAGAGATATTTTCTTGTTTAGACTTGGATAAAAGCATTGTACATATTGTAACACTAGTTTATTTTTCATTCCTAGAACATGTTCTGCTAATTTTCTGGTTTGTAATGAAGTTACATTGTGAGGAAACTATGGGTGATAGAAAAGAATTGAGATCAAATTGAAATATTTCTATTTTATGTGACTGTTTACAATAAGCATATATGTCTACTACAACAGAAAAACAGATGTTCATTGTGAAATAAGTGTTCATTGACTTATGATTTCCTATATTCTTCATGGTATACTTTTATGGTTGCATAATTAGACCTGCAGTGCATTGCATCGCAGTATAGAGTTTTTTAAAAACAGGTATCATATCTACGCACCAGGCGAAATTACACACCTTTATATTACGCGGGCAGACCCGCCTCTCAAATAGTATATTTACCTGCCAGTAGAGGGAGGCCTCAAAGCTGCTGTCAGCACATCAAATACAATTGAAAGCCGCTAGGGTAATCGTATATAAACTCACTCCATCAGCGATGCTATTGATGACGTCAAATTTTGCGTGGTAAAATCACAGATAAAAATGAACACCGTGTATATTCTAGAAGTGAGTTCCTTTTAAAAATATTTTGATGCTACATTACTTCATATTAATGCCTTCAATGATAAACTCCTCTCTGAAACCTGCACTGCACTATAAATCTGAATTACAGTCTAGCTGTGATGCTATTATAGTTACTTATTACACAGAACACCTCCCAGAGTTGTTTTGAGTACAGCCACTATTTTAGGTCTAAATATTAAATACATCTTCTTATTTTGAATAGTTATAAATAAAAGTGTTGTTAACAGTGAAGCTAATTTCATGTATGAAGACTAAAATTGAGTCATACCTTTTAAAACTTGTAACTTCACTCACGTCCTTTTACAAAATGAGGAACGTAGTCATCAATTTTAGTCTTTATACATCTTCTTATACTATTCTTTGCTAACTAAAACACTTAATAACACCTACTAGATAGCAATTCACTGTTGAAAATTAGGCAAACTCATATGCTCAATGATGTGCTAACAAATCTGAGGTAGAGAGGTGGCGGACCACGTAAAATAAACAGTGATTGGAATGCATGGATTTTGTCATGAGTTTGGTAATTTGTAATGTTCTCCCATGTTGTCAATTTATTTTAGTTTATTACCCTTTTATATCACTCATATGGAAAAATAAGGATCGCGTAATGAACTTTAAAATCCCACCAGTAGATAATTTGACAAAGAAGTTCATAGTTCCACCACCAGAGAGAGAGCAGACAACAACAGATGCCAGTTGGAAAGAGATTGAAAATGGAGGCGAATGCCTTTGAAACTAGTCTCTCATAAATATAAACAAGTAAGTGGTGAGTATTAATAAACCAACTACAAATAGTTTCTGAGATTAATTTTGACGTCACTGTTACTAAATTCCTCCAAACACATATAAGTTTTTCTCATTACTTTGGCCAGAAATGTCAAAACCTGTCACCTCTGTGATGTTGCGGTGGTGTTTCTTTCTCACATTCATAAGGGTATGAATTCAAATATATGTTAGGTGAGTTATTTGGTTAAAGTTTTTCTATTGATTGAGATTTACCTTATACTGAAAATACAAACGTAGTAGTAGAGGCCATCATGGTAATATGTTGGTCATGGTATAGTGGTGCTAGTAGTGGTGGTAGTGGTAATGATAGTAATTTCATACCTATTCTAAGCATAAACAAATTTGCTGCTTACAAAATTCGCTATTATCTTCAGCTTTTTTTTTTTTTTTTTTTGTTTCAAACAAAATTTTCTGTTTCAAATGTAGCATAGAAACACTGCCTAAATAGGTAGCTTAGGGGACACAGATAGAGCAAATGGGCATGAAATGTTAAACAAATTTACCAATCTGGAAATTTAGGAATTATGTTGCATAAATGGTTTAACTTTCATTCTTTAAGAAAACTGTGCATTCTATCTCCTGCAACATGAGTGTCTCTTAGTCCCCATCACAGGCTTTTGTGACACTGATTGTTTGCGAAGATTTTATACACATCATGATTAGCAGATTAGATAAAAAATGTACAGTTTCTGCTAAGGTCCTTCAAGAAATGACACAGCTTGTTAGGTACATAGTGTAACCTCATTCTATACAGCATGGCTTTTGATGATGTGCCTAGGATCCTTGCCAAATATTGGGTTTCAACAAAAATCTACGACACATACACATATCTGATGGGGCCTGGAAAACCATCAGAGATTATCCAATGATCATTTGCTGCATTTCCATTTGTCTCATAGAAAATGTTCTATAAACTGATTACATGCAAAGGGTAGTTGTAAACTATAAGTGCTGATAGGGAACATAGTGTTAACGTGCAATTAAAAATTAATACTTGCAGAGATTGTTAATCCTTCTTGTAACACCACTCTCATCACACTGGGCAACAATGAAAATGTTTCGGGCTTAAAAATAGTGAATTTTCATGTATTTCCATCAGCTGAATTCAAAAATCACCATAAAAATGATAGAATACCTCTTGTTTTGAAGATAAAGTGACATTTCATACTTTAGAGTGAAGATTTTAAATTTGGGGGAATTTTTTTGGGAAGTTGGACAACCTGTCAAATAACAAAACACAATCAGAGAGAAATTTTGGAAATTAAGTGATGCAAAAGTTAAGGAAGGCATTTTTGTCGGACCACAAATAAGAGAACTTGTAAAGGATCCTGCATTTGACCAAATTTTGGAGGGGAAAGAAAAGGAAGCTTAGGAAGCCTTCAGGGGTGTTGTTCATGGATTTTTTGGCAACAAAAGAGATGACAACTACAAGCATTTGGTGACAGTGCTCCTGCAAAAATACTGTAACCTTGGATGTAACATGTCCCTTAAGATCCATTTTCTCCACTCCCACCTAGACTTTTTCCCTCCTAGTTGTGGAGCTGTTAGTGATGAACATGGGGAGAGATACCATCAAGACATTTCTGTTATGGAACAAAGATATCAGGGTCGTTGGAATGAAGTAATGCTTGCGGATTACTGTTGGTCTTTGTACAGGGATTCTGCGGAACTCCATCACAAGAGGCAAGTTAAAAGATGACGAAGTCAATAGGTCACAACATGATTCTCTTCAGACACGACTATCTGCGAAGTATTTTTCCAGCAATTTAGAACTCTTATCATGTAATTACCAGTTAAAAAAATCAAATGCACTTTCATTTTTGTTAGCATGTATGTAATTAAAATGTATCCTTTTCTCTCAATCCGTTAATATGTAATACTTCCACCTTGTGTATATCATAGAAACTAGAGCTAATAAAAATTTTTCATACTCATATTTGTTTTTCTCAACCCAAAATTAGTAGGAATTGCCTCATGAAGTGCTGGAAACATTAATTTTTTTTTTTTGTATCCCAGTGTTATTACTATTTTCATTATTTTAAAGCCTCAAAAAAGAACTAATAAACAATCAAAAGAATAAACAGGTCATTAGATAGGTACATAGAATTCACAAGTTCAAATATCAGTGCAATGTGTTGTGTTCTACACATTGTTGAGTGTACAGAAGCAGAGCTTGTAATTATTTATATTGCATATATAAAACTAGTAGGACAAGATAGATCAGGTAGCGGAGGTGAAATCTAGCATCTTGACCAACAAGGGATCCTTTGTGAATATATCCTTGGCAGCAACAGATAAGATGAAGGAACTGCAGAAGAATTCTGGGCTTATGGAACGGGGCTAATGCAGGCGAGAGAGACGCACAGAGTTATCTAACAGTCACAGTCTTGGTCACCTGGCTGAAGGGCTCTTGTAAGCAGTCTTACCACCCTATTGGAGGTTGATCATGGCTCGTCTCCAGAGGGAACCAAGGAAAGCTCGACCCAGCAGTGGAGGCATATGACCATCCTATGATGGACTCAAGAATTTCCGAGTTGCAGGCCATACCCATCGTTGACTAGCACAGACTTGAAGTCATAAAAGAGGGCAATGAAATGAGAGGAAATGGAAGAGAGGTGTGTAGAAGACTAATCCCAGTATTCTTGTCAACCACAGAAAATTGATTGGTCACAATGGCCGCCACCAGGAATCAAACCTGGGACTTTCTGAATATGAACTATGGAGCGATCTTCTAGTTAAAAATCCCTTATTTAGTAATACGAGAATGCTACACAATTACATGTTCTGCATGTGAAACTGATAAGAGTGCTTTAGTTCTAGAATTGTAACTAATTATTCCCAAGACTCTGAATATGTGGAAAGCATTAGAGCTTCTGTCTCATCAAGGAATGCACACAAAAGGTAAATTTCAAAAACAGTTATTCAGTTTCTATATGTGTGTGCTTTTACTGTAATGAACACATTCATTAGTTTTCTTATTTCAATTATTATGACTATATTATCAGAGCTAATCTTCTCTTATTGCATATTTTTATTATTGTCACATATTTATACTTCTAAAAATGTGACTAATTTCTCTAGTTCACAAGTGAAATTTTGCGACCGCATAATAGTATTGCTTATACATTTTATTTTGCAATAAGTATTAGTGCCATAAAAATCAATTTAATAGTGATATGTGATGGACCTAAAATAACGGGTCATATATAGAAATTTAACTGTATTGGAACACCACAGTGAAGCGAAATAATTATTAAATTATAGATGAGTCGTATTTATTACACATCAGCTTCACTTACGTACCTATATTGAGGACATGTTTCGCGAACTATCATTTGCATCATCGGCTCTAATGCGACTAAAGCTTGATCCAATGGTGTGGGTAGTTCTGGAGCTCCTGCTGCCATCTGTTAATTTTATGATGAATTTAAATGTGGAGTTGTCTTCTGACATTAGAGCCGATGATGCGAACAACAGTTTGTAAAACATGTCCTCAATATAGGTACATAAGTGAAGCTGATGTGTAATAAATACGACTCATCTATAATTTAATAACTGTTCATATGTTGGATGATTATTGCATGCATAATCTTATTTTACACATATGAATAAAAGAAGGGGAAAATAAAAACTTTTCCTATAGGCACTCTTCCAGAGAACTGAACCCATATCCTATAGAATAGCAGCTGCAAACTATTCCCTCCGATCCATGGCAATTAATGAAAACTGTGGCATGTTAAGAGTAATTCAAATGCAGCCTTTTGACCTCTCCCTTCCTCTTTCACCTTTTCTCTTTGTTTTGTGGAGGGGCGTTTATCGCATAGGTTAAGCAACAGAATTAATTGTTTTTCACAAATAAACATTACAAAATTTGTATGTTACACTATTCTTACCACAAGGCAGTATTTGAATTTTTTAAACACACTAGATACTATTTGAAGCAAAAGGTTAGAAACAGTGATGTATTTAACACTTGGAAGTAATGAGTCGGTAATTCAAACACAAACATCACTCAAAATATCCTTACTTGGACATGTTTCGGAGAACAGTTTGTCCCCGTCGTCAGCAGTTATCCAACTGGTTGGATCCGTGGTTTCCTGAAGTGATATGGTTGTGTGTGGTGGCATCTGTTGACTGTGAGATGAACTTCCAAAGAGTTTTCAGGCGGCAATTCAAAATTTAAAGTATACTGTTTGTTTTTTATAATTAGCAACTTTTCCCAAACATTGAGTTTGGCTGCATTATTGGCTGGCTTTAATAGTTTTATATTTGGTACAATTTCATTATTGGTAGACCAGAAATGGTGGGCAACTTAAATTACAGAAACATATGAGGTATGTGAAATACAAACAAATAGAAAAATCAGCAATAGCCCACCATTTCTGGTCTACCAATCATGAAATTGTACCAAATATAAAACTATTAAAGCCAGGCAGTAATGCAGCTGAAGTCAATGTTTGGGAAAAGTTGCTGATTATAAAAAACAAACAGTATACTTTAAATTTCGAATTGCCGCCTGAAAACTCTCTTTGGAAGTCCATCTCACAGCCAACAGATGCCACCACAGACAAACAGATCACTTCAGGAAACCACGGATCCAACCAGTCGGATAACTGCTGACGATGGGGACAAACCGTTCTCCGAAACATGTCCAAGTAAGGATAATTTGAGTGATGTTTGTGTTTGAACTACCGACTCACTACTTTCAAACACTAGATATTTATTCTGACATAAAAAGACAAAGTGTAGCAACATTGCTTTTTCTATAAGGCTATGAAGATGATGGCTGTTTTCTATTTCTGGTCTTTTGAGCAATGTTATAGTTGCCTTAGCTGATGTTAAGAGGCCACATTAGTTGGTTTATGTGTGGTCAGCTTTTGCTGAAACCCTAGATGAGAAGTTGAGGTATATAGAATGAAGTTAAGCTAACAAATTTTGTCATGTCATAAAGAACCGCAGCAGAGCATGAACTTTTAGATTTTTGCAGCATACAGGCTTTTTTACAATGTGTATGGGATCTTCATCACATGACGGGTTTCAGTAAAAGTGTGTGGCACCGAGCGGGATGGCTGACCATTGTAAAATATATGTACATATATGATCAAAAAAAGGAAAAAGGAAAAAGGAACAAGAAATAAAAAACAATATAAAAAATAAGTAAACAATTACCTAAAATTCCCTTGGTCTTCGCCGTGGCCGTAGTCGTGGCCGTGGTCACGGTAGCGGTAGCAGTAGCAGTATTTCTTTTTTTTTTTTTTTTTTATACAGGGGAAAAATCTTACAAAAGACGCCTCTGGCAAGTTGGATTCTTACCAACTAAAAAACCCCTGTAAGAATCATATGTGTGCTTCTTCTCGGAACTGCCCAGCAGCATTACTTCAAGAAGAGGCGATTCAAGATGGTAGTGACTGTCTCAAATGGTCATTGAAGGTCTTAAACGTCTTCCATTTTCCGACGCTTACGGGATAGAATTCGTCGGGCCAGCTGAGAAATTGCGTTCCAGTTCGTAGGAGATGTCAGCATGCTGGAGACTACCTGAGAAGGCGTAAACTGTCCTAGCTTTAACTCCGTCAGTTGGCAGATGTTGCCATCGAACACATTCGAAGAACCTGTGCTCCACGGTATCGACTTTGCCGCAGTAGATACATTCGTCAGTGGCACTTAGCCCAAAATGGTGGAGATAGGCCCTAAAGCATCCATGTCCTGTGAGGAACTGGGTGAGATAGAAGTTGACGCCACCTCTTCTGCGCGTATACCAAGGTGTAATGTCGCGGATTAAATGTCGTGTCCAGTGGGCAGTTCCGTCATCCATGTCCCATGACTCCTGCCACTGTTTCAATAGCTGCTGCCGGGCCTCAGTTTGGCCTGTCTCAGTCCGTTCCCTTAACCGCTTCGCCGATGGCCATTTAAACGCTTCAGTGGCCGGAAACGGATACCCAATAAACAGAACAGGACATTTAAATTGTTAAATGCTGTAAAAATGCATCATAAATACAATTCCGTATCTTCCGTATTTATTAAGTTATTTAAACGAAACAAAAACTGGTTTAAAGCTCATTAAAGGCAGTATAAATATACAGTAACAATAAAGTAGAGACTACATTAATAAATTGTTGAAATTTCACTACTTTGTTTCGCTGTAGCAAAAGCCATTCTTTGTGCCGAACGCGCCTAATATGTGAATCATTTTGTTTTGTGTATACGAGCCATAGTATGTATGTATAGCTACGCAAGCGTCTTCTCAGGTTCAAGTTTAGTTTATTTATGCTATGCCAAGCGATAATATGACGAGAATATGTTGCGTCACACACTCACACACTGGAATGAAAACTCTGTCAGCATCTGTTATTACAGTGTTTCTCAACCAAGGTTTCTAGTAGCCTTATGCAGCAGTTTTCGCTCTGTATTTCAGCTATTTATACTCTCTCTGTGTTCAGAGAGATTTCTTGTAGCTATCAAGAACTAAATGAACGGCACATTTGAAATTGTTAAATTTCAATGTTAACCATGGCTTATCCCGGTAATGTAGCAAATAAATTAGCTTGGGTATGATGTGTACAGGCTTCTGATATTACTGTAGAAAATCTGGAAGATTTGTTGTACGATTATGAAGGAGATCTTTAGGACATACGTAGCAGTGACGTGTACTGGTCTACAGCTGGCATGTTAGCTACTCCATTGTTTGGGGAAATGGCGGGTCAAATATGGGTGATACGGATCAGCTATTACCAGCTATCCCTCTTTACGGAAAACAGTTAAATGGTAAAAAAAAGTATTTTTATAGCACTGGATGTAACTATGCACAGTTGTTTAGTAATTATCAGAGCTGTAAAAGACATTCATCTACCTGTACTTGCGCGTATAAAGAGCTCGTAACCTAATTGAGCATTATAATACTCAGAGGCCTCTTTATACTAGGGGGTAGCAAAATTCACATCATCCCTCATACTTGAGAGAAAACACTTTCCTAAAAGTATACCACCCACACCCAAAAACTTGTAACCATTTCGAAAATGTGTAGTGTGTTGCGAAAAAGAAGTTCGCAAGGAAACCAATATTATTTGGTGTGAATCTGCAGATGTGCCCTTGGGTGTTTATCCAGGTTTGGAGGTGTACAATTCAAAAAGAAACCTTTAAGGATACGTTTACATTCCTTATAGAACTAATTTAAATTGATTGTAAAACAGCAAGATTAAAATAATTGGCGTTAACTGAGCATTAAATGCGTGTATGCGCAGGACGTCTATACACGTCCATATCGGTTTGGGGCACTTTAACTTGGACGTCATATGACGTCCATATCGGTGAAAGGGTTAAGAGGTGCTCTTTGGCCAACAAAGTAATAGGAGGCATTCTGGCCAACACCAGTAATGCCTTGGTTGAAGTGGTCCGATACGCGCTGGTGATCGGTATCGCAACCATGCGCTGCACGCTGAGCAGCTGAGTAGTATACAGTTTGCGGTCAAGTGCCTTTTGCCAGATGCTCACACCATAGAGCAGGATAGAGGAGACAACTGAGAAGAGTAGTCTGCGGCTGGTTTCCTTAGGGCCTCCTATATTCAGCATTATTCTACTTAAATGCACGACGGCTATGCTGGCCTTCGTAACAATAAAGCGTACATGAGTACCCATGTACATGTTGCGGGCTAGATGTATGCCCAAGTATTTCAGGGAATCCTGACTCCGGATGACCAAGGTGCCAAGCTGGAGGTGGATAGCTGGGACCTTCCTGCCGCCCACCAGCAGTACCACTTCTGTCTTGTGTGGTGCCAATCCTAATTTCTTGGCGGTCAGGGAACGATCTAGTTCTGCCAGAGCTTCATTGCCAGCTAGTCCCAGAGAAACTGCATCAGGGGGAATTACAGTGAGGGCGAGGTACGCTGTGAGCGTGACCCCTGGGGGCATAGGTGATCTCAGAATTCCATCAAAGTAGAAGTTCCACAGGGTGGGGCTCAGTAATGAGCCCTGCAGGACTCCGCAGGTCATGTACATTTGGCAGGTCATGTACATTTGACTGTGACTGCCTACGAGTAGCAACCGATCGTCTAAGTAGCTGGCCAGCAGATTATAGAGATATGGTGCTATCTGCCGTGAACTGAGCTCCGATAAAATGCCTCCCCATGGTGCAGAGTTGAAGGCATTTCAGACATCAAGGGTGACAAGAGCACACTTGGGAAGTCGGCCATGGGGCTGTGATTGGATGCCCTCCGCTAGTTCCTGCACTTTCCTCAGGGCGGTAAGGGTGGACCGTCCCGTTCGAAAGACGTGTTGTGCTTCAGCTAATCCACCGGTGCGTTCGATTTCATTGATGAGGCGTCCTAGTACCAGATGTTCAAAGAGTTTACCCAGTACATTGAGGAGACATATGGGTCGATAGGTGCTAGTCCCCTGCTCCCGCTGTGGTTTCTCAAGCAACAGAAGTCACGTCTGCTTTCATTCAGATGGGAAATTGCCAGTTTTCAGTAGGCTGTTGAATAGTTCCAAGCACCGGTCTGGGTAACTCTAGATGATCGTCTTCACAACCAGAGGGGTCACACCGTCCGGTCCTGGGGCTCTGTTGACTCGAATTTTGGCCATAGCTTCTGTCAGGTCTTCGACAGTGAATGGAGGTATCTGCTCTGGAGGCACAGGGTGCTTAGCCCAGGAGATGGGAGCATGTGCCGGGAAGAGGGTCCGAGCTACGTCTAACTGGCGATCATCAGGTAACTGGGCAGGAGCTTCTTCGTAGCAAGTTTATAGCCCTGGCACCAGATGTCGTCTATTTCATCCAGGAGGGCCTGCCAAGCAGCACGTTTGGCTGCCAGTATGGCTTCCTTGAGCAGTGCCCGGCTTGTCCGGTATTGTTCCGAGCAGAGACGTTTGTGGGCCTCATTGCCTCTTCTGTTCACTCGAACCATCACTCGTCTGGACCGTATGGTTTGTCGATGTTTGGCAATATCTGCAGACCACCAGTAGGTGGGCTTATGAAAGTGCCTGGCCGGCTTACGAGGAAAGGCAGTATTAGAGGCTTGCTGTAGAATCCTGGAGAATGTTGTAGCCGTAAGGGTCCGTTCATCATGAGCATTCAGTAGGCAGCCCACTTCCATTACCAAAGCGGGGAGTCCATGTGGTGAAACCTGCCATACCAGACGTGAGGAGCGGTCTGATGGATGGGAACCATCAGCAACATCAAACAAAAGGTATTGGTGATAGCTCAGGGTCTATGTCTCCAAAACTTCCCAATGCAGAACCTTCTGAGAGAGAGTGTTGGTGCTAAAAGTGACATCGATGTAAGACTGACTGTCACGTCGTACAAAGGTGGGTGCTGTTCCTTGGTTATGTACCACTAAATCATCTTCAGCAAGCCATTCTGCCAAGGCACAGCCTCCTGAGTTCTCAACAGGCGAGCCCCATAAAGGTGATTTGGCGTTAAAATCTCCACCCACGATGATGCCTTTAGCGCGACGATGCATGTCTGCTCGTAGGTCGTGAAGGAAGCTAAGGAATCGGGCAAGGTTGATGTTCGGAGAAATATAGCAGCACTAGATCAGAAAGGCAGTTCCAGCCAAACAAATCCTGCTTCTGCTCCCCTGTCCACTACGGACAGAGAGTTGTTGTAAAGACGTATAGCAAACATCCATTGTGTTGTCAGTGGTCCATACAGTGGGATTGGTTTTAGCTCTGTTCGGTTCAGGCATGATCAATATGTCACTATTGGTTTCGGATGCCATGTGGCACAATAAATCCATGGCCTTGCAGCCGCAGTCGATGTTGGCTTGCAGTATCCGTATAGCCCCTGGTGGTTTAGCAGCGACAGAAAACATAACTGGTTCCGATTCTGTCATCTCTGGGGCAGTTAACATTTGGGAAGTTGTCAGGTCGTTGTGTGGAGACGTTGGGTCCGAGCAGCGTTGACCAACTTGCGGTACTTAGGACAGTGATGGGTGTCCACTCTATGTCCCGGGATGGCGCACATCAGGCAACAGGGCTCGGAAGTGCAATTGGCAGCCAAGTGACCATCCTTCCCACAATTGAGACAAGCATTTCCTCTATCAGGGCCACTGCAGTTATTTGCACGATGTCCAAACGCTTGGCAGTGGAAACAGCAGGGTATGAAAACCCATTCCTGAACCTTGCAGGAACACCAACCAATGCGGACAGACCCTAATTGGGTAAGGCGGCGCCCCAGCTCTGAAGGTAAGACAACTGTAGCTATCTGTCCCTCCGTCATAGTGGGTCGAAGAGACGTGGCCAGCAGATCTGCTGCGCTCACTCCCAAAGCGCGGGAAATGGATTCCTGGACTTCTGCCTCTGTGGTGATGGCATCAATATCATGGATGTGCAGTACCGTGTCCAGTCTACGGGTACAGCGCACAGCCGTGTCTTTAAGGTTTTGTGCAAGGGCCTTCCTCAGTGGTTCAGCCTTGACAGCTCCCCCATTAATGGTAAGAAGCAATTCTCCTCCACGGGTCTTGCGGATGTGTTGCACCTCCACGCCAACATCCTCCAGTTTGACACTGCTTTTAACCTCCTTTAGCAGTTCCGCATATGTTCGGGTCCCAGGATGAATAATAACTGCTCCAATGTCTGGGCTTGAGGCTGCCAGGGGTGATCCAGGATGGGGCCCTCCATTCCCAGCATTGGGTGCCATTCTCCAGGGTCGAGGGACGTGCAGGTAGACTGAGATGTCGGTGTCTACAAAGGTATATTCCAGAAGTTTCCTTGTTGCAAGAATGTCACACCCAGCCGGTAGGGGAAGACGGATCTTTCGCCTCCCATGTTTGTAGGCCAAGGCACACAGGCAGCTAAAGCGTTCCCTCAAAAGCTGCAGAGTGTCTCCCTTTTCGAGAGGTGTAGTCACAGAAAGCTTGAAAATGTAGCGTTCCTTACTCCAGAAACCTCCTTCCATCGGCACTTTTGAAATGGAAGAAAAGTACGCTACATTAGGATACTCCTCATCCAGGCCGACTAGGTTCACCAGTTCGGGGTAGCGTTCGCGGAACAGCCGGTTGATGCCTTGGCGCATCAAGGGATCATTGGTGATAAGGGCTAAATCCTCTTCGTTACCTGCCTGAAGCGGATTCCCTTCTGCAATCTCCACATTCCGGAACGTGCAAGGGGGCCAAAATTGATCCACAAAGTCTTTCAGTCTTTCAGGGCTATCGATGTCGGAGAAAGATGCTCGGATTCCCGAGGAATTTGCTGTTCCACCTTGGAGCGGTATGCTGGTTCCAGGTTATTGAGATAAGCCAATAATAGTTCAGGGGCAGTTTGTACACCAATGGACTGCGATTGGATAGGGTTACATTTTATCTTAGATTTGGTTGGTGGCCCACTACCTGCGTCAGCATCAGCTTTTATTAGATCAGTAATGACCTTGACTCTCTGAGTTTTCACTTTTATGTCCATTTTCGTATTCACATTTGTGCTAATGAAGTCTACAAGTCCAGAAGCCACTTCACAGAGCTGAGAGGTCAGGTCGGAAAAGCTAACTTCATCCTTATTTTCGACAAGTGCGGCACTAGAGCGTTTAACGCGAACTCCAAGTTGTCGTAAGGAAGACAGAGCACACACAGAAACCTCTGATGATTGAGACCCTGAGGTGGACACTGAAGATGGGTCCACTGCCATTTGGCCACCAGAAGTATTAGTTGTTGTTCCACTTGGTGCTGAGGAAGCCGTAAGGTCAGTCCGTGGACGATCATGAGCAACAACTCCAGAGGAATCGGATGTATCCAAGGGCTGAAGTGGCAATTGAATAGTATTTTGGCAGTCGCTTGCTGACGGTTGGGTGGAGCCTGCCTGCCCACTACCAACACCGACCGATTCTGGGGTTCCGAAGCCCCTGTCCCGTAACTGATTATCATTAATGTAACTTTCCATAATTGTTTAGAAGTCCTGACATAGCCACTCGCCAACAAATTATCAATCCTGACAGTAGGAGGAAAGAAGAAAAAGGACAAGAGAAGAAGAGGAAGGAAAGAGGAACTCTCTTGGGAACAGAAGGAAGGTGAGGGAGAACCAGCTCGGGGACCCCGGGTGCGCCACGCCCGTGCTTATTAGACATAAGGTCTAAGCCCCCTGGGAGTAGCAGTAGCAGTGGCAGTGGCAGTGGCAGTGGCAGTAGCAGTAGTAGGTAGTAGTAATTTTGTATCTGTCCATTTCACCTCGGTTCTCTTTTCACTTCACCTTTCATCCTGATTGGCTGTTCCAAGCTTATTAGTGTCAGTTGGGGTTTTGGCATGCATGGCGGGGAATTCGCTCACTGAAAATCCTCATCCTACCAATTGAGGGGTATCTCCAGTACCCAGGCTACTCAGGGGATGTGTAAGCCCACAGGAGGGAGAGGAGCCTCTGTAGCTGTTAAGAATCCTGCTAGCTCTTTTCATCTTCAAACATCTTTAGGACACTCTTACCTCATCCCTCCCCCTAAGGGACATCCCATCATGGATAGGTGAGAAAGACAAGCAGAAAAGCCCCCACTCAAAACCCTATCACAGAATCAAAAGCCTGTGAAATCTCCAAAGAAATAGGTAACACAGCACTTACTCTTGCGCATGGCAATCCCATATCCTTTAGAGTCCAGCTTGTCGCCGATCTGAGCCACCTCACAATGTCTCTCAGTGATATACTCAATGGAGGTGGACTCCATGAAAAAGGCATAGTTCCTGCTCTTGACCCACTCTAGTCCTTGCTCATTTGTGGAGGCCAGAACCTCATCCTGATGGTCCATCATATATTGATACATTCTCTGGTACATGGGATCTGTTGAATCCTGAAACCACAAAAGGTTTCCATAAAACAAAAATATAAAGCGGGCATGTAGGGCAGTGGCAGTGGTAAGCATATTTTAGATTTCTTCTGCATTACAGTACCTTTTTCGCACAATAGCATTTTACAGCAAATATTTCTATCCCCCGCATCTTTTGAAAGCTTACTGCCATTCCTGACACCACCAATAATAAAATTGCTTTCATGGTCTTCATTTTCTCCCCCTGTTTTTAGGTATGCATTTAAATATTGCATTAGGAATTCCTTCTTTTCACAATGTGTCCAAACCATTCCATTTTTTTAGTTAATTGATAGAAATTAATCATTTCTTCACACTAGCCATGTATAGGCTAAGGTTTTTGATAGATAGAGTCAACATGAAAAATTCAATGCCATGGCAGGGATTTGAATCAGGAGATCCATGGTTCAAATCCTGGCCATGGCATTGAATTTTTCATGTTGACTCTATCTACCATTCTACTTTTATTTGCTCTATTACATATAGAAATAGAAGTATTGTACTGCACCCAAAAATTAGATACCAGGATTTTACCAAAAATGTTTTGAGGCTCCTAAGCCAATACAAACATATTTTTAGGAAAAGGTGTATGCTTGTGTGTTAACAGCTTAACTCAAAAGTGAAATATCAGTTAAACAGCAAACTTGGCTTTAATGTTCAATATCTTCCAAGCACACGACACAAAATTTTACCATAAAGTACATTTTAAACTCCTCTTTAGTTGGAAAATTTTGTTTTCTCAAAAATGGCTCTAACAATTTGGATTAAAATACTGTTGTTTAAAATATTTTCATGACATATGAAACACATATCTTGAATTTTTTGGTAAAAGCCTCTGAAGACCACTTCACTCTCAATGATTTTTGCATAACTGGTACATCATAAGTGATAGACAAAAGCCACTAAACAAAAACTATAGATCTTGTTTAAACACACAATAAATGTTACACAAATATAACTATTTGTAACAAAAACTTCACTTATCTTAAGAAAATGATGTCAATTTTTCTTATTAATTGAGATTGATTTCACAAACAAATTGCTTGCATTGTCAGTCCATCAACACACTTCGTCGTCAAGGATTCCAGTTACAATGTCATTATGTTTTTTCAGTATTACCAAAATCTGAAAATGAAACAAATCTAAAAAAAGAATCAAGTGCTGGTATTTAAAATTCATTATGCAATTCCTTTCTTGGAAGTGTTGGAAACAGTGTTGTTATGATAAATTAACTTTAAAGAGAGTTGATTAATGACACTAAATAACACTTTTAAATTACTTTCTTGGAAGTGTTGAAAACAGTGTTGTTATGATAAATTAACTTTAAAGAGAGTCGATTAAAGACACTAGACAACACTTACTTTTAAATTTTTCCGGAACTAGTTTCAGAGGCTTTGCCTCTATCATCGGCCGGCTCTCGACTGATTCTCGTTGGTGTAGCTGACGATACCTTGTCACAGGTCTCCTCTGGTGGCGGCTCAAGGAACTTGCTGAACAAATCCTTCTGGGGGATGTCGAAATTGAATACTTTGTTCCTATTTTTTGAAATGAAGATTTGTTCCCATGTGGATAGTTCTTGTTTTCCTGATGTATGTTTCAGTAGTTTTGGTTCTGGATTTATGTTGTGGTTTTTTTCCCAAAAATGTGTGGCAACTGCTGATTTTTCTAATTGTTTATATTTTATGTTTCTAAAGTGTTCCTTTGCTCTTGTTTCTAAATTTCTTTTTGTTTTTCCAATATAAATTTGACTACAGTCATTGCATTCAATTTGATATATACCAGATTTTTTGTTTGATGGAATAGCATCTTTGATGTTTGAGCAAATTAGGTTTTTTAAGGAGAAATGGTTGACTGGTGCTAGTTGAATATTTTGTTTTTTGAAGACTTTTTTGAATTTATCATAGGCCCATGGATGGTAAGTGAATTTTTTGAAAATCATATTAGTTTCTGTAGATGAGAGGGTTGTGGTTTCCTTTAGTAGCTTCTTCTTTTTTGCTAAGCTCACTTTTTTGTCCACTAATGATTTGGGAAAGTTATTTTTTTGTGCTATTTCAATTATTTTGTTGTATTCTGTTTTGTATTCTTCTGCTGTGAGAGGGATGTTTACCAGTCTGTGTGCTAAACTATTGAAGATTGCCTGTTTGTCAGGGTTAGCAATGGGCAACCCACTATCACCCTTCCTGGGCATTAGGGTATCTAGCACATGTAAGAGGCTACTCCACAAAATATATAAGACCACCACAGATACAAATTTTATTCAGTATTACAAAACTTACTGCAAAATCTATAAACGTGTAATTAAGAAGGCTAAACAAATGGCAGTTGAAAAATTCATAAAAAATGCAGATAATAAAAGCAAAGCAACTTGGAAAATAATAAAGGCGGAATTAGGAATAAACAGTACAAACAATTTAGACAATTTAATATGAGTACTGACACAGCGGAATCATTAAATAATTATTTTGTAAATATTGGTAATCAAATTCGAGATACTCCCCCATCAATGCAAGATGCCATAACTGAATTGTATAATAATAATTGCCTAATGCTAACCCCCCAGTTTCAATTCTCAAATGTTACACCAGGAAAAATTATTGAAATTATCAGTAAACTCAAACCAAAATCCTCCTGTGGCTGGGATGAACTGTCACCATTTCTAATTAAGAAAATAAAACATGAAATTAGCGAACCAATGAGCCAAATAATTAATAATTCCCTAGCTACGGGTATTGTTCCAGAGAGAATGAAATACGCCCTAGTTAAACCCATACACAAAGGAGGGAAGGCCGAATTTAAAAATTTTCGACCTATCTCTATCCTTCCAACTTTCTCCACCATACTTGAAAAGATTGTGCATGCACAACTCATGTCTTATTTTGAACAATTCACCAAGTTAAGTAACTCACATCATGGATTCCGGGAAAAGCACTCAACAATATCAGCCCTAACTACCTTGGTAAATGATGCTTCTAAAATGATAGATAAGAAACAACAAACAGCAGTTCTGATATGTGATAATTCTAAAGCTTTTGATTGCGTCTGCCATGATATATTATTAAAAAAGTTAGAATTCTATGGCATAAGGGGCGTTGCTTTAAATTGGTTTCAAAATTATCTTAATTGTCGTAAACAGAAAACAGTCATTAATAATCTAAAGGGAACTGTTGAATCAAATTGGGAACAAATAAAAACAGGAGTCCCACAAGGAAGTGTCTTGGGACCCCTACTGTATATAATTTACACAAATGACTTACCTAACTCCATAAAGGGGAAAACAATTATGTATGCTGATGACACCTCCATTTTACTCAATGGGCACAACCTAGAGGAGTTAAAAACCAATTTAAGTGAAACTATAACTCGCCTACAGAAGTGGTTCACGAGTAATGGCCTCAAACTTAACACCTCCAAAACATCAGTTATGCAGTTCAGCACTCAAGGAAAGAATTCTGAGAGGTTTATCACAACTGATGCTATAAATCCTACAGAAAACTCAAAAATTTTGGGTATTTTTTTAAATCAACAATTAAAATGGGATGATCACATCCGTTATTTGTCCAAAAGATTAAACAGTGCATCCTTCAATATGAGCTGCATAACTAAATTAACAAACCTCGAAACAAGAAAAATAGTGTACTTCAGTTACTTCCACTCTTTGATGACATACGGAATAATACTATGGGGGAACTCTACGGGATGGGAAACGATCTTTAAAAGTCAAAAAAAGATAATTCGGATAATGACTCAATCAAGACCAAAAGTTTCATGCAGAAACCTGTTCAAAAACCTGAAGATATTAACCTTACCATCCCAATACCTGTATGAAATAAATAAATACATCCATTCAAATTTTGATACAATTTATAATTCACAAATGCAACATAATCATGGAACGAGAAATAAAAATAATCTAAAACCACCCATGCACAGATTAGCACTGTATGAAAAAAGCCCACAATATGCAGGAATAAAAATATATAATAAATTACCTGTAAGAATCCGTGAAATGAAAAACCTCAAATGCTTTAATAAAGCAATAAATAACCTACTAATGGACAAAGCCTACTACTCGATTATTGAATATATGGATGATAAAATTGAATTATAATGAAATTTTTTGTCATTTTGTAATTCTAATATTCTGACAATATTATTCCAAGGGCATGTCATAATTATAACAATATTTGTATATAGTTGTATTGATATTATTAGTAATTATATTATTTGTATTATTAGTATTTATATTATTAGTGTTATTGTTATTTTGTGTAATTATTATTATTATTTTAAATTTTCTACTGTTGACGAGTCACCTGTTTACTGAGTTTTTACTCACTATCTGTAAGCGTATGTGACAATAAAGCATCTTATCTTATCTTATCCTGGCCGATCTGTACATGAGTGCATTAGAAATAAGGATCAACAAAGGTTTCCCTTGGATGTTCAAACTCTGGCAACGATATGTAGATGACATATTTGCAATAGTACCAAAAAAACACATCAGTGATGCACTAAAACTTTTAAATATCCAAGAAAAAAGCATCAAATTCACTGTAGAAATAGAAAAAGACGAGCATTTACCATTTTTGGATCTAAAAATAATGAGGAATAAAAACAGACTAAACTTTGGCATTTACAGAAAACCAACACAGACAGACAACTACATAAAAGCTAATGGCTACAACCCAAGATCCCACAAACAGGCAATCTTCAATAGTTTAGCACACAGACTGGTAAACATCCCTCTCACAGCAGAAGAATACAAAACAGAATACAACAAAATAATTGAAATAGCACAAAAAAATAACTTTCCCAAATCATTAGTGGACAAAAAAGTGAGCTTAGCAAAAAAGAAGAAGCTACTAAAGGAAACCACAACCCTCTCATCTACAGAAACTAATATGATTTTCAAAAAATTCACATACCATCCATGGGCCTATGATAAATTCAAAAAAGTCTTCAAAAAACAAAATATTCAACTAGCACCAGTCAACCATTTCTCCTTAAAAAACCTAATTTGCTCAAACATCAAAGATGCCATTCCATCAAACAAAAAATCTGGTATATATCAAATTGAATGCAATGACTGTAGTCAAATTTATATTGGAAAAACAAAAAGAAATTTAGAAACAAGAGCAAAGGAACACTTTAGAAACATAAAATATAAACAATTAGAAAAATCAGCAGTTGCCACACATTTTTGGGAAAAAAACCACAACATAAATCCAGAACCAAAACTACTGAAACATACATCAGGAAAACAAGAACTATCCACATGGGAACAAATCTTCATTTCAAAAAATAGGAACAAAGTATTCAATTTCGACATCCCCCAGAAGGATTTGTTCAGCAAGTTCCTTGAGCCGCCACCAGAGGAGACCTGTGACAAGGTATCGTCAGCTACACCAACGAGAATCAGTCGAGAGCCGGCCGATGATAGAGGCAAAGCCTCTGAAACTAGTTCCGGAAAAATTTAAAAGTAAGTGTTGTCTAGTGTCTTTAATCGACTCTCTTTAAAGTTAACACTTTTAAATTTTTCCGGAACATGTTTCAGAGGCTTTGCCTCTATCATCAGCCGGCCCTCGACTGGTTCTCATTGGTGTAGTTGACGATATTTTGTCACAGGTCTCCTCTGGTGGCGGTTCAAGGAACTTGCTGAACAAATCTTTCTGGGGTTGTCGAAATTGAATACTTTGTTCCTATTTTTTGAAATGAAGATTTGTTCCCATGTGGATAGTTCTTGTTTTCCTGATGTATGTTTCAGTAGTTTTGGTTCTGCATTTATGTTGTGGTTTTTTTCCCAAAAATGTGTGGCAACTGCTGATTTTTCTAATTGTTTATATTTTATGTTTCTAAAGTGTTCCTTTGCTCTTGTTTCTAAATTTCTTTTGGTTTTTCCAACATAAATTTGACTACAGTCATTGCATTCAATTTGATATATACCAGATGTTTTGTTAGATGGAATGGCATCTTTGATGTTTGAGCAAATTAGGTTTTTTAAGGAGAAATGCTTGACTGGTGCTAGTTGAATGTTTTGTTTTTTGAAGACTTTTTTGAATTTATCATAGGCCCATGGATGGTAAGTGAATTTTTTGAAAATCATATTAGTTTCTGTAGCTGAGAGGGTTTTGGTTTCCTTTATTAGCTTCTTTTTTGCTAAGTTCACTTTTCTGTCCACTAATGATTTGGGAAAGTTATTTTTTTGTGCTATTTCAATTATTTTGTTGTATTCTGTTTTGTATTCTTCTGCTGCGAGAGGGATGTTTACCAGTCTGTGTGCTAAACTATTGACTCTCTTTAAAGTTAATTTATCATAACAACACTGTTTTCAACACTTCCAAGAAAGGAATTTCATTATGCAATGTTTATTTTTTAAGATAAATATCTTTTCTCTCAATTTGCTGCATGCAACAAAAGTGCAAAGAAACATAAAAGATGCGTGCAGAAGCTGTGAATTTGTGTAAAGGAGAGAGTGACTTATGTTAGCATTGTGTTAACAGTTTTAGTGACAAATAAAGGAATTTGAGGTGAACTTTGTTTCGTCTTGTCTCATGTTTGGTTATTTTCACAGTATGCACAAAAATTTTGTCCTGTTTATGTCAAGAAGAGTCATATAATTTTCAACAGAATTTTTTCAATAGTGACATTCAGAGAAAATCACATTAGTTAAGAGTATCCGTAGTTGAAATTTGGCCAAAATTGTGGAAAAATCAAATAGTGTTTATAAAATGCAGCAATGTGAGTTTTTATGTTAAACTGCATAATATGGATTTTACTCTCAGAGTAATGTTCAACACCTGAAAATATAATCCATAAAATATAACAGTCACAAACTTCACTTATCTTTTAAGAAAATTGATGAAAATTTCCTCAGAATTAAAGAGACTAGTTTCGTAAACGTTGATTACCTCTTCAGTCATTTCCTTCTTTGTCATCATTACAGTTGCTAGATGTAATATTGGTTTATTTATTACCAAACTTTGAAAATGAAACTAACTTAAAGACAGAATCAATTGAAGGTATTTAAAAATTCATTAGGTGACTTGTATTTTTTAAAATGCATATTTTTCCCAAACAATTAAATCTATTGGACCATTTAATTGCTTTAAAAATTTAACTTCTGGATTTACTTCATCGTTAAATGATAAAAATGATCTGCCAAGGCCAAATCTTTAATTCTGTAGAAATATTCATACATTTTCTTAAAAGATAAGTGAAGTTTGTGACATACAATTATATTTTATGTAGTATTTGTGCTTCACTTTTGTTAGCTAGGATTTTTTATATATTATCTCAAAAATGTCCAAGGCACATGTCTCAATGAACTGTATTTACTTCAATTGTTATGCTTTATATTGTTCAGCATATGATGTAATTAAATTGATCACCAAGGACACAACCACAGTTTTCATGTAAATATTTAGATTTGCAATGGAATAATTAAAAGAGTGAAAAAGATTTTTTAGACAGATGGCATTAAAAGCCCGGCTTTGGACATCTCTGAGTAGTGTTAAATGAAGATAATTCTGCCACGCAGTATTAGAAACATTTTTTAACATTCCAATATAGCCAACTTTAGTTTCTTGAGCAATGTAACTAATGGCTCAATCAGGTAGGAAGTGTTCTTATTGATCACAAGATACAGTATCAGTCTGTAAAATGGCGGATGATATGAATGTCAACATGGAACATGCTGAGAATGTTTCGTCATGTTGGCAACATTTATGCTAAGCAAGGCAATAATTGAGCATCACAGCACGTTAAGCTTCAGGTCTCTGAAATAGGTAAAACAAACTATTTCTTATCTACAATATATTGTCGCGAACCCATTGTTGCGACGATGTGCAGCCAGCACACACAAAGGGACAGATAGTGCAGAGCGGAGATAAGGGACAGATAGTGCAGCACAGAGATAAGAACCTTGCCAAAACAGATAAAGATAGCATGGAGATAAAAAGCTTGCCGAAACAGATAGAGACAGATAGCTGACTGGAAGGTTCGATTTCTTCTTTGTTACAGAACATTCCAGAAATGTCTAGAAATATGGGTAGAGGTATAAAAAGGAAGCTGGGGTTAGTTGTGAGAGAGTCGTAATCGGAACTGCATGTGCGTACAGCTGTGTTTTGAAAGTGAACTCTTTTGTTTGTGGACGACGACCTTGGAAGATTGTATTTGTATATGTTACATAATTCTGCTACTGTAAGAGTTGACCAAAGTGTGTTTCTATGGAAATACAGAGCATTTTGAATTTCTGCAAATTGGACTTTAAATTTTACGAACCCACAAAGTAAATATCTATAAATATTCAGTGCTGTCTAAAAAATACCTGTCGCCTCCAATGAGTTCACCAAACCAACGTCCATTAGTCGACAACAGCTGATGATGTAAGGAAGATCCACAAAATGCCTTCTAGGTAAATACTAGCAATAAATGGAGCATTGAGTATTAGTTCGACTCAAAATTATATTAACAGAGATGAAAGTCTATTTTGAGTTTGCGTGTTTCTTAGATAAGTGTGTATTCTGTGGAGTGTTGAAAAAGATTGTTCTGCTGATGCACTGGTGGTAGGAATAGTCAAAATTAATTCATGAAGTTTATACACCTGTGGCAAAGCTTCTTTGAGTCCCATAACATGCAACTCTTTATTGAACTTCGTAAACTGCTTTATTTCGAAATTCAGGGGAAGAGTACAAATAACAAGGTTCATTTATTAATCGCATTATGTTGAACTACTGCCCGTAATAAGTAAGAAAAAGTCTTAAACGCACCCTCTGGGAAATGCCTGTCATATTTCAAGTATGAAGCACTGTCGAACGATGATAGGAACTGTAGTTGACTTATATCTGAGAATCTGTTGGATATTTGGCCAAATATAGTATCTATGACCTCATAAAATATTCATCAATATAATGACTTTGTCATTTTCTCCTTTATCCAGTCTCAACCTCTTTGAAGGTATTGGTGTTTTGTAGCATTCTTGATCAGATTCTATCCTTGACCAAATTAATTCGTCAAAATTTTCAAGCAAGTCTTTCTTTCTGTTTTTGAAGTCATTAATTTTGTGTTTACTGAAAGCAATATCAAACATCTTTTTCTGAAGGATGTTAAACAAAGAGTCAGGCTTAGGAAGTACAAATGGAAACATCAAAAGAATCTGAAATCAAAGCTTAGGAGGTTCTGGTAGAAGGCTGGTGCAAAGCTCCTGCTTCAGCATCCCATTTATCCTCATCTTCTGCTATTAATTTAAATAAGGTGTCAAGTTCAGTCTTGAAGGTGAAAATGACATCAATCATAATGCTTTTGTAGTTCCATCTTGTGGCAGACATTGCTGGAATGCATTTGTTCACTTGAGTGTCTAAAGCTTTTGTTCTTTTGGGCCATTATGAAAAAACTATAGACAGTCCTGACACTGTTTGAAAAAATATTCTACACTTCTTTATCTGACTGGATGATTACTGCAAAACTAAATTACGCTTGTCGGCATAGCAATGCACAAATAAAGCTTCTTTATATTTTCCTCTAACAATTGACTGCAAACTGTTATGCTTCTAGTCATCACAGCTGCATCATCATACAATTGTGCTTTGCCGGATTTGAATTCCTGCATGAGTTCGAAAAAATCCTTGCTATGCGGTCACTACTCATGTCAGAAAACCCTACAAATCTTTCTTTAACCTGTCCCTCTGTGTGATGTGACGAACAATAGTTGATAGTTGAGATTTATTTGGTACATCAGTAGTTTGATATAAAACTTGTCTCACTCACTTCATTCTTTATTTCATTAATCAAAACACGAGAGATGCACTCAATAATGTTCATTCTGAATGTCATTTGAGGCTCCTGAAAACAGAATCACAGTCCGAAGACATTCCTGTAACTTAACATCAGTTTGAGCAATTAGATGATAGAGCTCTAGGTAGTTAACTCTGTTTTACAAATTTTCAAACTCTCACTACCTCAAGATTTTTGCCAAGCTAAACAGCAAACAGCATTTGACAATCACCCCTTTATATATCTATTCTTTTCACACCATTTTACTTTTCAACTGAATTCTTATACACGTCACTCAAAGAAGTGTGGATTCTTGTTTTTCCAAACTTTACTAACATTACAATGGAAACAATATGAGTTTCTTAATTTTCATGACAAACCCTCAAGGTGCAAAAACTATCCATATTACTGATGTCATCTATTGTCAATGCATTCTTTTCATTGGAAAAAAGCAGGCATGGTCAAGAAAATAGTTTCAATAATTTGTCACAACCACACAGCCAAGGAAACTTATACCAAGAGCTACTAAAATGTCTTTCAAACCATGTGAATTAGTTATTAAAGGTTTAAGATCCAGAGCTGGTCTTTCTATTGCATATATGCGACATTTTTCACTAAAAGAACGTGAACTGAAGGATCGATTTAACAGGTTTTTGATCACACAATTATAATCACTTTTACCCTCAAATTGTGATGCCATTCTTCTTACTGTACTTTTAACATTAAGTCATTCACCATATTACTGTTACACATGAAAATTAACACTAAAACTCAAGATTTGCCTTTTTACTGCACTGGCAACAATCATGCTATAAACAACTAAAGTCTCGCTGGGTCACAGATGTACCACATAAGTCTGTAAGCTTTGAATTTGCCAGTGAGTGCCACTGGCAAAATAATGAGCTATTTAGACCTGGAGGATGCTAGGCAATTGGTGCTGGCTGATTGGTCACAAATTAACGCAATTGAAATGTGAAAGTGAAATTGCTTGGACTTTCCATTATTCTTTGGACAAAAAATAATCTAAAATTTGGATACACTTTCTTCAATTTATATGCTGTTACCAGCAGCAATAGAGGCAAAATTAATGCTACACAACTGGCTCTCATACCTTTAAAAACCGTTGAATGATTTTAAATACATACCAGCATATATGAAAGCAATTTAGGAATATTGTGTACAGCATTTTTATGCTTATTTTCAGCATTTTGGCCTGAATTTCTGCCCTTGTTTCCCATAATGTATAACAGAAACCAAAACATACAAAAATGTAAGATGAAAAAAATTTTAAATCTACAGCAGGTCCTGCATGAGCAATTCTTGCTGATAAAAGGGGATAAACAGTTCAAAACTAGATATCCTTAAAAACGATTAACGTCTCATTACCGATTAAAAATTATTAATTTTTATGACACAAAAACTAACATTTCTAATTAAATCTTTTAAATTCATCATCATTACCAATGAGCCACTGCCTAATCAAGATCGCTGATATAATCTAAGATGTTAAAGGCTGTATTTGGTGAATTTTTTAGTTTAATTTTATGGTTAGCACAAGAAATATGTGACCATAAGACAAGTATAAGAAACATTAGCAAATAGTTTACTTTTATTTTGCTTGTTTCAATGTTTGCTTACATCTTAGAAAATGTCAATTTAATACCGGTGTTTAGCTTTGGAGAGATGATAAAGGATGAGCCACATGTAGTATCTGAGGTTCATACTGAGGTTCCATATTTCAAGGATTTCCTAAATCTCTAGGCAAATTCTAAGAGGATTATATTCTATCACATATTTTCCTATTCCTCATCTTTCTCACTGCAGTTCCTTTTATCTTTTAGGGTTGCAGGACCTTGTGTGATGGTTGGTGGTGTGTGGCTTATGCATTAGATGTTTTTATAGAGAACTATATCTCTCTTCGAACAGGACATATGGGCTTGAGTGAACTTCTGAGGATAGTCCAGAGTTGTTAGAACTATGCTTCATTGCAGTAGCCGCCACCATATTTAACTGCCATCCATTATCTCTAGCCTAATTCTTTCCTATTGGCGGTGGAGCAGGTGCTAGATATTGTACTGCTGAAATCCTTCATCCCTTTCTCCTAGGGGAAAGAATCTCAAGCAACAATATGAAAATAAACGTAGGTTAATGATAAATTTAACAAGCTCATTTTGGTGCAACATAGGCCTTAAAGACACCTACCCTGAAGAAGTTGACGGTGGAACCTCCTCGCTTGGCACCATATTGAATAACATTCTGGTTGGCCAATTCTTTCACGTTTTTGAATGGTGAAGTCATACTCTCGACTGTAAGGAATGCAGCCAGGTTGGCAGTGTAGGAAGATACGATGATTAGAGTGAAGAACCACCAGATGCCAGCCACCATACGAGTGGAAACAGCGCTGCCAACATATCCACATTATAATTTTAACTCAAATTCTTCAGCATCTGTAAAGAAGGTTGAAGTATTTATCTTTAAGGGAAGATTAAATGGTAAAAATTACCAATTAGATGCTTGCATAGCTTTATAATGTGAAATGCCCTCTTTAATTTGAAGTATCTTCTATAATTATAGGTGCAACACTTGTACTTACAATGCAGTTTTAAAGGTCAGATCGCATCTAATATTGTGCTCTATCACACTTTTATGCTCTTTGAACAGACTGCTAAATGTTATCTTCTATGGGTAGGTTTGCTACTGGTAGCACTTGACAGTTAAAATGACAGTATCTATGTTTCCAAACTCTATAATAGTTTTGTTTCTCTGTATATATATGAGAGGCTTTAATTTTTACAGTTTCTGATATATAAGAACACTCCTTTTTTCAAAAATTCTTATTTATATTCAAATGAAATTTTACAGTGATTAAAACAACAGCTTATTGCTATTTTAAATCTACATATTTGGAAGAAGAAGGCAAGGTAGGCCTAGACTTAAATGGATGGAGAATATTAAAAAAGGAATGAGGGAATTAGGTCTATGGAATTTGATTGGCAGGATAGAGAAGAGTGGAGGAAAAGGATAAAAGCTTGAACTTGATACAGAAAGATGTATTTTTACAATGTAAACCTGTTTATAAATAAAATATTTGGTTAATAAGTTCCTTAATTATTTATTAAAGGTACATTTCTGATAAACTTTAACATCATTTTGTACTTGAGAAATAATACTTTTCTCCTTAATAAATCATATCATCATTCTTTAAAATGTACTTTTCGAAGTGCAATAACTATATAGTTCAGTTTCTCCTTCAAAAGTATGTGTGTGTGTGTGTGTGTGTGTGTGTGTGTGTGTGTGTGTGTGTGTGTGTGTGTGTGTGTGTGTGTGTGTGTGTGTGTGTGTGTGTGTGTGTGTGCGCGCGCGCGTGTGTGTTTGGAGGGGGGAGTAAGTATAAAAGGCTGTTCTAAGTGAAATATGGTAAGTTACTTAATTACAATGTTCAAGGTTTTGGGTTTAATAGATTAAATACCCCCTGGTGAAGATTAAAGCAATTAATCTTTCAATCTCATGATGAATAATACATAAATATTTAACCCCTTAATTTCCTATTGAAGATTGCAGAAACCTGTAATATTTTAATCTGCTGATAAATATTATACCTATATTTGGTATTTTAATCTCATGGTGAAGATTAGACATATATTTAATCTTTTGATCTCCTGAGGATTATTATAAAAATATTACTATTTTAATCTTATAATGATATTTAGAAAAAATATAAACTTTTTCTATAGTAATGAAGATAAGTAACCAGATTAATCTTTCATCTCCTAAGGAAGACGGAAAGAGTAACCTTTAGATCTCCTTATATAAATTAAAAGCCTCTGTATTTTAATACTCTTATGATGTTTCAAAATGATTAATATTTTCAGCTGATAATAAATGTTAGAGAAATACATTTAATTTTAATTTCCTGGCGAAGACTATAAATACTATTTTATTCTCATGGGAAAGAATGGAAAAAGATTTAACATTTTACTCCTCTGATGAAGATAAAACATAGCATTAATATGGAGTGTAGGCTTCCATGGCCTGTGTCTTGATGAGTATCCTTAGCTTCCGGTGAAGGCCGCGTCATTTTGGTCGTGCTTACTGACGTTTTGCTCATCATGTTATCAGCTTCTTCTGGGCTCTTATACTATCTTCGCATTGTTGTTCTGGCTTGTATCTCCGTGGTTCTCCAATGGCTCTGCCCCTTTGTTCTTGATTGGCTACTTGTCTCCCCATCGGAGTCAGTGCCGGTGTCACTGTTTCCTTGTGGTTTTTAAGTGAGCTTCTGTTGCATTTTTTTTTCTAGATTTGTTTAGGTCTTCTTGGTTCATTTTGGTTCTTTTAAGTGGCAGAAACACCATAGGCAGTTTCCTCAAACATCTTACCAGCCTCCACCAAAACATACAAATTACTATGGAAATAGAAGACAATGGAAAACTTCCCTTTCTGGACGTTCTGGTATAACAAAACGTAGACATTGACACCATATATGGCTCTGTATACAGAAAACCTACATATGCCAACTGATATTTGGACACATCCTCTCATTATCCACCTGCTGTGAAACGAGGAATGATAAGCATGAGGTTCCTGCAAGCCAGCCACGTATGCAAATAAGGTCTAATCAGAGAAGAAAGGAAACACTTAAATAACATCCTAAGGGAAAAAGGTTACTCCTACAGAGAAATATGATGAGCGTAAGGAAAAACCAACTGAATAAATCCACAGAAGGACAACAGAGATAAGGAGACAAAATGGATCACCTTACCCTACATCAGAGGCATACCCGACCAGATTTCAAATGTTCTCAAAAGCCACATCAGAATATGCTATAGATCAACCAGAAACATCCGATCACTTCTCCAACCAGCTAAAGACAGCAGTAATCTACTCCTAAACCCAAGAGTATACAGAATCAGATGCGACTATGGAAATACCTACATTGGTCAAACTGGAAGATCCATCATAACATGCAAGAAAGAGCATATATGCTGCCTAAAACTAAACCAGGCTAATAAATCAACATTAGCAGTACAGGTAATCTCATCGCGAAATTTAGCTTACACATCCTTAGTCCGACCAATATTAGAATATAGCGCAGCATGCTGGGATCCATATCGGGTTGGTCAAAAACAAGCACTCGAGAGAGTCCAAAAACGAGCAGCTAAATTTGTTGATAGAGGAATGCGATTTGAAAACCCTACAGGCACTGCTACCTCCTGGGAATCATTGGAGAAACGTAGAAAACGGGCAAGGCTATGTGCAATTTTTAGAGCATATAAGGGGGAACCTGCATGGAAAGATATAACAAAGCGGTTGTTGACACCATCATATAGGGGAAGGAATGATCACTCTAAAAAAATAAGAAATAGGGAACAGAAAACTGATATAGGTAAATTTTCCTTTACCAATAGAACAATTAACGACTGGAACAATTTGACTGCAGAATTACTGGAGACTTTGCCTCCAAATGTAAATAATTTCAAAGAGAGGTTAAAAAGAAATCCTGTATACTGTCCGGCCGCTGTATCTACGGCTCTGACATTTAGTGGCTGCACGAGGTGGAGGGGGAAGGTTACTAGTACCAACATATAATAATGAGTAATTGAAAACATATCGTCAGAATTATCTTTATAATGAGAGTATAGGAATCTATTAGCTTCAAAACATTGAAATACAACTTGTAATTTCATTATCATGCAAGATATTCTTTACAACATCACTCTATTCAAATATTTCGTTCACACCTTTCACGCACACCAACTGCTTCTGTTGGTGATACTGGGAGTCTGTACATCCAGTGTCGTGGTCAGGAAGCTAAAACTGTCTGCTAGCGCCAATCAGCGTTGTCGCTGGTAGGCGTGGCTCCCGAACCCAACACCGTGTTGCCAGCTTAAATTTGTTTGAGCCACGTGGCCTAATAGCGGCTTGCGCTGGTGAACTTTCTTTGGTATAATTTTCGTGCGTGAACTCCGATGTTTAGTGTTCGTAAGTCCTATTATTATCGCTGTTATAATAATATGGCTACTGGTTCGTGAAATATGCAAATACATGAAATATTTAAAATACGCATTGTTCCTCTGCTTGAAATTCCCGCTCAAGAACTGGCAACAGCCTGCTTCCCCCTCTCGAGAAATGTCAGAGCCGCAGATAGAACGGCCGAGGTATAGTTACCATAGTGCATGAAAGGAATTGTATATATGTTGTAAGGAATTGTATATTATATTGTTACCATAGTCATAGTGCATGAAAGGAATTGTATATATGTTGTAAGGAATTGTATATTATATTGTAAGGAGTTGTATATTATACTGTAAAGAATTGTATATCATACTGTAAAGAATTGTATATTATATTGTCAGCGCTGCCACCGGGCCATGCTCTAAGCAGTGAAATAAAGTATCTATCTATCTAACTAGCCCCCACATCGATTTTGATAATGCAGAACTTCTAGCCACCTGCAACAACTTCTTCCAGAGGATGACACGAGAAAGCATAGACATTTTCAAGGGAAAAAACATCAACAGATACAACGGAAAGCAACTCCACATACTTGGAAGACCTTGCTCACAAGCGTAGCTGTTGGCCGAAGGTCAGCCAGTAAGAGACAAGGGGCGGAGGCACAAGACCATCTCGAGCCTGACAGCTATCAGAAACAGTCTCTGCCATTTAAAAGAACCAAAATGAACCAAGAAGAGCTAAATAAACCTAAGGAAACAAATAACAAAGAAAAAGGTAACAGAACCTCCCTTACAAAACCACCAGGAAACAGCACCAACTCCCGATGGATGGACAGGCAGCCAATCAAAAATTTAGGGGCAGAGCCATCGGAGAACCGTGGAGGTATAAGCCAGGACAACTATGCAAAGATCGGACAAGAACCCAGAAGAACCTCACAACATAGCGAGCAAAATGTTGCAGGTATGACCACGATGACACAGCCTTCACCGGAAGATAAGGATACTGAACAGCATTAATATTTTAATTGCCTGAGACATATTAGAAGAATATTTAATATTTTCAACTGATAAGAATAAAAACATGATTAATCATTTAACATCCCAATTAAGGAGTAAACCTAAATATCTCTTTTTGGGCCATATTTATTGTATAAATTGGTGTATGTAAATGTTGCAGTGATAAATTGGTTAAATGTTTACGTAATGTGTATGCATTTTATATGGATAAAATATTTATATTGTGTTTTTCAATACACGCTGCAAATTTCTAATCTATGAAAGCCTTACAATGCATGTTTCTAAAACTTAATTTCAGAACCTATTTTTCCCTTGGACAACAAGCTTTGAATTTAAAAAATAATAATCTACTCTTTATGTGAAAAAGAGTTAAGTGATATAAATAAGACATTTAATTAAATATTATGGAGTGTTAACAAAGCTGTCAGACATTATATTGATTTTCTTGTATAATGGCTAGTGTTCTCTAACAATAAAATGTTGAAAATATCTCTATACTGAATGTTTAAATTTCATGAAACAGGTTTTAAAAGAGTAACCAAATGTGATTCTAAGGAGGCAGTATGATTAATCCTGAATGGCTGTACAACAGCTTAGGATATTTTGAATGTGTGGATATTTAAAACTTTGTAAATATCTTCAATTTGCTAACCATTGTTTATATTTAAAACTCAGCATTACACTCAGTGAGTATTACTTACATTGGTGCAATTTCAGAACCTTGTTGCATAAGACTTCCTATTGTAAACCAGAGACTGTTTTTCAATGTGAACTGATTTTCTAACTCTTCGGGTTCCTGGATACAGGGGTACGGGTTTGTCCACTCATAAGGGCAAATCCTGCAAAATAAATTATTATTACTGTTGCTGCTTTTAATAAAATAAAATGTGACATAAATATATCCAGATATACCTCAAAGTAAAGTTCTAGTAATGATAAATTCTCAAAATTCATCTGAAGATGTATATCAGAATTCTGAAGAAAATTATCTGTTTACTTCCTTTATATTTTCAATATTAATAATGCTTTTAAGCAGTGCATGCCATTTCTATTTAATTCACTCCCATTTTTCACAAATAATTTTATTTGTACCTTTATAACTTTAAAAAATTTTAACAACTTCAGTGAGTGGAACAAGTACAAGAACAATTTTAATACTTTTAAAAATTATTTAAAATGAAGCCTAAGTTCAAAGTATTTTTATAAGGATAGCTCAACACACATCAGCCTAAAGCTAAAATCTGGTAATGGAAGCCCAGTTAAGAAAGGACACTCATTTATGTGTACTAAAATGCTTTTAGTACTTTTACTTTGAGGTTTTTCTGTAAATGACATGCTTCTTCTTTAAATAACTCATGAACTATTAAAACTAATTAAATTAAACTCTGAAAGAACAATAATGCTACTGTTGGTTTACTTTGGACTTAGCAAACTGGTTACCTATATTTAAAATGTTTTATACATTTGAATCATGTGTCAATAACGAAAAGATTCTGTATTTCTTAATAAATCCCTTAAGGGTACCCTGATGTAAAGTTTCCCAGCTTTTACCTAAATTATTTCAGAAGTTTTTAACATGATGCTCTACCACAATTAAAGGTATCCTTTCAGATTTGTGGGGATATCTTTAATCTCATTTTAGAAACACAATTACTTTTTATGTTATGTGTAAATCTGCTGTTCTACACAATACGGTATCACAGTTTATATTACATTAATACATTAAAATCACATAGAGAATTTTATTTACTCTTTTGATTGTTTAAGAAACAAAATTTAAAGCTTTAAACATAATTGTGAGAAATTAACCTTTGTGGTTAAAGTACTATGTCAAGGTTGAGTAATTGCAAATATAAAACAAAACCCATATGTCAGCTTTTTTAAGTTCCTTCATTCTCTAACTCTGTGTTAGAAATGTTTACACATTCATTGACAACTACTGGTATGCAACATATTTAATGTGCAAGTGCAATAGATATAAAAAAATCAAAGTTGAGATAAGGAACAGAGGAAGTAAAAGCAGGTCATTAGGTCATGCTGAAGGTTTAAATGGACATGTGCTTAACCTTTAAAGAATGGTGGTGGTGTTTTAGGGCCTGTCGACAACAAGGTCATTTGGCCTTTAAAGAACTCTGACTGCAAAAGTCCCAGTATGTAATTGAAGGTGAAGAGTCAAAGTATATGTGTAGAGAAAAACTAATTAAAATGGAAATAAACCACCACTACAATTCGTTACATTCCACAGAATTAAAAATATACGAACTACACTTAAAAATTTCGAAATGTATGAACCCGGCCATGTGGTCTAACTTAGAAAATAATATGCTGTCAATTCTTAATTTGAAAATGCGTAAGAAAACAGCCATTTTAAAACAAAAATTCATGAATCTTCAAAAGAAGCAAGAACCGTATCCACATAAAAAGCAAGATCTATTACTCTCATGTCAAAACCCTAACAATGTAACGAATCTATCAACATGCAACTTCACGGAGAAAGAAATAGATTTTCTAAACAAAGGCCTAAAAACATGTGTAGATTACACAAAAAACATTGAAAACTATATCGCGGACATTGAAATAGCGATATATAATTTGCCCGATAACAAAAAATCTACGATCAGAACACAGTGCTTAGAAACTCTAGATCATATTCAAAATGCAAATTCAAAAAGATATTCATATAAAAAATTAATCAAAAATTTAAATGAAAAACCGGTAGTCTACACAAAAGCAGACAAGGGTAACAAAATAGTAATATTGGACGAAGAAGACTATCGCAAAAAAATGGACAACCTTTTAAACGGAAAAGAATTTGTTAAACTAGAAAACAATCCATTAAAGAAAGCATGCAAATCTGTGGAATTAGCAATTAAAAACAGTAAAATCATGACTAAAAGAGATAAATTGAACAATAAAATAGACAGTCCAAAAACACCATACATATATGGTTTACCCAAAATACATAAACCTGAAATTACCCTCAGACCAATAATTAATAACATTGATGCACCCACTTACCAACTATCAAAATGGCTGGTTCAAATCTTCAGATCCTTCACAAAATTTGAAAATTTAAGTATCAAAAACTCGTTTGAATTGTTAAATCTCCTGAAGGACACAAAGATCAACTCTACAGATGCTTTAGTTTCCTTTGACGTCATTTCTTTACATCCAAGTATACCGACCAATGAGCTTATTCCACTTCTCAAAAAATGGCTGGAATCAATACAAATAACACCTGAAGAAATAGAAGAACTTTCACAACTTACAGAAATTTGTATCAATCAAAATTTTTTCAGCTTTAATGGACAGATCTATAAACAAAAAACGGGCCTAGCTATGGGCAACCCATTGTCTCCCTTCTTGGCAGATTTATTCATGAGTGCTTTTGAAACACATATCACAAAAGCTTTTCCAAATTATTTCAAAGTATGGTATCGCTATGTTGACATTTTTGCAATAGTACCTAAAAAACTCATACAAGATGGTCTTAAACTTTTGAATATACAAAATCCAGCTATAAAATTTACATTGGAAACAGAAGAGGATGGTGTGCTCCCCTTTTTGGACATCAAGATCAAAAAAATGAACAACAAACTCACTTTTGGTATCTACAGGAAACCGACACACACAGATAATTACATTAAGAACAACAGTTTCAACCCAAAACAACACCAACATGCCATTTTCAACAGTTTAATCTTTCGGATGATCAACTTTCCACTAAACAGAGAAGATTATCAAGAAGAATACCTACACATAAAAAAAGTAGCTACATCCAACGGTTTCAACCCAAATTTAATAGACAAAACTGTTAACAGACTCAACAAAGCTAAGAAAATAAAAGAAACCACCACCCTAGAACCTACAGGAGAAAAAGAGAAAAAACTTTTTAAAAAATTCACCTTCCACCCATCAGCCTATAACAAATTCCAAAAAATCTTCTCAAAACACAACATAACTCTTGCACCTCAAAACAGGTTTAATATCAGAAATTTGTTAAAAGGCCCTCCCAAAAATTCAATCAATACCAAAGAAAAACCAGGAATCTATGAGATCAAATGTGAAACTTGCCCTAAAATTTATATAGGAAAAACAAAAAGAAATATTAACATCAGAACTAAAGAACATATGAGAAACATTAAAAATGGTGAAACAGAAAAATCAGCAGTGGCTTTTCATTTTTTGAATACTAGACATGACATCAATTTGGAAACATCTCTAATAAAATACGTTAATCACCCCATAGACCTTTCCGTATGGGAAAAAATCTTCATTAACAAAAATCGTCATAGAGTCATGAATTTTGAAACTCCACCACCGGACATCTTTGACAAATACATCACGCCATCTATTGACAATACGGAGAAAGAAGAAACCACTACAACTTGCACTAGTCGAGTATCAGCTGAGGATAGGAGCAAGAGCTCTTGAAACATGTCCTGTGAATAAACAGTGTGAGTGAAGCAATGTGTCAATATATTCTCGATTCAATTTTGTACTAGTTTGTGCTTCACTGTCCCTACGCTTCTTTCAAGTTTATACTTTAAGTTTTTAATTTGTTTAAAATTTTGACCAAATGTGAGCTAGGGTAACCTTAATAATGCATGTCATTAAGCATGTAAACCTATCAAATAATGTGTAACATCACTTGCATATAGTACATTTCTCGCATTCTTATAAATTTTCTAACATAATAAGCAAATGCTTTTAAAGTCTTTGGGTCATTCTTTTGTTTGTCATCATTCCAAGCAATATCAAGGTCTACATATAAAACTTGCTTTTTATAATTAGAATATTGCACTATATGTGCCTATATCTTAACTTTAAAATCATTTATATTTATCACTATTTAGAGCTATTATATAGAAAAGTAATCTCTGTGTAAATAATCTCTAGAATAGAAAGTTTTCTATTTCAATTTGTACACATGTATTTTTTCCTTTCCATTTTCTGTATTCAGGTATCAAAATGTTATCCCAGTTATTTAATATATACTCTCTTTGCTTACCTTCCCATGATCCAAAGCATAATGGATACTCCTAAGTAAACAGAAAACATACACATCCATACATCCATCGAGAACGGCGACATGAAGGAAAATAGCTTTGGGGATGCTTTTGTAGGGCGTTTATACAGGATAGAAATGCCTGCAACAAACACATAGAGAAATTAATATATTTATGCTTTATATCTAGTACTAAGAGTATCATGAAATATAAAGACTTTTCAGTATTATATTTAAGAAACATTAGCTGGTTGACAAGATTAGCAATTCACTGTTTCAAATAAATAAGGTTAAACAGTATATATTCCAAACAAAATAATGGAAAAAGAGTGTACTGATTTACTCTTAACTAAGGTGAAGTCTGCGCAAATCACTTAGTAAGTTGCAAGAATGTCCATTTTGAAAGAAAAAGAAAAAATGTTTTGGTCTCTGTACAATTGACTTACTTAAGGTACATTTTTCTGAACATTCTTTTATGTGTGATTGGAGGACTTTAGTAACAGTGACATCAAAATTAATTAAAAAATTACTTATAGCCAGTTTTTGACATTTCGTCACTTACATTTATTTATTATTGAATGAGTAGTTCCGGAAGCCATTGCCTCCATTTTCAAACTCTTTCCAACTAATGTCTGTGTTGTCTGCTCTCTTCTCTCTGGAGATAAACTATGAACTTATTTGTCAAATTACCTATTGGTGAGATTTCAAAGTTCATTACTTGGCCCTTACTTTTCCATATGATTATGTTCTCCCATGTTGTCAGTTTATTTTGGTTTATCACTCCTTTAGTAATTTCAGATTTGGATATATGTCATGATTTTCATTCCAAAAATGAAATACTACTGCTGACCTTATGTTCTTTCTTTAACTCTGGTTTATAGGTTTCTTTTAGTATGACATACGCAGAATTTTTCACAATTCTTACAAATTATTTGATATATTCCGGATCTGTTAATTGATGGGATTTCATCTTTTGTTCTTGAAAATTTAGCAATTTTAAAACTGAGTATCTATTACAAGGTGCCAAGATGATAGTTTGTTCCTTAAAGATCTCTTTGAATTTACCACCCAAAAATATTTTAATAAATTCAAAAATATATTTTGAAAAAAAAAAAAAAAATCATCTTGGCACCTACTAATAGATACCCAGTTATAAAATTGCTAAATTCAAAAACAAAATATGAAATCTCATCAATTCACCAGAAGGTGAATATACTAAATATTCGTTGGGATCCAGAATATACTAAATAAGTGGTAAGAATTGTGAAAAATGCTACATAGGTCAAACTAAAAGAAACCAAAAAGTAAGAGACAAATAGCACTTTAGAAATGTCAAAATAAAACAAGAAGATAAGTCAGCAGTAGCACTTCATTTTTGGAATGGAAATCATTGCATTGATTAAAATCCAAAATTGCTAAAAGGAGTGATAACTAAAATAAACTGGCAACATGGGAAAATGTGTACATATGGAAAAAGAAGGACCAAGTAATGAACTTTGAAGACCCACCAGTAGATAATTTGACAAAGAAGTTCACAGTTCCACCGCTAGAAAGAAGAGAGCAGATGACACAGACGTTAGTTAGAAAGAGGTTGAAGATGGAAGCGACAGATTCTGGAACTTCCCTCAATAATATAAAAATGTAAGCGATGAAGTGCACATGAACTGATTATACATATTTTTTCAATTAATACAGAAACTGTTAAAAGTGAAAAGGGAAACTCCAACTGCTTGAAATAGAAACATGCAGAATTCAACAAATGAAGTCATTACAACTTTACTCAGTAAACATATATACACAAGTGCTTCAAGAGCTCTAAATGGCTTGGGGGTTTACAAATTTTGGAGGTTAAAGATAAATAAAATTATAAAAAAAAATAGGATTATTATTATATCTGGGGCAATGAAATTAAGGGTAATGAAATGGGAAATGGATCCACAGAAGTGTCCATTATGTGAGCAAATGAAAAATGACCTACATTTTATTTTGGATTGCAGAGGCAAAATTATGGACAGAACAATGGGTACCAGTTAGGTGGTTGAAATAACCAAGAGAAATATGTAAAATGAGGATTAACAAAGAAAACAATACAGAAAAGATGAAGTTGGGTGAATTATTATGAAAGCCTAAAGAAAAATATAAGAGAGGCATTTTAAAATTACAAAATTGTGTATTTGTATGGATCCCTATCAGGCAAATTGGTATATTTAATTACAAGAGAGTTTTAAAAATATGTAGATTGTTAACCTGGTGCACGGCATGTTAATAACCACAGTTTTTATTCATATTTGTGCCAGGTGCAGCTCAAGTCTGCTTAGATTGTATAGTAGAAAGGAAGAACAGCTTATATGTATTTGTAACCAGAGTGCAGATCACACCAATGACAAAGAGAGGAGCTAGTTACAAAATGTGTTTTACCTTCAGTACTGTCTTTTAACTGGAACAGTATATTGAGGCAAAAGTTATGCACTTCATGATAAGTGATAGTACATAAAAAAGTGGTGCTTTCTCCAAAGGATTAAGTGAAACTATTGAATTGAACAAAATAAGTGAAGTACACTGTAAAAGAACTAATACTGTAATACAGTTGCGACAAAATGCAAGCACACAAGAGTTTAGAGAGCTGAAATGCATGTAACAACCATATGTAATACAGAGAGTCTTATTGAAACCAATTTTTATGCCATAAAATATCAAATTATTAAATTATTAAACAACTATATATATTACATCTACTATTATAAATATTATGATGGGTGTGTTTAATAAAATCCAAGACATTAGAACTAATGGTGTTGTCCATGTTATTAAGTTTAAAACTATTATATTAAAATCCATAGGAAAATAGTAAAAGCTTCCCAATTATCTGAAGCTTCACTAAAATGAAAAAATATAGTCATATCACTTCTGTCTTGAACTGGATTTACTGTTATGCAGTAAACTGAAAGGGTTATTTATAAATTAACAGAAATTTCATACCCTTCTGAATTTTATTATAGCATGAATGATTTATTGGAATAATTTTAATTACTTAATTATGATGTAGGTATAGTTCAGGTTCAATACAAAGTATCACTTTTCAAATACAATATAGTATGTAGTATCAATAACAAATCATAATTTAATATAATTTTATCTACAGTGAATGTGTAATTTAATGCAGATGAAAAGAATAACTGTTATTGATTAATATTACTTTAATTTCTTGGACATAACAGACCTATACCTGTAACATTAGGCTATAGGTAATGGGGACACCTTGCAAAGTACAATCTATATAGATATATAGTGGATAACACCCTTGAGGAGAAAGGGATGAAGTGAAGGAACTACAGGAGGCTACAGGCTGACCGTGAGGCCACAGAGATGGGCAGAAAGCTGTAGAAGTTCCAGGCTCGAAGATCCATCTCACTACTGGAACTGCCAGCAATCTCTCAAATGTACACAGGAAATACTTTCCTTTGGACAACCATTTGCACCATTTGTACAGCACTACCGCATGTCACAAACTCCAAAGACACTTGAAACATGAAAAGGAAAGGAAAATATGGTAGATAAGAAACCTTCTGGCCAAAGAAAATTATGAAAAACCCAAGCTTTGAGTAAGTGGTGGATGAAAATCAAACCTGCAATCTCCCGAATGAGGCCTCACATATTACCACAGATCCTAATCGTTTTGTCCTACAAATACTAAGCAGAGAAAGACCAAATGAAATGGCTTAGGCTATAGCATCTGTGGTCTGTTTCGGGAGGTCTTGGCAATCGCCAAAGTTCCCGATCCACGAGTTTTTTTCGGGGAATTCTCAAGGTCACTAGGCAAATGCTGTGAAGGATGTATTCCCTGAATTTCCTGCCCATCCAGTTCACCTCAATTCTTATTTGAATTCACCTTTCATCCGGGTTGACTATATCTGTACTCCAAGTGTTAATGCGAATGTTGGGATTTTTGTTGTTGTTGTTGTAATTTACGTCCTCCAATGTTAAGTCATATCGGATGATGAATGGAATAGATGAAATGATGCTCAAATGAGTCCAGGGTCCATGGAGCTTAGAGTTACCCGACACTCATCTTACAGCATAAGGCAAAACCCTGGAAAAAACCTTATCCAGGTAAATCACCCTGACCGAGATTCGAACTCGGGACCTCTTGAACGTGAGGCAGACATGCTACCACCACGCTACCAAGGCGGGCGAATGTTGGGATGTAGATAGGGAATTTGCTCTCTGAAAATGCTAGACCATCAGATTAGGCCGAATCCCTAGTTCCCAGATTCCCCAAGGGATGTGCAAGTTCACAGGAGAGGAGGGGTTGCCGTTCTACGAGACTCTACACAGAACTTTTAATTCGTAGCTATTCTGGATCCTGTCCGCTGCTGTCATCTCTCCTTTGGTACAACCATCCTTAGCAACCTTTCACCTCATTCCTCCTTCCCAGAGGTATCCTGTCAGGGGCTTAGGAACAAAAAAGGTGATCAATAGTTTGAGGTGTTAAATCCCCTCTGTGAACTTTATGTAAGAGTCTAATATAAGAAGTGTTATTTTTAAATCAAGAATTTAATATCGATATTTAATTGAAAATGAATGTTTTCAGACCTCCTGAATGAAAAGAAAAGTGCTTTACAAATGTTTCCTATGTGTGCACATATGGTGTAAGTAGCATAATTCAAACAAGAAATGTTGGTTATGTGTGTTTGGAGGAATTTAGTAACAGTGACGTCAAAATTAATCGTAAAAACTATTTGTAGTTAATTTATTGACACTTGGATCTAAATATCATCATGAATAACACAAAAATAGCATTTGGAATTTACAGGAAACCAACACATTCAGAAAACCACATAAAAAATAATAGCTAAACCCAATTATACATAAGCATGCAATAATAAACAGCCTTACACACAGACTAGTCAACATTCCCATGGATACAGAAGAATACTTCAGAGAACAAAAAGTCATACTACACATAGCAGAAGAAAATGGATACAACAAAAGTCTGGTGTTGAAGAAAATTAGAAAAGCTAAACTAAAGAAAATCATTAAGGAAGCAACCACATTTACAAAAGAAAAAGAAAGCAACAGCATATTCAGTTCATTCACATAATAATTAACTTAATATATTAACTCAATAATATAAAAAACTAAGTGACGAGTGTCAATAAACCAACTATAAATGGTTTTTACAAGAAATGTTGGATCTTGAATAGTTTACGGATCACATGCAAAATTCATTGTGAGTACTTTGCCTGTACTTCTGTTTAAACCGTAAAGAATAGAAAAAAATGTTACTACATTACTGTATCATTATTTAGACTTAATCTTCAAATAATACCTGAAATAAACTTACCGAGTGTCATAAAAGGCATGGTGAAGTCTGCAGCACTCTCTCGTTCAGAGGTTATAGTCAAATCTGTGATCGCAAGGTCAGCTTTCTGAAAGTATATGAATAGATCTGTTGAATTTGCATTTGACCTTATATTATATGTACATAAATAATGATACGACTATATTAAATATTTGAAATTCCAGTTTTAAAGGACTTTTACATAGAAATGTTAACTAAATCAGTTTAATTGTGAATTAATAATTGTGTACAAAAGTGAATCGAGAAGATATTGACACACTGCTTCACTCACACTGTTTATTCACAGGACATATTTCAAGAGCTTTTGCTCTTATCAGCAGTGTGAGTGAAGGAGTGTGTCAATATCTTTCAATTCACTTTTGTGCTAAGTTATGCTTCACTATCTTTACGCTTCTTTCAAGTTTATACTTTAATAATTGTGTGTTCCTTGTAGAACTCTATCCTTGTAGCAATTTAGATCAATGTTGGCACCTATCCTTAGAATAAGTACAAATGTATGCTGGGTTGTTAACAATAAGTACCCAAGTGCAAAAGGGGATGGAAGGTGTCAGGTGGTACAAAATTTATAAGTTTTTCAACACAAACAGGCCCGTTTTCATGACTCTTTCATGAAATAAAATCATGAATGATGATCTCTTAATTCTTTTGGAGGTGATATAAAAACCACCATCCCAAGGGCATAGAAAATACTCAACCCGGAAGTTTTCAAAGAAAACCCTCAATCCGAACTACCCTTTAATGGAAAATATAAAACATCCTTTCTGAATGAAGTTAACTTTACAGTCCATTGGCAGAAAAATTGGAGATGCGCAATTATTCTGTTATGCAAATTGGTATATGCATCAAAATCATTATATATTGATCATAAAAACTATTTGTAGTCGGTTTTCTAACACTCGCCACCTACTTTTTTATATTATCGAGGGACTAGCTTCAAGGCCATTTCCTCCATTTTCAACCTCTCTCCAACTAGCATCTGTTGTCTGCTCTCCTCTCTCTGGCAGTGGAACTATGAACTTTTTTGTCAAATTATCTACTGGTGGGATTTTGAAGTTCATTACGTAGTCCTTATTTTTCCATATGAATATGTTCTCCCATGTTGTCAGTTAATTTTGGTTTGTCACTCCTTTTAATAACTTTGGATTTGGATCAATGTCATGATTTCATTCCAAAAATGAAATGCTACTGCTGACTTATCTTCATGTTTCAATCTGTTGTTTCTAAAGTGCTCTTTGACTCTGGTTTTTAGCTTTCTTTTAGTTTGACACAAGTAGCATTTTTCACAATGTTTACAACTTATTTGGTATGTTCAGGATCTGTTTGTTAACTGATGGGATTTCACCTTTTGTTTTTTAAAATTTTAGTAATAATAATTTACAATTAGCGCTAAATGAATGGAATGAAGAATTAACTAGAAAAGGTTTAGAATTAAACATACCCAAAAGTAAAACCATGTATATAGGAAGGAAAGAAGAAGAAATTAAAATTAAATGTAATGATGAAATCTTAGAACAGGTAGACAGTTATGAATACCTGGGTACAATTATAAATAAGGATGGGAAAATAGAGCAGGAAATTTTAAACAGAATAAGAAAGGCCAATTCGGTTTACTATCAGATTGATAATACTATTGTGGGAAAAAAGGAAATAACAAAAGATACAAAAATTATACTATTTAAAACAATAATACTACCAATTCTATTATATGGAGCAGAGAGCTGGACTCTCCTACAGAAACAAGAAAGCAAAATAACAGCTATGGAAATGAGATATTTAAGACGAGCTGTGGGGAAGACAAGAAGAGATATGATTAGAAATGTAACAATAAGGGAAGAGCTGGGTACACACTCTGTTAAAGAAATATTGGAAAAAAGACAACATAAATGGTATGGACATGTACTCCGCATGTCAGAAGAAAGAAAACCCAAACAATATTTAGAAGCAAGACCAGAAGGTAAAAGAATTAGGGGAAGGCCACGCATGTTGTATCAGGAATACATTGAGAAGTTGGGGAAGGATAGAGGGAAAACCATGACAGAAATGAAGAGAATGATGATGGACCGAGAAAAGTGGAGGAAATGGGTAGAAGAGGCTTGTACTCCATGCTTAAAAGCACAAAGGAGTTAGAGAAAGAAGAAGTTTTTTAAAATGTAGCAATTTTAAAATTTAGTGTCCATTAGTATGTGCCAAGATTATATTTTGTTCCTTAAAGATCTTTTTAAATTTATCAAATGTTTCTGGGTGATATGTGAATGAACTGAATATGCTGTTGCTTTCTTTTTCTTTTTTAAATGCGGTTGCTTCCTTAATGATTTTCTTTAGTTTAACTTTTCTAATTTTCTTCAACACCAGACTTTTGTTGCATCCATTTTCATCTGCTATGTGACATCCAAATTGCCACACAAACACTAAATGAAGAAAATAGAAACACAGTAAAAAAAAACAAGTGCTTCAAAATAGTAGAACAAATTAAAAATGAACAGAAAATTAATTTTAGTAACCAAATCATAAAAGCCCTTAAAGAGAAACCATTATTTACACTAAGGCAGACAAGGGAAATAAACTAGTAATTTTGGAAAAAGCAAATTACACTAAGAGGATGGCAGACTTGTTAGAGCAAAATAATTACCCAAAAGTAGAAAATAACAATTAAAGTACTGCATTGAAACCACAAATAAAACTCTAAAAGAGAGAAAAATAATTAACAAAAAAGAATTTCACAAAATTAAAATAGAAAATCTAACATTACCAAGAGTATATGGGCTGCCAAAAATTCACAAAACACGGAAAGGTATGAGACCTATCTTTAGCAGCATAAATGTCCCCACATATAATTTGGCCAAATGGTTACTAAATAAATTCAATAGTTTCCCAAAATTTGAAAGTGCAGATTTAAAAAACTCTTTATATCTGGTAGAAAAAATTAAAGATATAAATTTGGACAAAAATGACAGACTGGTTTCATTTGATGTCACATCTTGATTTCCAAGCATACCAACAGAAAAATTACAGACTATTAAAATATGGCTAACTACAATAGAAATGGAAGCATTAGAAGTAGAATACATTTCACTAACAAAAATATGCATTGAACAAAACTTCTTCAGCTCTAATGGAAAACACTACAAGCAGAAATCAGGGTTATCAATGGGCAACCCACTTCCACCTTTTTTGGCAAACTTATTTATGAGTGCATTTGAAACACACATTACAAAGGCCTTCCCATGGATCTTCAAAGTTTGGTATAGATATGTTGATGACATCTTTGCAATAGTGCCAAATAAACATTTAGATGATGCATTATAATTACTCAATCTGCAAAAAAGGACTATCAAATTCACAATAGAAAAGGAAATCAATGGACAGCTCTCTTTCTTGGTTCTAAATATCATCATGAATAACACAAAAATAACATTTGGAATTTACAGGAAACCAACATATTCAGAAAATTACATAAAAATTGTAGCTACAACCCAATTAAACATAGTTTGCAATAATAAACAGCCTTACACACAGACTAGTCAACATACCCATGGATACAGAAGAATACTTCAAAGAACAAAAAGCCATACTTCACATAGCAGAAGAAGCTGGATACAACAAAAGTCTGGTGTTGAAGAAAATTAGAAACGCTAAGCTAAAGAAAATCATTAAGGAAGCAACCACATTTACAAAAGAAAAAGAAAGCAACAGCATATTCAGTTCATTCACATATCACCCAAAAGCATTTAATAAATTTAAAAAGATCTTTAAGGAACAAAATATAATCTTGGCACCTACTAATGGACACTCAATTTTAAAATTGCTAAATTCAAAAACAAAAGATGAAATATCATCAGTTAACAGATCCAGAATATACAAAATAAGTTGCAAACATTGAGGAAAATGCTACATAGGTCAAACTGAAAGAAATCTAAAAACCAGGGTCAAAGAGCACTTTAGAAACATCAGATTGAAACAAGAAGATAAGTCAACAGTAGCATTTCATTTTTGTAACGAAAATCATGACATTGATCCAAATCCAAAGTTATTAAAAGTACAAACCAAAATTAACTGACAACATGGAAGAATATATTCATATGGAAAAATAAGGACCGCATAGCAAACTTCGATACCCACGAGTAGATAATTTGACAAAGAAGTTCATAGTTCCACCGCCAGAGAGAGAAGAGCAGACGACAACAGATGCTAATCCTTGTTTCACATAAGCTTGCCCCGTATCTCTTAGCGGTCACGTGACCTAATCACCTCTCATTGGCTGCTGTTGTGTTATAGACTGTTGTGCGGTAAAAATTAGTTCATTATTTAACATGGCGATATAGCTTTATATGTTGGAAGAGAATTGTCAAATTTATATTTTTGTAACTGTTTGAATTAAATATATTACGCAACAGAGTTGATTTATCTGAAATGCATGTTAATTCTTAAACGAAGTAAAGAGGACATTCCTTTGCTCTCAAGCACATGGCATGATAGCACGTGATTTAGCGGTAGTGGTGACATTTGTTTATATGACTTTTATCACTGAGCTTGTTTTGGACTGGATTAGTCATATATTGCCATTCGAAGGCGTGTTGTGCCGATTGCGAGAGCTAAATTATTTTATTGATCGTTCATTGCGCATGTACTTATTATATGTATAATGGCAGAATGTACCGCCAGTTTTTCGCTGAAGTATAGCAAGGGAAAACCTTTACAAAACGGCGAAAAAAGAAGTGGTGCATGCACAGAGAAGAATCCATCTTTGTCAGTGAGAGAAGTCGAACAGCTGTGCTGTGAACTTACAGGGTTGAGTGTTAGGTGCGTAAGAACATCATGACATGAAATTGAGACAACAGGAAAACTTACCACTCCAGGGGCGATATTGCTTTTTGGCGAAGACATTATTTAAGGATAATCAGATTGTACCGAGATACAAATTGCAAAATATACTACCTTGACGAAACTTGGGTGAATGAAGGACACACGACAAGTATGGTGTGACACGACTTAGAAGACTAACATTTTTGCAAGGTATGTGTGCTGGTTTCAAAAAATCCCAGTGAAAAAGGCCAAAGGCCTTTCATTATAAACTTGTTTCAGTTTCATTATAAACTTGTATTTTTGCATGCCTTCATATTCTTATTTGTATGATTTTATCTATCTTCCTGGCAATTATTATGACGTTTACTGCAGTTTTAAATGTGGCGGGAAGGCACCGCCTATGGCCTATGACATGAAAGCATTAGCCAATTAGAGTGAGGGGAAGGGTAGTTGTACGCGGAGTGATACATGTCAGCGGGGCAAGGTTATATGAAACAGAGATTAGTTGGAGAGGTTGAAAATGGAGGCAATGGCCTTCAAACTATTCCCTCGATAATATAAAAAAGTAAGTGACAAGTGTCAAAAAACCGACTACAAATAGTTTTATGATTAATTTTGATGTCACTATTACTAAGTTCCCCCAAACACACACATCATTATATATTATTGTAATTCAAGGTTAGCTTGGAACAAGAGATTTTCCTGAAAAGTTTGTGTTGCAACCTTGGAGGATGTTGAAGTTAGATATCAAGTTTAGAACTTAACCAAATTTTCATTTTTCTTCTTCACTTCGGGGATTAGGCATTTCTGCCTGTTTCATCTTCACATTCCATCAACTATTCCCATCTTCTTCTATGGCGTTCCACATCTCTTCTTCCATGAGGATCCTATCTTCTTATTAAAACCGGCACTCTTTCTTCATTCAATCTATTCATATGTTCTTTCCAGTTCTGTATATTTTCTTCTGTTTTGTTCTGTAATTTATATATGCCTAGTTACTCTCAAATAGTTTCATTTCTTATTAAATCTAATTTAGTACATTCTTTAACTTTTCTTAAGAACCTCATTTCTGCTACCTGTATCTTACTTTTATTTATTTCTTTTAATATCCAAGATTCACTTGAATAGATGAGCACTGGAACTGCCATGGTTTTATAAAATTTTAACTGTTTCTTTCCTTGCTTTGTTTTTGAATGTTGTTGCTATAGTTCCACATATCTGCTGAAATTTGTTTATTTTGTTTTCTATGTCTTTGTCTAGATCAAATTTTACATTATAGCCCAAATAGCTGAAATTTGAGAGCTGTTCCAGGCATTTATTTTCAATGCTTATTTTTGCTCTTACAGGATATTTTTCTCGATGTACCAAAATTTTCGTTTTCTTTGTGGATATATTTAGATTGTATTCTTTTCCCAGTAAATACATTTTATACATGACACATTGAAGGCTTTCTTCATTTTCTTGTATTAATGCTACATCATCAGCATAGAGTATCATATTTAAGTTTTTATTTCTATTCAGTTGTATTTCTTCATCTACTTGTTTTTTCCAAGTTTTTATCAAATCGTCCAAGTATGTATCAAATAGTGTGGAAAGAAACAGTACATCCCTGTCTTACTCCTTTATTAACTTTTATATCTTCTGTTTTTATCATGCCTGTATTTATGATAATTTTTGTGTCTCTATATAAGCTTTTAATTATATCTACTATATGAGGGGGATATCCCCTTTGGTCCACTTTGTTTCATAATCTATTTCTATTTAAAGAATCATATGCTTTTTTGAAGTTTACAAATGCTATGTGAGTTTCTAAGTTAACTTCTCGTCTTTTTTCTAAAATTCTCTTTATGCTAAAAGCATTATCACTAGTAGATCATCCTATTCTAAAACCTGATTTTTCCTCTTGTAAAATCACTTCTGTTATTGGCTTTAAACCATTATTTACAATTTTAGCATACAGCTTGTAAACTACGTTTAACAGACTTATACCTCTATAGTTTATTAGGATAATTTCTTTGCCCTTTTTTAAAATTGGGTATTTTCCCTGATTCAGGAATCCTATAACCTTTCCAACACTCGTTATATAAATGCAGGAGTCTTAGTTGGCATATTAGACCAGAGTATTTCAATAATTCAACTTTTATACCATCTGGACCACTTGCTTTTCTATTTTTCATGCTTTTCAAACCTGTTTTGTAATTCATGCAATGTAATTAAGTCTACTGTTATATTATATATTGGTAATTTATCTTCTTGTGTATGCTCTTCTCAATTGAGCAGTTGTTTGTATTGTTGTGACCAAATTTGCTTACTTATTACATTTATTCTTGCGATATCTCTTTCTGACAGACAGATTAAGCTGTCTCATCATTTTATAAGCAAATGTTTGAGTTCCATGTGCATCATGTTCTATACTTGATATAAATTGCTCCCAAGAATTGTGGTGGGTTCTTTTTATCAGCTGCTTAGCATAGTTCCGTTTCTCTTTATAAATGATTTCATTTTTTTTTTCCATATTTCTCTATAAAAATTTCATGTATGTGATTTTCTTTCCCTTTCGTTTTTACTTGAGCTATTCGCAGACAGAACATGCACAAACTTCCCGCCCAAAAATTTCTTATTTTGAGGAAATGGGTTTAGAGGACTGCAAAACATACATTCTTGGTGAAAGAAATCAATATATTCTCTACTAACTGTTAGTACGAAGTATAGGAAAAGAAGCAACAGATAAACATATTTGCAGTGTGATTGAGATAGAGGTAGTTCTTACTGCTGCATATCTGCTGTACCATCAGCATAGTCAACATTTAGAATTCAATAAGATGATACTGAAGACAGTATAAAGCTAAAAGCTTACACACAGATGTTAATCTGAATCTTCAACATAGCCAAAATGAATTCTTGCTTCCACGGTTAGGTGTGTAAATTTCTGTGGAATAAAATCCATTCTGTTTTCTGAGAAAGTTCATGGACAGTTTGATGCCTTCAACCTCATGTGAATTTTCTGCTATCTATACATTTTGTGTTTAAATATGAAAGACCCTGGGTGTTCTACTATATGTACTACATAAGGTCTGAGGAGCTCTGAAGCTTCACCATTCTTACAAGTGAGGTGCTGCCATGGCAGTTTGCCACTCATGTTCGTGAGGTTGCAGGTTCGATCCCTGTGGACTGCACATTCTGCACACTGCTTTTTCATGCTTTCCCCTTGTCATTTAGGCAAAAGATGGCTTTGAGGAATGCGGGAGTTGGTAGCCTATTACTACAACATTCCTGTATCTATGTAATTATAAATACTTTTTTTTTTATTAATTAACTTCCTCCAACATTAAGTATATTGGATGATAAATGAAGTGATTGAAAATATGGTTAAAATGTGCCCAGAGTGTACAGTTACCCATGTTTCAGGATAAGAGAAAACCCTGTTAAAAGCTTTATACAGATAACTTACCCTGACTGAGATTCCAATTTGGGCCCTTTTCAATATGAGGCAGACATATTACCCCAACATAACATAAGCAGGCATCATAATCAATGCAGCTTTACTATTGCAGTATTGCAAACTTTAATCTCATTAGGCCAGTTGGAAAGAGATTGAAAATGGAGGTGAATGCCTTTGAAACTAGTCTCTCATAAATATAAACAAGTAAGTGACGAGTATTAATAAACCAACTACAAATAGTTCCGAGATTAATTTTGATGTCACTGTTACTAAATTCTTCCAAACACATATATTGCAAACTTTGTTTGCATCATCAGTCCATATTACCTTTGTTGTCATTGTTACTGTCGCTAGATGTATTTATTATTTTTAGGTGTATTTATTTTGTATTTATTAACCAAACTCTGAAAATGAAATATCTGATGATGTTTTTACAGAAACTGTTTCAGTTCTATAGATTTATATGAGGAATTAATAACTGATTCTGTTAAACTTATTAATTTTTGTTTGGATAACAATTTTTTTCATTTTAATGGTCAATTTTTTCAACAAACTTCTGGCTTAGATATGTAGATGACATTTTTGCTATTGTTTTCCTGATAATCACATAAATGATGCTTTAAAACTTCTAAGTTTATAAGATACACCTACAAAATTCACATTAGAAACTGAAATAAATGGATGTCTTAATAACAATAAACTAAACTTTGGTATTTAAAGGAAATCTATTCATATTGATAATTACATATTTTTCAACAGAATCTGCCATTAAGAATGTTTTTAATTACTAACTCTAAAAAGGATAAAGAGAACCATGCTTATCGTTTTACTATTGGGAAAACACATGCATTTGTACTGAATTCCCATAAAATTGTCTACTGCTGAACATTTTCCTCTCCCTCTCACAGTGTGAATGCTTTTCATTAATTTACATCCTTCAACATTAAGTCATATCAGATGATAAGTGTAATGATCCTCAAATGAGCCCCAGGGTCCACAGAGCTTAGTTATTGGATATTCATCTTTCAGGATAAGGGAAACCCTGGGAAAAAACTTATCCAGATAACTCACCCAGATCGAGATTCGAACTCTATTGACCATGAGGCAGACATGCTATCACCGAGGTGGGTATATTGAGAATGTTGTTTGTTATGCCATATCCAAAGAATGTAGATAGTATTATTTACATTTGTATTTCACAAAAATGTTGAAAAACCTCAGAATTGTTTCCTCAACACACCTTGACTCCATATTGTTAAGGGTTTGGTGATAGCACCATCACAGTATTTTTGCTCTTGTCCGTTTGTCAAATTTCCCACTGAAAATCCTCACAATGTCCTCCCTTTGAACGGTGTTGAAGCCTGACTAAAGCTGGGATGATTTTTGACATTATCGCCCCTAAAAGAATGGGGAAAGGATCAAGACTCCCAAGAGTTGCCTTTCCTTGAACAATGTTAACCTCTTCCTCCGTTGGGATGATTGATTGTATCAATTTGATTTCATCACTATAAAAATTCTAAAGGGTGTAAGAGCCTATAAGGAACATTGAACACATGCATACAGTGATGAATAGGCAGGGCAGGTGAGAGCACAACAGGTTAGGACGAAAATTGGTTTTTATCTAATAATCTCTCCCTGTTAATTTCTAAGACAAATCTTACTAGTCTATTGTAATAAGCATTATTTCCTCTAAAATAAATAATCAATATACTTCCTACTTTGGAGCTTTATTTGTTTTTCATGTCGTTTAACATAATCTTGTAAAATATATCAGTAAGATTAACAAGAAGTAAGTATGTGAGAAAAACTAGTTTTCCTATGATCAATTTCTGTGTTTAGTGCTTTGATTTATTATGGATGCAATTTTACCTACAAAATAGTCACATCATCAACTATTGTCGCCTATGTGGTTGAAAGAGACTTAGGAAGTTACCAAATTCTAGAATCTTGTCATTTAATACTCATTTCTTGTGCTGTGACTATGGCACAGTTCGTACTTCCTGAACAGTCTCAATTTTGCTGGCTGACAAGATGTAACTAAAGATTTCACACAACTCTAGACTATGGCATCAGCTTCCTGTTGAGTCATATCGTCCACATACAGGTGGCCAGACAGTGAATAAGTGAAATCTGAGTCATGTAGATGCTGGTTGGTGGCTAGGATATTTTGGGAAATAGAAATATGCTTAGCTTTGCATGGAAAACATTGAGGTAGCTCCTCTAACCTGGGAAATGCTGACTTAGTTCTTAGCTGCCATTTTGGTAGGACCTATATTTAGGTCTGGTTAAGTCAGCACGCATGACAGATCGTTCAGAGTTAATTTTAGACAGACAGTTAGAGGGTTATGAGATTCAGTGTACAAAAACTGATTGTCAGCCAACAAGATCCTCAACCACCTATACCACCAAGGTATGATAGCACCATAACACCATGTATCTAATACTTCTTCTGCACCAAAGATCTCCTCAAGATCCTGGAAGTGCCTTGCACTTATACTTAACACTTAGAATACACCTAATAGGCTGAGCCTGACTTTAAGTGTTGTCTCTCTCTCTGTCTCTCCTCTTGCTCTACCAACCTACACTTCCTGGCTCCCAGTAGTTATGTCCTAGTTATTGTATAGGTTGTAAGTAACACCCATCACTATTTTCCTTACAGTTCTATACCTAACACTATTGTGTAATGTACCTAAGTTAGCAAAACTGCATTTGCAACACAATTATAAACTTCACTTTCATTGTGTGAGCTTACTATGTAGGTCCCAGAAAGTTCCCTTTCCACATTCATGTTGAAACTCCAGCTTTGCCAACAGTTTAGTCATTAGGAAATGTGTCACTTCCAGAACAATTACATTTTACAGTCTGATAGAGAATATCACCCTCAGCTGTGTACATTAAAAGTAATAGGTATATATAAAATAATAGCTGATACTCACATTGTCAATTAACTGACGTATCATACCATTCCATTCACCTGTAGTCTTGTTGTAGGAACCATAGGCATTATCGTGCTGCAGCTCAAAGGTATAGTTGAAACCCAACATGAGAGACAGTTCGTGGATCAACTCGATACCAAAACCTTCAAAACGAGCATTCCCTTTCAGTGGTACACTGGATTTACTTCGCATGCCATAAGGATGGGACTGCAACATAAACATCACGATGTCTTGGCAGTCAAGTGAGAACTGATTTGTATTCCTGGGGACTGAAACCACTAACATTTAGGAGTTGTAATCATTCTTTTACATTTATCACTGTTTGTTCAACAAAATAATAGCAGAATATTAACTTTCATGGTTCCATGAACCGATCTTTCCTAGAAAATACTTTCCATGAAATGAAAATCGAGTCTCATATGAAATATCTCATGTGCTAGAAACTTGAAAACGTTAAACCCTTAAATTTTGTATTGCATTTCTGAAATACATTTATTTACAATGAAGGGTTAAATTATACTTAACTTGAATATCTTTCTGTGTGAAACCCCTTTAATTTTCTATACATCAGTCATGTATGTGTTATTACTAGAGCTTTAAATCTAAAACTATAGGGGAAGGTAGCCTAAATCGCACAAGTTTTAGAAACATTAACTTAACTCTTTAAAGATACATAATTGTAACCAGAAAAATCAGTAGTAAATATTATTTAAAGCTTTAAACAATTTGGTTTGCAATTGGTGCCAAAATTGCACTTGAGTTGTCAAAATTGCCCTTCCCTAATTGTCAGTGAATTCAACAGACATTAAGTTTAACTGAACTCTTAAGTCTAATTTTCAATGTAATGCACAGGAAACATAATTAAAGAGATAAATAATACAAATATGTCTAAATTCAAAATGTCAAATATAACAATAGGCAAGTGCTACAAAAGAAAATAATGTCCTTTTTATAGTTTCCAGCACATTCTTCATGGAACCACTTTGAACACACTTGGCATTAACCATATTTTCTATCCTGTCCTCCTCATAAATGAAGCAAAACCACAATTCCTGATTTTTCTTTAATCCTACCTGAGAAACTTTCTTTCTAGAGGGTCCCTCTGAATTTCCACCCATTGCTGCCTTAGGATTTTCGTATATGTCAGTAAGTTTTCTCTTGAATTTCTCAAGCTTTCTGTTTCCAGACCATTTTTTCTCTTCTAGTAGCAATATATTGGGTATTGCTGTTAACACTTATGCTTTTTTTGCACCTTTTTGACAAACATTTTTCTCGCTTGCAGATGATCTGGGACAGAGGAATTATAAGAGGGCTGATCAACAAAGACAGACTGACTTTTTTCCTGTTGCTTCCATGATCGTTTCTTATCTGTAACATAAATACTTGAAAATAGCATGTTTTTGTGTATAATATCCGTAGGTGGCAGCACTCTCGCATTGGTAGGTTGGTAGTAATGTTCTGTTTTGTAGACGTTACATGCATTTCGCATACCAGACTATGGAGTGACACGTCTCTTTGCTGATGGAGGGAATGCATTTTTTAAATCAATTATCACGGTGATGAGTCAGGCTGCATCATTGTGATCCTGAAGGAAAACAAGCCAGCACAGTGTGGAAATTGCCAGGTTCTCCAACACCAAAAAAAAAAAAAAGGCAAAAATGGTTCCATGTGCAGAGAAAGTGATGATCACATTTTTTGACTCTAATAAAGCATTCAGTTCCCACCACTGTTACAGCAGCATACTACAATCAATATTGGCTACATTGGGGAAGCAAAATGCAAAGAAATGACCAGAGCTTTCATGGACTGGGTGGCAACTTCATTATGACAATGCACGGCCTCACGTCGCAATAAAAGGTCACGCAATTTCTGGATCGATTTAACATTACCTGTGCATCGCATCCAGCTCATAGCCCCAATTTTGCACCCTCTGAATTCTTTATTTTAATCACTAAAGGCACAGCTTAGGGGCAGTCGATTTGGGAACTCTGAAGTAGTATTCAAGAAAAGTGAGGTGATTCTCGAGAACCTGACAAAGAATAGCCTGCATCATGTGTTCAAGGACTGCACAGATGCTATAAAAAGTGCATTGAAGTAGGAGAGTACTACTTTGAGAAAGATCATGTAAACACTGAAATGGAGTAATCAACATCTGTGAAAAAAAATCAGTCTCAGTCTTTGTTGATCAGCCCTCGTATGTTTCACTGAAACCTTAAGACATTTGGCATTGTTTTCAGGTTCCACGCCTATGTTTTATATTTCTTGAGAACTTCCCATAGGTGATACCAGATCTACAACATGGTTAGTTTGATCCAGCAGCTCATCTGATGTTCCTTCCGTTAAGTTTGAAGCTGGTGCTAGAATGTTCATTGCAAAGTCTTTTAACGCATTTCTGCCAAGAGGCCAAATACTGGTGGATTTGAACCCAGATACTGCATTAGACATGCTTCCTGCTCTAGCATAAGCTTCAACAAAAATACCTGTCACAATGAATTGAGTGACCCTCTCCTCTTTCTGCAGACGTTTCTTTAAGCTTCATCATAATACAGCTGCAGAGGTTTGAAAAAAAAACCACGTCAAGGGGCTGTAAGCAATGAGAAGTGTGTCCTCGTAGCTGCAGAAGAATGATGCCATTCTCCATAGCTACTTTAATGGCCTCTAGGATTTTTGAATGTGTCAAATGACCACTGAGCACAAGCAAGACCTTCTCTTCAACAGAATGTTTGGCAAATTTTATAAAATGATGTAGCCTTTATAAAAACAGATCTGAGTTAATGTAGCTTGTCCAAGATACTTCAACCAAACTGCTCTCAGAAGCTTCGTTTTGAGATGTATGGAGTTCCTCATCCTTTTGAAAATTAACATTGGGGGTACAAAATTACAGTCTGCACTACAACAGGAAACTGTTGTAGCATTTACTCTTTTTTCTCCTGTAGCTAGTTGACCAATCCTGGCTTTTCGTTTTTCCCCCAGTATCTTGGGAGATTTCTTTTGGACTATTGAAATTCCTGTTTCGTTAATGTTGTAAATCCTCAAAGCATTGAGTTGATCATCAATAATCTTTTGTAGAATATCAAAGAAATGTATAACGTTTTACTTACGGAATCCTTTAGCTTGAGCAACAGAAACATTTTCTGACTGTCTTAAGCTCAGATGAGGATGCCACTTCATAAAGGAATAGTATCACTTCGTACCTGCCATCTTTCTTTCATGATTTAGCGGGTTTTTTATGTGGATTTGCATATAGAATGTGGTAAGCTAGTTTTTGCACTTATGGTCTAGTTAGGGCCCATTAGAGTTGACTCAAAACTAAGAATAGCCTTTTCTAATTCTTTTTCAGCTACTGCGGGCAGAGCCATTTCTCTCCCATTCACTGAAGACTGAGGCTGGCATTTAAAACCTCTTGCTACTTTGCCCCGATTATGCCTAAGATATGTTTATATATATATATATATATATATATATATATATATATATATAGAGAGAGAGAGAGAGAGAGAGAGAGAGAGAGAGAGAGAGAGAGAGAGAGAGAGAGAGAGAGAGAGAGAGAGAGAGAGAGAGAGAGAGAGAGAGAGAGAGAGAGAGAGAGAGATTTTGTATTTTGTAACTACTTGATTTAATCTGATTTTACCCTCGCTGAAATCCTTTATTACCTGTTCCATATTTTTTGCAGTCCACTTGCCATACTTTCTCTTCCCCAACTGCAACCATATGAATTATAATAGTTGGTAATAATTGCCATAAGATGATGCAATGGTAGTGTGATTTGACGAAACTGAAATAGTGCAATTTCGACAATACAGCCTTTTCATGGTTCTGCCTTTGCTATTCCTAACTATGTGCAATTTGAACAAACAATTTATCGTAAAACTGTAGCTAAAGCAAGCATCTGTTACTAGAAATATAGTTTGAATACAATAAGCAATAGTCAGGAAGCTTAGACAATTATTGCAAAAAGTGCAGAAATGTGAACAAAAACTTCAGATGAATATAGAAAGGAAACAAACTTCGCCAACCTCAACAAATTACTGCAGAAGCAGGTTTAGTACTTATGAAAGATAATGGTGCCACTTGCAAACAGGCACACTGTTTCTAATGAAAATGGTGCGTTTTGGCTAGCTCTCCCTACTAAATAACAAGGTTCATCCACCTTCATATTGTACACTGAAAATTTGAAATAAACTGAAACAAAATTGTAAAATTTAACGTGACAAAGTATAACAATGCAAGAAATAAGAAAATCTCATTTTAAATTTGGACCAGTAACTTGCTTCCGCTTAAAAGATTTGTTTTGGTTGAAAGGTAGAATAGACAAAACAGCATTCAAATAATTATAATGGAAATATCTGAAGTGTGATATTCATAGCTACCTATTCTTTGACAAAATATTCTTGCCAAAGCAAGATAACATTTAGAGAAATACTTTTGATTACTACATGACAGAGCATAGAGGCACATTGACCTTCAGTGGCATAGCGCTGTAGTCGGTTATTATCTTGCTTATAAAATAGTAAAATATTGTAAATGGCGTACAGTAAGTGACAAAACACAAATAGAGCACTTGGGATCTTTGTCTGATATGAACATTTTTCCAGTTAATTGTTATATACACAAATGTAAATTACCATTGCAGCCGCCCATTCTTTCACTTGACACAAAGGGATTTTGATTCCCTCTTCCTTCTCCTTGTCACAATATTCAATCACATTTATGATTTCTTGCACCTGCCATTGTAAAGCAGGTTGCTGTCCAGAACACATGATTGCCTCTGAACAGAGTATACATACACTGACTCACCGTGCAATTTGCTCACATAAACAACTATATTGTTACACATTTTTTCTTACACGCTTCTCGGTTTGCCATGTAGTATATATTTCCATGTAGTTACAATGGAACCAATATTAAATCTTTCAAAGACAGTAATGCTAATTTCTTTGCATGGCCAGGAGAAAAAGTATGATTAATGACATTACATTTGAGAAAAGTATGAGAATACATTATTAATTAAAAAAGAAAAGTGTCTTAAGGACACTATCAATAGCTAGGTTTATAATAGCTATTGCTTTTAAGCACACTTCAAAATCATCACTGTGGGTTGGGCTTGAACCCATGATGATAAGTAAGATAGCATCTAACCAAATGAGCCATCCATACCAACACAGATATTTTATATAAATTGCATGCTTTAAATCTACAATTTTTTGTAGCAAGGTATTTCTTTGTATTAGGGTTTGCCAATTATGCGAAAGTCATTCTGAATGAAGAGGACTTAGGACATCTCCAAAAATTCAAGAAATACATTTTAATTCATATAAATATCTTAAACCTATGGAATTTTTGTCAAAGTAATTAACAGCAATTTTGAGAAGATCTAAATTTTCAAAAACTTTTCTATGGAAAGCTTATTTTGGGATGGGGGATCTTGTTGAAGAAGCTTCACATGGCGCCTTTGGAAAGTACTGACTTTAAATACCATTTTTGACATACACGTATCTGACATTTAGTTTTTCAGTTATGCTGCTCTCAAACACACACACATAAAAACACAGATTGCATAAACAAGGACCTTTTTCTAAAAAGAAAAAAAGAAAAAGGAGGGAAAGATTTTGCAATCAATGGGTCTCAATGCCCTACTTACGAACTAGAGAAGGAAACTTCCCTTTCAGTGAAGTCCAGAAGACCTAACAAAAGCATTCGCTGTGTTATTGCTACCATGGATGCTCGAAATGTGAATGTGTGTGTTGCACGAGTTGGTGAAGAAAATGCAATGCTGTAACTAATTGGGAAGTGGGTACAAGTGTGATAGGTGCATCACTGGAAAATGAAGAAGAATATTACCTTATGAGATGAACTCAAGTTCAGGTGTATTTACAATTTTACATTTTCATAATGTTGTTTAACCTCTTTCTTGGCATACACAAATACACCAGAAGCCCATGCCGCCCCTTGTAAAGTCCATTTTTCAATTAGGCTGAAATTGCAACTAAGAAGTTCACAGCAAAAAGGAGGAATCAGGTACCGCATGATTTGCTCCATTTGAAGAAGATACTCTGGTGTCTCTCATTGGTTAAATTTAGATGTGAATCGACTCCTACTGGATGGAAGTGGGACAGCAACAAATTGCACTGCAGTCATTGCAGAATGTGAGCACCTCCTTCACTATTTTCCTCATATGGAGTAATACATGATAGGATTTATCACTTTATGGCTGTGAACACATTAGTCCCGATGTCAATCTAATTATAAAGTGGATGATACATTTCTAGAGCAATTATTTTTCTTTCAACATGTCCACAGTTACCTAACATGACTGTGCTCAATGTATGAAGTTGTTTTAATAAACCTAATTTAAATTGCGGGGGTAAAAGCTTATCAAACAAGATAAATAAGGTGTTCTTGCGACTGCTTTTAAGTAATGCATGTGTCAGCTGACCTTATTTGGATGTCCAAGTAGTAAGGATGAAAGCAGATAGCTCAGAGAGGAACAGGAGCAGAAGTTAGGTACTTCAGAGGAAGAGACTGATTCTTCCCTACCAGCTGCACTCCTGAAAAGGCAAGCTTATTTGTAGATAACTGTATACATAGAACAAATAACGGAAATTCTAAGTTTTAATTTCTTCAAACGTGTGACCTTAAAATTCTACAGTGTTACATGGTGATCAAACAGTGTATTTACCACACAATTTTGAAAACAAACTTTATAGCTAAGGGTGTTTTTAATTTTAAACTTACTGTTTAAGCTGTCATGAAGGTTAATACTTCAAATATAAATCATTAAATTTGCATTACTTAAAATTGAAATACCTATGTCAATATAAGATATATTCATATGATTACCCCTGAATTTTCACAAGTTACAAACCACTTGGGTCTGTAAACTGTCAAGGAGCCAGTAAATTTTGGATCAAGGCCTATTCAGATGTTTGATTAGCCTGTGCTCAGTATTACAGAGAAGAAGGATAAGAAATGTAGGAAGGAAAGGGATGACAGGAAAATTTGCAGATCAAATTATCCAAATCATCATTCCCCTAGCATCCATGGAAAACACTGCATCAATACATTAGATATAAATGTTATTTTGCGATATTTAATCACAAAAAATCTAAAATTTACTCATTTTACTATAAAAATAGATTGAAAGGGTAAAGAGAACACAATGAGTGGTGCTATCCTTGTATACAAAATATAAATTCCTATAAAATTGCATTAGTTTCTATAAAAAGCTATAGAGCTAATCAGGCAGAAAGAAAATTAACTTAATATCTGTTAAACTGCAGCAAAAATTTTGGGATGAACTGTGTAACTAGTGATAAATAAATTTAATTTTAAAAAAGCTCTTGTGCTTTATACTAATGCAACATTCTTTCCCCACCACCATTCGTATAGAATCTACAAAGTATGGATTAAAATGAATAATTTTCTTAACCAATAGGAATGTTTTCAAAAACTATTTTGTTAAATATTTCATTGTAATTCTATGGAAGCATATAGGGTGCTACTACCAAAGACAGCTTTTTAAAAGGAAACTCGCTTTAAATATGCATATTTGATATTTTCAACATTACATTAGTGACTGATGTGGAACAAATGAATATAAAATTTCAGAAGGGTGTAACTTGAAATATCAAAAAAATTCTGATTAATAATAACTATCTGCTAAATGTCTAAAGATATGAATATGTAAATTTCAAGAATTTTTGTGCTTTTTTTTTTTTCTGAACTAAGGGTTTTTACAGTAATGAAGCTATTTTCACAGGTTATTCCAAAAAATTAGTTAATGCTGACATGTTAAATATTATGTATTGTATTGATAACTCAAAAAAAAAAACACAATGCTTTACTTCCTCTGGCACTTACTTGTAATAGCAGGATTGCATTCCACCTAAGCATTTTTCGTTGATATCTCCACTATAATTGCAAATTTTGAGGTCCCTGAATCCAAAAAGAATAGTTTTAGAAAACACATACCAAGAGAAACAATGGAAATGGCAACTCGAGTCCTCTAGCAATCAGTGCACAAGCTAAATGCAAAACTTAAATAAGTAGCGTAAATGCAAATACAAGCATGCAAAACTTTGAAAATGTTATAAACCTATCTGATCAAAACTTTTCCACAAAAGAGTTGGGTCATCTAAACAAAGGATTAAAAACTTGCGTCCATTTCTCAACTGAAATGGAAGACTACATTGCAGATATCAACATTTCAACACAGTGTCTACCAGTATCGAAACAAAGTTCAATTAAAAGCCAATGTGAAAAGATTTTGGAGGAAATAAAAACCAGATCCTTTCAGAAGAGTAGACAAAATATTATCCATTCTTTGAAGCAAAAAGCATAATAATTTTAGCCTATTTCATCAAAATGTTCAAAGTATTACAAACAAAAGGGTTCTAATAGAGCAGAATATAGTAAATATGCAACCAGATGTACTAATATTTACAGAACATGGGCTGAAAATAGACGAAATAAATGTAAATAATTATGAAAATTATACAGTAGGGTCTAGCTTCTGTAGGGAAAAACATAAAAGTGGAGGGGTAGTAATTTATGTAAAGCATGGGATTAAATACAAAGAGATAGACTGTAAAAATTTCTGCAACGAAATGTGCAGTGAACTCGCAGCCGTAGAAATAATGTTAAAAAACAGAAATCTGTTAGTAATAGGGGTATACAGTCCTCCAAATGCAAAAAAAGATACCTTTCTCCAAAGATTGGAAGAATGTCTAAATAGCACCACAAATAAAAAGAGGGACACCATAGTAATAGGTGACTTCAATATAGACGTATTAATAGAAAATAAAAAGAAAAGGTTATTGTTAGAAATGCTAGACAGAAATAATCTTACTCTGACTGAGACTGAACCAACAAGGGTAACTAGAAGCTCTGTGACATGTGTTGACCTCATGATATCAAATTTAAACAAGGAATGTTATGAAACTAAAATAATAAGAAACGGAATAAGTGACCACTATGGCCAACTAGTAGATAGTAAAATATTAGGTAAAATAACAAATAAAATAAACAATCTGGTAGAATTTAAAAGAAAAGTAAACAAAAACACCCTAGAAATATTAAGAAACTATATCAAAGAAACAAAATGGCTTGAGATATACGAAAAATCTAATATTAATGAAAAATATGGAAGTTTTGCTAAAATTATAGAAAAATGTCTAGATACAGTAATGCCTAAACGTAGGGTAAAGGGAAAGCTAAAAAAGTGTGAAAACTGGGCTACCAAAGGTATAACTATATCTAAAAGACGTATGCAGTTTCTAAATAGCCTGAAACACACAAAACTAGATCATAAATCATACAATTATATCGAAAAATACGGAGAGACTCTTAATAAAGTAATACACGAAGCAAAAGTGCAACACAATAAAATACTGATACAAAATGCAGAAAATAAAACCAAAGCAACATGGAATATTATAAAATCATTACACAAAGAAACAAAACAAAAATGGGAAGAAAATATTTGCATTGAGATTGAAAATAAACAAATAGAGAACCCAATAACCTTAACAGAGAAATTTAATGATTATTACATCAATGTAGTAAAGACCTTAGGTGTCATTAAGTGCCAGTCTGATCAAAAATTTGAGAACAGTATTTCTAACTCAATGGTATTACGTGAAGTAACATGTGAGGAAACTTTAAAACAGATAAACGCCTTAAAATGTAAACGCTCGTGTGGATTAGATGAATTCACAAATGAAATGTTAAAGTACTGTAAATACGAACTTGCTGATGTAATTACATATATAAGTAATCAATCATTTATAACAGGAACATTTCCTAAAGCACTAAAAAAAGTAATAGTTAGACCAATATATAAGAAAAAATTGTCAAAACTAGCATTAGAAAATTATAGACCTATAACATTGTGCTCAAGTTTTTCAAAAATAATAGAAGGACTATTTCTAGATCAGTTACAAGGTTTTTGTAGGAAATATAAAATAATTTCAGACTATCAATTCGGTTTTCAAAAAAAGAAATCAACTGTACAGGCAATATGTAAAGGAAATGACATCATTATAAATGCATTAAACAGGAAAGAACATAAAGTGGCAATTTTTCTGGATCTGACAAAAGCTTTTGATTGCGTAAACATAAATCAACTAATTACCAAAATAGAAAATTATGGGATAAGAGGCATACCATTAGATTGGCTGAAATCATATCTTCAGGACAGGGAGCAGTGTGTGGAAATTATACATAATTCAAATGGTAAATTGGACAAAATTAGATCCTCATTTAAGAAAATAACTTACGGTGTACCCCAAGGCTCAAAACTTGGGCCCTATTTATTCCTTATATATATATAAACAGTATATTCAAAACAGTAGTAGATGCAGGGGAATTGGCCATTGGATATGCCGATGACACCACAATCATAGTGAATGGAAAAACGGAAAGTGAAGTACAAAATAAATCCAATCTTATACTTGAAAAAATTAGTAGTGAGTTAGGAAAACTAGGCATGGTAATAAATACAAGCAAAACAGAATGGATGCAAATCACCTTAAACAAAGAAACACAATCACATATGCAACTAACATTAGATAATAAAAAAATACTCGAAGTAACAAAAACTAACTTCCTTGGACTAATAATAGATAACAAACTAAATTGGAAACAACACATTGAAAAAGTAGTAAAGAAAATAAATATGGGGCTATATATTTTAAAACAGGCAGCACAACAAATGGATAGAGAAACTCTAAAGCAAATTTACTATGCAGTCATACACTCTCATTTATGCTATGGGGTGGTACTATGGGGAAATGTACAGAAAAAATCAATGGTAAGAATATTAAGACTCCAGAAATATGCCATCAGAATAATTTGTAGATTAAAAAGGAAGGATTCGTGTAGAAATGTCTATAAAACATTAAATATATTAACATTTACAGCATTGTATATATATGAGTGCATTAAATACGTAACAAAAAATTCTAGCAACCAAAATAAAAACATGTACATACATACACATAACACAAGAACAAAACAAAATTATTTCTTAAACAGATTAAGAGGAACATTAAGTAACAAAAATATAGAAAATAAATCTAAAGAATTGTACAATCATTTACCGAATCAAATAAAACAGATAACAGAAGAAAAATTTAAACTTAAAGCAATTAAAAAGTACCTTGTAGAAAACCCAGTCTACTCTATAGATGAGTATAAAAGGTTAAATTAAAGCTTAAATAGTAAAGGTACCCTCTGCATATTTTATTATATTTTATTATTTTAATACTGTTATGTACAGATTGTATTTGTTAAACCTGTTGACGTATCCTATGTATTTGGATCATATGGATGAAAAAAAGGTTACCCTGAAGGCCGTAATTGCCATATGGGAGTGTCTAAGCTATGTAAAACTGATTACTATGACAAGCACGACTTAGATATTTAGGGCAGATCAAAACCAGTTTCCAGTAATGGACATGCTGATGATGATGTTTAGTTAGATAGATTTATTCACTGTTAATGTAACAAAGTATACATGCACCTTTGTCTGTGAGTATTGTGTTTATGTATTCTCTGTATGAAATATAGGGGATGAATAAATTGTTTAACTGGTATGCTGGGAAACAGTGATTTAACGTCAAAATATACACCAAGGCAGACAAAGGTAACAAAATAGTTATAATGGATAAAGCTGATTATATTAAAAAAAATGGAAGAAATGCTAACTGACAGTGATTATGAAGCCATTAACAAAAATCCTCTAAGAACTTGCATACAAGCATTTGAAACAACCATAACAAAATCAAGCATAATACCTAACAAATATACAGTTAAACCAGATAACCCAACCTTACCTAGACTTTATGGCTTACCCGAAATACACAAACCATCCACAAAAATGAGACCTATAGTTAGCAGTATAAATTCACCAACATACAAACTTGCAAAGTGGCTAATAAATAAATTCAACTCATTTCCTAAATTTGATAGCCTAACCATCAAAAACACCTACAAACTTAAAGATCACATTCAGGATACTGAACTAAAAGAAGAGGACACTAGTCTCATTTGATGTTAAATCACTGTTTCCCAGCATACTAGTAAAACAACTTCCACTGTTGATAGAACAATGGCTAAAATCACTTGGAATGTCATCACCTGAAATTTCAGATTACATTGAACTAACCAAATTATGTATAGAACAAAATTTCTTCCAGTTTCAAACAAAATATTTCCACCAAACTTCAGGTTTAGCAATGGGCAACCCCCTATCACCTTTTCTGGCCCACCTGTACATGAGTGCATTAGAAATAAGAATCATCAAAGGTTTCCCTTGGATGTTTAAACTCTGGCAGTGACATGGAGATGACACCCTTACAATAGTAACAGTGATGCACTAAAACTTTTAAACATCCAAGAAAAAAGCATAAAGTTCACTGCAGAAATAGAAAAAGACAAGCATTTGCCATTTTTGGATCTAAAAATAATCACAAATAAAAACAGAATAAACTTTGGCATTTACAGAAAACCAACACAGACAGACAACTACATAAAAGCTAATGGCTATGACCCAAGATCCCAAAAACAGGCAATTTTCAATAGTTTAACACACAGACTGGTCAACATCCCTCTCACAGCAGAAGAATACAAAACAGAGTACAAAAAAATAATTGAAATAGCACAAAAAATGACTTTCCCAAATCATTAGTAAACAAAAAAGTGTACTTAGCAAAAAAGAGGAAGCTACTAAAGGAAACCACAACTCTCTCAGCTACAGAAACTAAAATGACCTACAAAATATTCACTTACCACCCATGTGCCTTTGATAAATTAAAAAAAGTCTTCAAAAAACAAAACATTCAACTAGCACCAGTCAAGCTTTACTCCTTAAAAAAGCCTACTATGCTAAAACATCAAAGATGCCATTTCATCTAACAAAAAATCTGGTATATACCAAATTGAATGTTGTGGCTGTAGTCAAATTTATATTGGAAAAACCAAAAGAAATTTAGAAACAAGCGCAAAGGACCACTTTAGGAATATAAAATACAAACAATTAGAGCAGCTACAGCCAACTCGCTTGCCGCGGAGCATGTGCTGGACTACAAGCACCATGTTGCCTCAGTGCATGCTTCGCAGTAGTAACGTCGGTTTGTCTTCCGTAGCTGTGGCGTTCCATACTTCAGTGTCAGTTTGATATGGAAGGGCACTCATTAAAGTGAAGGGCACCCACGCCGAAACATTGCGAGATACAAAACCTAAGAGAAAAGATCATATTGCAGGAACAGGAAGAACGGGATGGCAGAATGGCAGGAACCTCAGTTTATGTGAGTTATGAAATAGCACTAAAAATTGCCAGATCTTTTAGTAGTTTTTCCGATGGTTCACTTATTAAACAACGTATGCTTATAGCTGCAAGTAAATTCACCCCTGTCAGTGTTCACCAGTTCGAGAGAGTCAGTTTGTCACCTTATACTATTTCACATAGAATTCAAGATCTGGCGGACAACATTTACGCACAACTTATTGAAAGAGGAAGAAAAATTGTTTGCATTCTCTATTGCCATTGATGAGAGCACTGACTTATCAAGTATGGCTCAATTATGTATTTTTATTTGTTGAGTAAATGAACATTTGGAAATTGTGGAAGAAATGTTATATCTGGTGCCAATAAAAGGCACAACAGAAATTACCTTAAAATGTGACATGAGTTAGCTGACAATTACAGATACAGAGGAATTTTGCTAGATTTATACAGGAGATTTCCTAAATCTCAGGCATGCTGCATCTATGATTGCAGTGTTTGGTTCGACCTACGTATGAGTCCTTATTTTCAGCTATGAAAGGCATTAAAACCTGTCAGAGAGCCAACATCAGTAATCATAACTTGAAGTGTGATTCAAGGGCCCAGAGTTGTGTTTCATTGTCTCCAAATGTGGTAAATATTGTGAAAACTAAAGGATGTCAGAAGATAAGACTGTCCACCGAAAACTGAATGTATCAAATTCTTAATTGAAATGTGTATATCTGTTTAATATGAAGTATTCTGTGTAATATTATCACTATATAGTAAATATTATTTTGTTACAATTCCTTTCTTGGAAGTGTTGAAAACAGTGTTGTTATGATAAATTAAATTATTTTGTTATTTTGTATTTTTCAATTGTCTCAGGATAAAAATTACACTAATTTCCACAAAGTACTGTTTCATTCTCACAATTAAAAATATTGCTTTTATATGCCATCACTTGGTTGTATAGGATTGCAAGATATAATAATCTTGCTGGCATTGGGTTGTTTTATATATAGTTTAATAAAAAGTACCACAGAGATATTAAACCACTTATTACACAGTTTCTGGATTGTTCCTTAACTACTATCCTCTCTTTAATTATTTAATGGTAACGCAGTGCAAATTGCAGAATGCCACTGCGAGAGGTAGTGATTGGCATATCTCCCTAGCACTCACCAGCAACGACCAGTCACACCAACACCGTGCGAACTGTATAGGTACACCATGCATGTCAGTTGGCGGAGCCTGAATTAGAAAAATCAGCAGTTGCCATGCATTTTTGGGAAAGAAACCACAACTTAAATCCAGAACCAAAAATACTCAAACACACAATAGCAAAACAAGAACTGCCCTCGTGGGAACAAATTTTCATTTCAAAAAATAGAAACAAGGTATTCAATTTCGACATCCCCCAAAAAGATTTGTTCAGCAAGTTCCTCAAACTGCCACCAGAGGAGACCTCCGACAAAATATCGCCAGTTACACCACTGAGAACCAGTCGATGTCCAGTTGACAATGGAGGAAAGTAGCCTTCAAAACATGTTCCGGAAAATTTATAAGTAAATGTTGTTTAGTGTCATTAAACAACTCACCTTTAAGTTTAACATATATGTGTGTTTGTGGGGGGGGGGGGGGGGGGGTGTTATGCCATGTCTGTGTGTATTTTGTAATCATGAAAGCATAACTTAAAAAAGAAACATTGAATAGGTACCAAACTTTTTATATTCTTCATTCTGTCAAAGTTGGCTCTAACAATTTTGATTAAAACAGCATATATTTATATTTATGTGGCTACTAAAGTGTACATCTTGAAGTTATCTAGAGTAAATTGAGAGATCCTCTTCATTCAAAAGCAATTTTGTATAAATGTTACATCAACAGAAACACACTACATGAGAGGCATAGTTGTCTTTAAAACCATTGAATCATTTTTAATAAACCCTTTTTTTTTTGACAGAAGGCATTTCTGAAATATTTGTTGTTATTGTTTTGGAATTTTCAAAGTGCTTCACTGTTTCTGGCAATATTGTGGAAAGAGTGTCGAATGGCAATATTAGTATATAAAAGTGTTGACTATCGCTTCAACCTCTTATACCATGGTGTACTTATAAGAACCGTGTAAGCCTTTATGGCAAATGTTTGACCTAATTAACTGGAAATGTTTAGAAAGTGATCTTTTGCAAGAATCGTTGTAGCATACATGGAATACGAAACTATAAGAGAAGTTTATCTAAATATAACAGCAGGTTTTTACTTTCTCTATTGCATACTTTAAGTAGAGCAAGTACTCTGTGTTCCACCCAAAAAGTTAATACCAAAATTTCACTGAAAATATATGTTTTCAGACTCCTTGAATCCAAATATGTTATTTTTATAAGAAGGTCTGCATAGTGCCTGTGTGTATGCACATATGTTTCTATGAACAGCTTAACTCAAGCACAAAAAGTCAGTTAAATAGCAAAAGTGAGGCACAAAGATTTACAAAAGATCTCCCCATTTTAGACTATTCCTTACATAGAAGCATTTTCAAATATGTTGACTTTCTCAAAAATGGCTCTAACAATTTTGATTAAGTTACCCATATGTTTAAGATATTTTCAGAACAATAAAGCTTGAATTCCTGGGAATATTCTATGTAGTTTTGTTGATTGTAAATTATTTTTGCATAACTGGTATAGCGTAAGAGCTTGGTAAAATCTAATTGAAAATAAATAGATCTCGATGCACCCTATTTATCGTCATCATCTTTATCATCAAAAGCATTAGACTATTGCCTGTTCCTATTTCAGCCCAATGCTTCCTAGGATGCAAATACTTTGTCCTCTTGCTTGATAGTTCTTAGCAAGTAGTGGGTGTTACAGCCTCACTCATTCATGTGCTCAATCCAATTTTACCAATAAGTCATTTACTTTCCTATTATCGCAGTCCATCCCGTTTCTGTGAAGCTATTCAGTAAAAAAATGTCTCCTTGAAGGACAAGGGCTCCTGCCTCTGAGCATTTTACCATGCTCCTTTGGGTACTGTGTACTGTTTCTTTTTCTCGTAAATTTGAATTTTCAAATATGTTACTCAAGTGGGAAATCCTATTCCTAGTTTTTTCCCTCCCCCCTGACAATACAGGTAGAATTTAATATGAGAGTTATAACATAATGACCAGTTCTTAGAAGAGCTAAACAAGGGTGTATAGAGAAAACCACATAAGTGCAAAACATTGGATTTTTCATGTAAAACAGTGACTAGGGATTGAGAGCTTTCTTGAAAATCTTCATGTCGCACCTTTGGAAACATGCTATAAATCATTTGTTATGCTGCACAGAAATGCGCGCAAACACACATACATGGAGGATTTTCTAACAAAAAGCTTTGGTTAGCCTTATATCCTGCATGTATATCCTATCAAATATCTGTGTATATATTTCAGGGTATAATATAATATGATAAAAATTGTATAATGTTGTGTAAAAACTATACAAAGTTGTAGCAAAGGAACATTAACTGCTTAAAGAAAGTACATTTAAATTTAGTAGTATACATACTAGTAAAACTAAACGATAAAAGCCAGTACGATCATTTAAATAACTGAAGTCATTCAGGGAATAATTCAAGAGAAGCACTTACTAATATAATTTTGAGTCAAACTAATACTCAATGCTCCACTTATTGCTAGTATTTACCTAGAACGCATTTCGTTAGGATTTTCCTAATATCATTCAGCTGTTGTCGACTAATGGACGTCGGTTTGGTGAACTCCTCGGAGGTGATAGGTGCGTCTTTGTCAGTATCTTGATGAACTTGAAATTTGGGTTTTCTTCAAAGGTAGTGTCGAAATTAAACAATTTTCTTTCATATTTCTTTATGAAGATTTTTTCCCATGTGGTTAATGGAGCTGGACCTTTGACACTTTTTATTAAGTGAATTTCTCGTTCTATATCATGAATCTCCTTCCAAAAATGGTACGCTACCGCTGGTTTATCTATTTCTTTGTTCCTGATGTTCCTAAAATGCTCTTTAAGCCTAATGTTCAAGTTCCTTTTTGTTTTTCCTTTGTAAAAGTTGTCACAGCCCTTGCAATTTATCTGGTACACACCTGATTTTTTGTCTGTGGGTATCTCGTTTGTATTATGTGATTTCAAAAGGTGTTGTACACTAAATTTGTTCTGTGGGGCCAAAGTAATATTGTGTTCTTTGAAGACTTTTTGGAAAAGGTGTGTAGCTCTGGGATGATAAGTAAATTTTCTGTATAAGTTTCATTGCTGATTGGGGAAAGAGTAGTTACTTGTGTGCATCATTGTTGTCTTTTGAATTTCATCAATTTTCTTGTTGACCAATTCAGCACTGAATCCATTGTTTTCTGCAATGTGAATGATATTGTTGTATTCTTTGATATATTCTATCTTGTTTAAAGGTACATTAACCAGCCTGTAAGTTAAACTGTTGATAACAGCATGCTTGTGTTGTCTTCGGTTATATCTATCTGATTTTATGACATCTTCTGTGTGTGTTTCCTTTCTATGCATGCCAAATTCAAGTTTATTATGTTTTCTGGTAAGTTTCAAATCTAAGAAAGGGATTTCATTGTTTGTCTCTTTTTCTATGGAAAATTTTATTGCAGGACTTTGTAAATTAAGTAGTTTTAATGCATCATCCACTTGTTTCTCATTTACTATTGCCCAAATGTCATCCACATATCTATAACAATGTTTGAAAATTAGTGGGAATGCCTTTGTGATATGGGTTTCCAAAAAGATTTGAATTTGGCATACATAGAAAGATAACACACACAGAAAATTTCATAAAATCAGATGGATATAACCCAAGAAAACACAAACATGCTGTTATCAACAGTTTAACTTACAGGCTTGTTAATGTGCCTTTAAACAAGATAGAATATATCAAAGAATGCAACCATATCATTCACATTGCAGAATACAATGGATTCAGTGCTGAATTGGTCAACAAGAAAATTGATAAATTCAAAAGACAACAAAGATGCAAGCAAGTAACTACTCTTTCCCCAATCAGCAATGAAACTTCATACAGAAAATTTACATATCATCCCAGAACTACACACCTTTTCCAAAAAGTCTTCAAAGAACACAATATTACTTTGGCCCCACAGAACAAATTTAGTGTACAACACCTTTTGAAATCACATAATACAAACGAGATACCCACAGACAAAAAATCAGGTGCGTACCGGATAAATTGCAAGGGCTGTGACAACTTTTACAAAGGAAAAACAAAAAGGAACTTGAACATTAGGCTTAAAGAGCATTTTAGGAACATCAGGAAAAAAGAAATAGATAAACCAGCGGTAGCGTACCATTTTTGGAAGGAGAATCATGATATAGAATGAGAAATTCACTTATTAAAAAGTGTCAAAGGTCCAGCTGCATTAACCACGTGGGAAAAAAATCTTCATAAAGAAATATGAAAGAAAATTGTTTAATTTCGACACTACCTTTGAAGAAAACCCAAATTTCAAGTTCATCAAGATACTGACAGAGACGCACCTATCACCTCCAAGGAGTTCACTGAACCGACGTCCATTAGTCGACAACAGCTAATGATGTTAGGAAGATCCTAACGAAACGCGTTCTAGGTAAATACTAGCAATAAGTAGAGCATTGAGTATTACGTTGACTCAAAATTATATTAATTTTGTGCTTCATTGTATATTAGTCCTTACACAATGGAAGAAGCACTTACATTCATTTTCCATTTATTGAAACTTTCTTGACATATTATAACCTCATCACAGATTTACCAGAGCTGTCAATACGATAAAGGTTCTATTCTGCAGACTCTCATCACCATCCTGCAAGGCTATTGAGAATACCCGGGTCATGTTAAGTCCCTTTAACGTATTCCAGGTGCCCACCTGTCCCAGACCTTTCTCTGTCAACTCCATCACATCCAGATTGATGTTGGTCCGATATCCTTCATTATCAAACTCTATGTCACCTGTCAAACCACGCTGAGTATTTTGTATGAAACCCTGTGACACAAGAAAAATACATATTTATTAAGGAAAAAATATCAGTGATCATATTGTAAAATAATGCTTAAATGAGAGTAAACCCTGTATTGCTTATAACAGCAATGAAATGACTTCACCAGATTTTAACTCTATTTTGGTTTGGTTATGCAAATGCTGAAATTTATATAACAGTGCTATCATGGATATTGAAAAATGAATTAATACCAGGAGCACTATATATGACCTTAGCCTGACTCAGAGATATTGTAAAGATGGATAAATTATTATGCTAACACACAAGCACCTCTTAGGGAATGTAAAAATCTCATTGGTGCTCTATTCACCAATCAGAATCAAACTTACTTGGGAATGTACAAATCTCTTTGGTGCTCTATTCACCAATCAGAATCAAACTTACCCTAAGTTTTAAAGCCTATGCCCTAAACTATTAATCGAGAACTGTTTTTTCTATACTGATTTTTTGTTTACCTCCATAATCTCTGTTTCAAGTCAACCAGAGATCTAGGAACTATAGTTTTATGCATTTAGTCACTACTGGGGCCGCAGCATGGCAGAACCATTAGACCGCTTGGCTCTCACCAAAGCGGCCCGAGTTCAATCCCAGGTGACTGCAAAGTTACTCTCTGTTTCATATAACCTTGCCCAGCTGAAATGTATCACCCTGCGTTCAACAACCCTCCCCCTTGCCCTAATTGGCTAATGCTTTCGCGTCATAGGCCATAGGCGGTGCCTTCCCCTCACATTTAAACCTGCGGTAAATGTCGTAATAATTGCCGGGAAGATAAATAAAATCAACAAAAATCATACAAATAAGGATATGAAGGCATGCAAAAATACAAGTTTATAATGAACTGAGCAAATTGAAACAGAATGACTGAGCAATGAAACTGAAAGAGTTTATAATGAAAGGCCTTTGGCCTTTTCCACTGGGATTTTTTAAACCAGCACACATACCTTTCAAAAATGCTTGTCTTTCAGTCTTAGCACATTTTTCTTGCCTCTTTTTTCATTCACAAATCCCAGCTGTATAAGCAATCTGATGAAATTTGGTAAATCTGCATCCTCATTTACAGCAGAAGAAATGTTACTTATGTTAGGGAGTTCGTTTCTAAAGAAAAACTACACACATGACGACGCACAACACTTTTCACATATTTTTTTTACGAGCACGCACTTTTGTTTATTCCTGCTTTTGCCTGGAGTGGTAAGTTTTCCTGTTTCCTCAATTTCATGTCGCGATGTTCCTACAGATCTAACACTCACACCTGTAACTTCAGAGCACAGCTGTTCGACTTCTCTCACTGACAAAGACGGATTCTTCTCTGTGAGTGCATTAAACACATGCAACACAATTCTTTTTTCGCCTGTTTGTAAATAATTATCCTTGCGATACTTCAGCGAAAAACTGGCGGTAGACTCTGTCATTATACATATAATAAGTACATGCGCAATAAACGATCAATAAAATAATTTAGCTCCCGCACTCTCGAATGGCGATGCATGACTAATCCAGTTCAAAACAAGGTCAGTGATAAAAGTCACATAAACAAATATGTCATCACTACCGCTAAATCACGTGCGATCGTGCCATGTGCTTGAGAGCAAAGGAACCTCCTCTTTACTTTGTTTAAGAATTAACATGCATTTCAGATAAATCAACTCTGTTGCGTAATATATTTAATTAAAACAGTTACGAAAATATAAATTTGACAATTCTCTTCCAACATATAATGATATATCACCATGTTAAATAACGAACTAATTTTTATCACACGACAGTCATTACCACAACAGCAACCAATGAGAGGTGATTAGGTCACGTGACCGTTAAGAGATACTGGGCAAGCTTACGTGAAACAAGGTATAGATTTGTGGTGGATAACACGGGGATTTCCTGATTCCTTGGGTTTCCCCTGCCACCATTCCACCAATTGCTCCAACATTCATCTTTTCTATCATTCATTTCACCCTCATATATCATCCACTTCTCTTGCTCTCATCCCATGCATTGTGCTGGCACCTCAACACTTGTTTCCTTTATCAGGTCAGTGCTTTGGCTCCCTTAACCCAACTTTCCATAGTAGTGGATCCAGAACATTCAACACTGGGATCGTGATGTAAGGGTGGTTGTGAAAACTGCAAAATGGCTAGATCTGCTGACATGTAAATTTAAAGCATAAAGAAGCAGTACAATATTTAGCTCCACTGTATGTCCGATGAAACAGTTAAGTCACTTTAGTGAGAATATAAAAGGCATCATTCTCATTGTAATCACTTCCATGATTACACCAAAAAGTACACACAAATGCTACCTTTTCACATGCATTGTATTCACTTCGAAGGTTATACTAAGTGTACGAAACATGGTACAATTTTCCCATTATAATAAACTTATCAAATGTCATATTGATTATAATTTATTTTAGTTTATTTCAGTTTTCAACTTATTTCTCCACTTTCAATCTTGAAACAACATCACAACAAGCATTTATTGACTTCTAAGGGTAGTATGATTTGTGACGAATGTACGATACGAGTTGTGATAAAAGTAGTTTGTTTTAAGGGTCTAACAGTAACAGAAATACAAAAGGAGTTATGATTTGCCAATAAAGGACTTCTCCTTTGTTTTCCATGGTTAAAAAGTGAGCTCCTAAATAGAGGTGTGGTCAAAATTCAAAATGATGAGCTCTCTGGTTGTCCCAAAACCACTATGACCAGCAGATTTTGAGAAAAATTCACAATCTCTTACACAATGATTGCTGACTGATGGGATGCAAATTGACTGACATTGCAAAGAACTCGGTAGTCTGCAACCACCACATTTTAAAACAAGCTTTTGGCATCAGGAAACGTTCCAATCTATGCGCATTTTGACTTGCTTAAAGGCTGTTCCAGTGAGTATATGCATCTGACGTTTCATAACAATAGATGAAGGATGGATTCATCACTACATGTCAGACACAAAGAAGTATACCAAAGGCTAGTTGCCAACAGGTGTAGGTGCACCAAATAAAGCAAAAAAGAAAAAGTTCTCTCTGTGGGGAAAATTATGGCTGCCATTTCATAGGATACTCTCAAGTTTGTATGACGCTCACAGACTATATGCCAAAGAGGGAAACCATCACTGGAAAGTATTACGCTTTACTACTGGACCAACTGACGGATGCTGTCAGGCTACACGTCCACATCTTCAACAAAACAAAGAACTCTACGATTATGATAATACCCCTTTATGCATGTCTGGTTGGGCCCAAGTAGCCTAGCTGTCAGCGAGTCCTTAAAACCCACACACTGCATGTCTGGAATCGTTGCTGCCAAACCTCATTACCTCTGCTTCCAAGTATATTCACTTTCATAGGATTTGGTTCCCAGTGCTTACATCTTTTTCACAAAGCTGATACAAACGCTTGTTTTACACAGCAGTTGGAAGACATTAAAATGTTGACGAGTGGTTAGAATAGAAGCATTGATCTACAAGGTGATTCCACTAAAAAGAGGGGGGGGGGGGAATGAGACATTTTTCACAAAACTAGCAACTTGTGTTTTTAAGGTGCACCTATACCAAGAATGCCTAAAACTGAGTGTGCTTTTGTTTGGCAGAAACAAAAGTATAAGAAAGGTTTCATTGAGAATTCTACACTCGAACATAAGGCTCCATGTCTGGATAAAATAATGGCAGATATCAGAGATATCAGTTTTCATAAGCAGTTGGGTTCAAGTTATCTACACTCAAAATATTATCCCCACAAAAAATACAAAACATTACAGGCAGGTTGAAACCCCATAGAAAAAAATTCTCTCTGTAAACGCTGAAAGACTATGAGGGATGCAGGATTGTTTGTTATTCTCAATTTCCCTTACATCTATACTCTCCTTCTGTCCTGGGTTTAATAAATGCCTGATAACCAGTGGCATAAAGCTTAAGTAATGGGAAGATTGCTAAGATATTCTAAGAAAATTGTTTGTAACAATAAAATTCAATGCATTCCAGCCTGATTTACAAATAACCCAAACCTTTTTAACATTCATAAAGGATCAACTGTACTGAATACTGTCTGAGCTGATATTATAAAAAATGATTAATAATATGCTGAGGAACACTGATAGTAATAAACATGTAGCCTTCAATTTTAAAATATGTTTAAGATTAAAACTGTAACATTTAGTGTATCAAAAATTGTTTAGTTTGAAGTAAATATGACCTTCATTGACCGGTTGTATGTATTTATTTCTTTAGTGTATTAAGTGGGATACCCTATATATTAATTTAGAAATAAATGGCATATGTCCACTATTTCACATGTTTGCAGACTATTATAACTAAACTTAAGGGGTGTTACAGTTAAAAGTTTACAAAGTATTTATCTTTGCTACTATGACAGAATATAAGTGGCCAATGATAGCACCAAATATCCTTCCTTTCAACAGCTAGAACTAAGCTTTAAAGCTTCATAATGTGTCAAATCATGCAACTACATTTATATTTAGCATGATTTATACATAATTCTGAGGGAACATAATCAACATATCCCTTAAAGCTTCTAACATTAGGGCCCGGTTGCATAAAAGATAATCTAAGTTCAAGCATATGAAAATGATCTTCAGTCAAGCTGAACTTAGAATTTTGGTTGTATAAACATTGATCTAAGTTCAGGGCCTCTTGATCTAAGATCAAACCTAACTGGTGAATTTTCTCCAGTGAACTTGATTGAACTTAGATCGGCAGAACTGCAGAATTTACACAATAGTTTCTGAGAAGAAATAAGTACTGCAGCTTTAAATAAATAGTAAATAAAGAATTTTTTGTGGTTACTTGCATAAATAATTAGCCTCTTTATTTCACAAATGTATGTTAAAGATGCATTGATTGTGTTCATAACCTATACATTTTTATTATTTTCAGAATTCAGATTACTCTAATTTCTCTGATGATTAGAATTTTCAATTTGAAAGGTCTCCTCGTGTTTTCCAACATAGAGGAAATCCCATGACAGAAAATTCAAAATGAAATTTTGACTATCAAAGCATGCAGTTGAAGAACTGGAGCATAGGCTACATGCACAGTTAAGAGCACAAACCCTGAGGAATTATGCACTCAATCCAATATTTATGATCCTTCTCACATTACGGTCCTATGCAACTGAAAGCCTCCAAATGGTGATTGGGAATATAATATAAATAAATGGACTGTGTTTAGAACAATACACAAAGTTACAAGGGAGACTGCAGCTTTAAGACCTCATTTCATCAGGATGCCTAAGGAAAAGGGTGAAATAAGAAGGGTTATGAGAGATTTACAGTTAGCGGAACGCATCTTCTCATTTGCTTGAACTTCCATATTTTATATACAAATATAATAATTTGTAACTTAAAACTTCACTTATCTTCCATTTTTTGTTTATATTTTCCAGCTCTCAGTATTGTAAACAGACGAAAATGAAAAAGATGTACATTGGACATACAATGGAGATAAAGTAAGCAAAATTATTAACTTTTGGTAAATACCGTTTCAATATGGAGTAAATTCTTATTCTGTTTATTTAAAATAACACTATTTCTAGGACAAATAACCATAAAGCGAAAGATTTATTTAGTTTTTGTTCTGTCTAGATTGACTACTCTGTGCACTTGAATTAAACAGAGTGAATAGTTCCGAAAATTCTCGAATCCTTTCGATACAACACTAAAGTTGCAACACGTTTGGTGATGTTGCCGCATTTGTTTTTGTGATCTCAAATCAGTACTGAACGGCATTCATCTGATCTACTATCAGCATTTTACAACCCACGGGGGTTCGTAAACTTGGTTCAGTTTTGATCTTCAATTATAAATGAACTGCAGTTAGCGATTTTTATGCAACCAGGCCTAGATGTTCTGAAATTTACCTCCTTGCTGTATGTATCTTGTTCACTGATGCAACACAAGCACACCTGAATATTTTGGGCAGGTTCATACAGTGGTTTCAGAGTTAGGTGCGATAACATTTTATAAAACATAATTTGGAAATTGTACCTCAAGGTCACTGTTATAACACCATCACTTTGACAGACAAAAGCATCAATCGTTTATATTCTTTCAATGGAATCTTCACAATACATTCAGCTGTTAAAAATAAATATTTGAATAAACGGAAATTAGTCATTCCTTTTCACTAGGTCAAGGTTTCAGTATAGGCTAAGGTTTTGACCAGATAGAGTCAAACTGAAAAATTCAATGCCATGGCCAGGATTTGAATCACAAATCTCCTGGTTTCAATGGGTAAGAGCAACTGGACAGAAACCAGGTTCAAATCCAGGCCATGGCATTGAAATTCTCAGTTTGACCCTATCTATTTTAATATATATTTGTCCATTTTAAGTATATCAACCTCCTTAAGCTAAGAAACACACTGCATAACTTACGGCTTTCATAAAGTTGATGATGGAAGTGCCATGACCCCAGGTGGTGTGTTCATTGCAGTCTAAAGGTGTAACTTCAGTTCCTGTCATATTCAAGTGCTGCAAGGCGAGGGCAAATAAGTTGACTGCATCATGCATCAATGCCATCTTCACCTGAACATTACAAATAAACATAAGGAAGTCTGAGAATTCATACTCTTATTTTGCAATTTTATGTTCTATGGAAAAATTGAAGACAATAATTTAAAATAAATCTCTACAATATCATAATGGTGAACATTGGTATGTTCATCAAATATAACACTGAACTGGCACTCCATGTGAAGTTGACAACACAAGCATGCTGTTATCAACAGTTTAACTTACAGGCTTACTGGTTAATGTACCTTTAAACAAGATGGAATACATCAAAGAGTACAATAATATCATTATCATTCACACTGCAGAATACAATGGATTTAGTGCTGAATTGATAGAAAAGAAAATTGATAAATTCAAAAGACAACAAAGATGCAAACAAGTAACTACTCTTTCCCTAATCAGCAATGAAATTTCATACATAAAATTTACATATCATCCCAGAGCTACACACATTTTCCAAAAAGTCTTCAAAGAACACAATGTTACTTTGGCCCCACAGAACAAATTCAGTGTACAACACCTTTTGAAATCACATAATACAAAGGAGATACCTCTAGACAAAAAATCAGGTGTGTACCGGATAAACTGCAAAGTTTGTGACAACTTTTACATTGGAAAAACTAAAAGGAATTTGAACATTAGGCTTACAGAGCATTTTAGGAACATCAGGAACAAAGAAATAGATAAATTGGCAGTAGCGTACCATTTTTGGAAGGATAATCACAATATAGAACGAGAAATCCACTTATTAAAAAGTGTTCAGGGTCCAACTGCATTAACCACGTGGGAAAAAATTTTCATAAAGAAATATGAAAGAAAATTGATCAATTTTGATACTACCTTTGTAGCAGTTATTTTAGATACTTCATGTTTTGTTAAGAATAGTCAAAGAGATTAGTATTTGTAATAAAATAAAGAAGTAATGTAAAGTAGGTAATGGAGTAACCATGACGATGTAAAATGGTAAGTTGTGAAATGTTTTAAAAGATTTTGTTCTTCTGCTTATAAAGGTCGTAAGGGTGAGACCTGTAATTTTTTTTTCCGCGTGTGTGCAGAAACAATTTTGTGTGTGCATCAAAGATGCATAAGTAGCGTGTGCGCAAGAAAAGAAATAGTTCATCGTGGCATCTACCGCTGGTTGTAAAAAGACTACATTAATAATATTTGTAAATGTATCAAAGAATTTAAAAATGCTTATGAGGAATTAAATTTCCATCTTTGAAAAAGAAAAGTATTATTCATTCTTCTAAAGTTATAATATTAAATTTCTCAGCGCCGTTACCACGACCCAGGGAAAGAAAAAGAACTCATCGCTCAAGAATTACAGATGTGCCTAATTATCCAGAGTTGCAGGAGAAACTTCTAGATTTCTTCAAGATCGTCACCAAAGGTGAGAACTTAATCTGCATCCATCTTCATCCCAAATAATCCTGCTTCAAGATGGTGCCACAAAATGGTGCATCATCATAGCATCTTCAAACATCATCATTGCGCACAAAAATTTCGCATCAAGATGGTTTCCCAACATGGGGCTTCAAGATAATCCACTCGGAGATCATCTCATCATAATCCTTCTAAAATAATTGCTTCACCTTTAAAGAGAACCCAAGCTTCAAGTTCATCAAGATAACAACAGAGATACCCCTATCACCTCCAAGGAGTCCACCAAAACAACATCCATTATATGTGTTTGGAGGAATTTAATAACAGTGATGTCAAAATTAATCTCAAAAACTATTTATAGTTGGTTTATTGATACTCATCACTTACTTGTGACTACAAGTGACGAGTATCAATAAACCAACTACAAACATCCATTAGTCGACAACAGTTGATGATGTTAGGAAGATCCTAACAAAATGTATTCTAGGTAAATACCAGCAATAAATGGAGCATTTAGTACCAGTTCGACTCAAAATTATATTAATTTTGTGCTTCATCGTAGCTATCTATCCATATGGTCGCTATACTGTAGTATAACATAAAAGTTAATCTATTTAGATGGCAAAATTTAAACAAACACATTTGTAGCTGCTCGCTATGTGTTTGCACCCAGACTCAGCAACTGGCTGATGAACTTGCTGCCCCACTATATTACCTCTCATTGATTGTGATAAGCGTGCCATCTGATGGAAGCGAAACAAAAAAGGCAAAACTTTAATTTGGTTTGCCTTGGGCGATAAATAACCATCTTCATTTTACCTTAGAGTTAAATATATTAAATATAATTTTAAGTCAAACTAATACTCAATGCTCCATATTTAATGTTGAACCCAACTTGCCATAGGCAGGCTGCATTGGTCAGTTGAAACTTTGCTTCAGGATTACAGATTCGAATCCACCAAGATCTTGAGGTTTTCTTCAGGTAAACATGTATATGCGCTCGCATGCATCCTATATGCATGTGCGTGCGTGTGTAAAAGTAGGGAAACACATTTAGAAATTGTGAAACAGGAAAAATAAAGGCGGGGGAAAACTGGCAAATGAATTAAACGGGACGTATCGATAGATGTAATGGAACATTCTAGGATGGTGTGATACTGAGGAATGCGTTTTACAATAATATAGCCACTGTGTGCAACATTTTGATGCCCTCTCCAATATTTATAAATTGCTACTGCCAATTATGATGGTAAGCTATAGAATCTTTCTCTTAGGGGTGAGAATAGATAACAACAGTTAAGTTGGCTGATAAAAATGAAAATATCAAAGGTAAAATCAGATCTAAAAAATGCAATGCCATAGACCATTGACGATACGTATGGAAATTTGCTAATAAGTTTAATGGAAGCTAACAGATGAGCCATTTGAAGCCAAGTACTGATCGATTGAGGATGTAGAGTGAAGCAGTTTCTGAATCATAACACTTGAAACAGTAAGTATTGAAGTATCATGTCAAATCTAATATCTGAAGTATCAATAACATTAAGCTTAAAATAAGTGCTTCCACAACAACGATGCAAAGGTTAAGTTGTCATGTGTAGTTGAAATACTAAGTGGAGAATTCTCTTGCAGTTAACCTGAGCATGGACTTGAAGTGCTATGGATTACCGATAATAACTGATTACAGTAAAACACTTTCGTAATATGAACAATTGTAAGAATAACACAATAAACTTTCACTTCATGATCAACATCAGCCCTGCCTACACCATGACTACTGAACCAAAGTTCCTATTCTGTATGTTGCCATATCTTATAACCTTTATTTGCTTCTGAAATTCAATTTTTACTCTGCGGTTTGCTAAATTCTAAGGATGATGTTCCTGTTCTAATTTTCAGAAATAGTATACATGCTTTTATACACCTCTGACCTATGAATGTACTGAGTTCTTAACTATGGGAACCTTCAGCAAACAGATATTTTGTTGGCTGTGTTCACTGGAATTCCTAACTTTTTAAAATTAAAACCTTCCAGTGTATGTCATATCAGACAATGAATAAAATAGGTGAACTGATGCTCAAAGAATTACCTAAAGCTTAGAGTTACATGGCATGTCTTTCAGCATAAGAAAAAAAAAATGGAAAAGGCCTTATCCCTATAATAATGCATTCTGACTGGCAATCAAACTCGGGACCTCTTGAATATGAGATAGACAAGCTACGCCACACCGTAGATGTGGGCAGAATTCGTAATTGCCTTAGTTGCACAAACATCTTGTATACCAAGTGATCTTTCTTGAAAAATAGCTTTCCTTGGTAAGAACTTCTTTTTTGCTGACAACATTTCAACTTGTGCTTTTTACATTATGCAGCTATTTTAGAAAATAATTTTGACATCAACAATTATATAGGTATAAAGTACAACATGCATTTCAGATTATTTGACTAAACCATTTCTTGTAGATGAAACAATTTAATGACAGTCCACAAGAATTCAAAATAGCCAAAACAGTCAAAAAAATTTAAGTGCTTTAAAGGCTTAAAATGGGAATTACAAATTCAAAATCTTTTGAAAATGCTAAAAGAATGGGTCATGAATTTTGATGTGATCCACTTTAACAGTAGTGTAAATTAAAATACACAGTATAATAATAATCCATAAATTGCATTAACAATATAACCAATTACTACTTTTATCTTCTTTGAAGAATAATACTTTAAATTAAAACATATCAATGAATTTCACTCCCTTCGCCACTTACAATTATTAAATCTTTAGTCCACTTTCCCACTGGAAAACAAGACACTCGATGCATCATTTGACAACAAACGAGTTACTTTTGATGCAAAATTTTGCTGTAAAAACATTTAGGATGTTAAAACACTAATGGGTAGATTATAACAACTTAAGATAAACTCGCATATGGGGCAATGACCTGTATGTACCTTTTTCAGGAGTTGTTAAAGAAATCTATGTGTTGTACAGGTTTCCACATTAGCACCTGAGTTATCTATACCCGCTCATGATGGTTAGTTGTTCTGTGAAGCAGGACCACATTAACAGAGTAAGCACAAGTCTTGACCTAGAACACTGGGGATATATCAGAAAGTACTTGATGTATCATTTACCTGTATTTAGTTCTCAATAGAGGCATTGATGAAAGGCTGGTTATCCAAAAGCAACGTTGCGGATGATAAAATAGAGGACTACATCAAATTAACCATCTTGTGTATTGAACAAAACAGCTTCACATTCTCCAGCAAGATCTTCCAACAAACAGCAGGCTTGGCCATGGGTAACCCTCTTTCACCATTGCTAGCTAATCTGTTCATGAGCAATTTGGAAACACACATTACTAAAGCCTTTCCACATATTTTCAAATGTTGGCATAGGTATGTCGACGATGTGTTTGCTATAGTTCCTATAAGACTAACCGTGGACACCATTAAGTTGCTAAACCTACAAGAAAAATCCATAGCTTTCAAAACTGAAGTACAGCAGGATGAATGGCTACCTTTTCTAGATTTGAAAATCATTAGAACACCAACAGGATTACAATTTGGAATATACAGAAAAGCAACACATGTTGACAATTACATTAAATGCAACCCATTTAACCCAGTACCACATCAATATGCAGTATTCCATAGTTTGGTTCACAGATTAATCAATTTTCCGCTAACAAAAACAGAACATGAACAGGAGTACACTAACATATACCAGGTTGCCGAATTGAACAACTATAACACAAATTTCATCAAAAAATTGATCTACAGACACAAAAGAAACAAAAACTTAAAGGACATTACTACGTTAAAAAAACTAGAAAAACCGAACACCAGATATGGCAAATTGACATTTCATCCAAAATACTTCAAAAAATTTGAAAAGATATTTAAGAGCTTCAACATAAAATTAGCCCCTCAGAACAAACACAACATCTGCAACTTACTAAACCACCCTCTAAAAAATAGCACACCGAAAACTCAAATATCAGGCATTTACCAAATGAGTTGCCAGGATTGTGACAAGATATACATTGGTAAGACCAAAACCACCCTCTAAAAAATAGCACACCGAAAACTCAATTATCAGGCATTTACCAAATGAGTTGCCAGGATTGTGACAAGATATACATTGGTAAGACCAAAAGGAATCTAGGAACAAGAATGAAAGAACACTTCAGAAATATTAAATTCAAACAAATGGACCAGTCAGCCGTAGCACATCACTTTTGGTCTGAGAATCACAACATAAAACAAGAAATAGAACTGATCAAACAGGCAAAGAAACCTCTGGAACTACAGATTTGGAAAAACATATTTATTACGAAGAAACAGGATCTCTTGATGAATTTTGAAATTCCCGCCGTAGATGACGTCATCAAACTTACCAGAACATTAGATGGCAGCACGACACCAAGCCAGATGCAGACACCGAATGCATCATCAGTCAACCACAGAACTGACGATAGGGGAGAAGTCCCCAGAAACTAGTATTCACATAAAAAAACATTTAAGTGGTGAAAAGTATATACAAGGTTGACTCATTTGCCTAATTTTGGTAACAATGGCACTCCACTTTCTGAAATACTTCTTTTTATTCTATATAGGCAATGTATAGTTTGACCATTTCAAGTCTCTGGCATGCACCACTTGAAAGGTTAAGGTATTTACAATAGCTAGTTGTGATGTTGATGACATCACAGCGGTTACAGACAGTAGCAAATGTCTCTAGAGTATGTGTGGTCATGTTCAATGATGATGGAAGGTGTTTGCTTAAATCCTATTTTTACTGATCTGGAAACTGCAATGATGGTTCTGAGCAATATTGGTTGGCTATAGTCCAGACATTCTTGAGCCTCAAGCCAGGTGAAGTGATATGACATCGGCATATTTGGAGCATACATCTCTCCCATCTGAAGGATGCTGGGTGACTTGGTAGGGCAGTTCGGTCATTTTGAGGGTACATAAACAGTGGAACAGGAAGAGTGTGGATTTAAGAGAGAAAGGAGTGTGAAATGCATAAGAAGCGGTATAAGAGTTTTCAGCTACTGTCAAACATTACTTCAGAGTCCCGTAAAAAAGCACATTATTGATGTTACATTCTCTGATTTATCACCCTCTCTGCGGTGATTTTACGTGGCTACGGCTATTGTCAGGAATCTGGATCTGCTCATTTGCTGTCGCCAGGAATCATATTCACATAATCTTATCTTGTGTCATTCTCGATGGGTGCTAATCATGAGGGATTAGTGAATCAGAGATGATAAGGGACTGCAGAGCCAATATGGTTGTATGAACAAACAACTATCCCAATTCATGTTTTCCATTCATATGTCATAATCTTTATCTTGTTCTCCATTCCACATATTTCAACTTTCACTGTATAGGCCCAAGAGTGTCTGCGTAGTATGGTTATTCAAGTTTGATGAATGCTGAGCGGAGATGGTGGAACAATTCAGCGGCTGTGTTGAAAGCAATAGTGAGGTGGCAAAGTTTATTGCTAGCTCAAAGTCCTTCAACCTTGCTACCTACAGATTACCCCTACTCACCATGGTATATTTTAAACCTCAACATTCATCAAGTGCTCCAACTTCTATCTGTCACAGAGTACATTCTTTTCACCTCTCAATCCTTCTTTGCCAACCCATCATATAACTTCAGCACTCTGATCCGAGGCCTTGGAGAACATGCCTTTTATCCCTTGAGATGTATAAATGCGTCAGATTTGTACTCTTAAAATAAGGCAATAACAAAAATAAAAAATAACCTGCAGGCTAACTCAAACCCAATGTGAATTAGCATAGACAATTGGAAAGCTTCAAACCGTAAGCCTAAATCCACAACCAGCTCCTACCCTAAGATCTCTTTAACAAAAAAAGAAAATTCAAAGCCAGTAGAGAGCATGGCACTTATGTGCCAATACTCTGGAATGAGGCCATCCTTTTCTGGCAGCTGTACCATCCCCAATGTATATATATATATGTATAATCGCTACTGCTGATTGGAAATAGCCCATAACAAGTCATTCAGCATTCTGAACATGAGAGGAGAGAGTTGCAAAAGTGGAGGACTTGAATCAACAGCTCACTTGGATTGAAGCCAGAGACACTCTCAGTGTTTCAAGGTATACATCACTAGGAAAACTGGCCATGCCGTGGCTCAGTCGTTATACCGCTTGGCTCTCACCAAGGCGGCCCGGGTTCGATCCCAAGCGACCGCAAAGTGAGATTTGTGGTGGACAACACGGCGCTGGGGCGGGTTTACTCTGGGATCTCCGGTTTCCCCTGCCATCTCATTCCACCGGTGCTCCATCTTCATCTCATGTATTATCAGTGTCATCGCCTGCGGTGCCGTATGTAGTAAAAGCGGGAGTTAAACACTATACATTCACTAGGAAAACTGCAGCTCTTATTTATGGTAGATTGTGTGCATCATGTATTATGTCAATGAGTTAAGTTTATCTGTAGATGGATGGCGGTCAGAGAACCAACAACACAGGACTGCATGTCTATAAGCACCTTCTTTACTATATCCAGCTTATGGTCGATGTACTCCATGTGTCGGTTGAAGATTCACAGACTTGAAGTACAGATATGTTGTCCTCGATACCGGAGATAAAACAACATGTTCAAGACCACCAAGTGAAGATCCTCAATTGTCTTGAGCACACAGTATTAATGTGGTGCATTGTAGAACGGTGGTGTGGTCGGTTACTCCACCGAAATGAAAGACTTGCTAAATGCTTAGATTGGACAGCCTGATTACCCGGTGAAATAGAAGTCACCACTGCAGGGGACATATATCATTGACTATATCTCTACACAACCAAGGTATAAATTGAATAGTTTATATACCTGCAAGATATTGCTTGTGTTACCAACATTAACATAAAAATAACCATTTATATAGGTAGAGTCAGACTGAAAAATTCAATGCTATAACCGGGATTTGAACCACAGATCTCTTGGTCTCCATTTGGTTGCTCTTAACCATTGAGCTATATGAACAACATCCCAGCATGACAATGAATTTTCCAACTGACTCGTATTTTTCCTGGTAAACCACTAGATGTTTTCTTATACAATGAGATACACACCTTTTTATGGCAGTTTACTATTGTAAGGACTTAAGTCCCCATGCTTCATAGTTAAACCACTATTATTATGTTAAATGATGGAAATTAATCGTTCTTCCACACTAGTCATGTTTGGGCGAAGGTTTGGATAGATACCAGGAAAAATGTGAGTCAGTTGGAGAATTTAACGTCATGCTGGAATGTTGGCAATAGTAGCTCAATGGTTAAGAGCAACTGGACAGAGTCCATGAAATCTGTGGCTCAAATCCCAGTTATGGCATTGAATTTTTCAGTCTGACTCTACCTATTCAAACCTTAGCCTAAACACGGCTATGGTGGAAGGACGGTTGATTTCCATCAATTAACCTAGCCATATGTATTCTTACAATGGATGTATTTTAGGAACAGTTGCTGATACAGATACCAAATGAATTGACGGGCTATCAAACAACCAGAGAGCATTAAAAGGGTGGAGGAATATATCACGGTCTTCTTGCCTCAAATGTCTCTCACTTCTGACCTGCTCTGGGTGTCCGGAACGATAATGAACCAGTTTCTAATATCACAGAGTATTCAGTTGTCTATTTAGGTTGAAAGGAAATAAATTCAAAACACCACATACCGTGAGGGTTTCTGGTGTGATGCTGATGACCTTTCCACGACGCATTTCAAGATCACTCCATCGCCTTACAGTCAGCTGCACGATTAGATCGTCGGGATTCACCAAGCGTAGTCCTGTGATGTTGCTACCACCGTACTGGTAGGACTCAAGATCTATTGTATGCATATCCTGCAAAGGCATAATATTATGTTATTACTTCATGATAATGAAGCAAAAAGTCCTTGAAAACAAACACTAACCTAAAACGAAAGCTTACCTAAGAATTGACGTATACTACGTCTTAATTTTGAACTTATAATCTTCATATAGGTATGATACACCACTAAATACACTCTCTTCAATGAAATCTTGTCCAATAATCACTTATATCTCTTCTACATAACTGAATTTTCTTGGAAAACACACACAAACACTTGAAAACTTTATAAATACGCAAATATAAAAGCATGGACCAGCATGGACTGCAGAGCATGCTCCAGTGCAGCCAACATACCTATAGGGAAAGTATATTACCCGCTCAAAAAAATCCGCGACATTCAAATGGAGAAAACCGAAAGAAACGAAGAAATCACCAAAATAGGTGATTTAAAGCACCAGGCCCACTCACAGTCAGCCATTTAAATCGTTACGTGACACAGTAATTAAAATGATAGCAAATTGAAGTACAAGGATTACTCTTTTTAATTAAGCTAAATAAAATTGCTTTTGTCATTTTCTGCACTTTTTGACCAATTTTCACAGATGCGTATCCTTAAAAGTAATATATTCATATGTTGAAATACAGCTCTATAAAGCTGGTATTTACTGGTAGGTACAGAGAAAATTGGAAAATACAAAATATAGAGCAACAGTTAGATCTCTTAAGACCTGGTCATTATGTGATGGCTTTGACATTCCATTTTCTTTGCATGACGAGGAGCCCTTCCCATTTGCGAAAAGTATGATCATTTGAAAATTCGAAGCAATACCAAGGAATATTCAGAAATAATTAACCATATTATATATTATTACATATATGTATTTCATATAAATTGTGTGCTTTAATGATATCCACACTTTTTGTGGAGTAAGATTTTGTCTAACTCATATGGTTTACTAGCTATACAAAAGTCATTCAGAAATAACCCAATTTTAGAGGCTGTTTCCAAAAACTTGAAGTTATACATTCCATTTTGTGTGTAAATATGTTAAACATATGGTAGTTTAATCAAAATCATTATCCACTTTTCAGAAAACAATAATTTTGAAAAGTTTCAATGTGAAGGGTAGTTTGCGATGTAGAGCTCTTATATGTTTTAATTATCACCCGTATTTTTGGAAGTCACTGAATTTAAATGATAATTTTGGTATTTAATTGGCATTTCATTTTTGAATTGTGGTGTTCAGAGGCAAACAGATGCATGCACACATGTGAATATTTATTTAAATAATTTCCTTTTATTTTTATTCAGGGAGTTTCAAACGTGTATTTTCTATGAGATTTTTATATAGAATTTTTGGGTGGAGTAAAATAACTGTAAGTACATAGTAGGAAAAGTTAAGAAGACTATAAAGTAGAGAAATACAAGTGCTTATAACCAATATAATTTTCTGTAAAACTGTGTATGATGTAGTATAAACTTTATTTGTGAAGTGAGTACTTCATATCGCATGAATTACAATTCAAAGATATTTTTAATAATATTAAGCTTTGTTTCTTAATGAGACATAACTTGTATGGAACATCCAAAATTAGGTTTATGTGATTATCTCCTTATTCCTTAAAGTTAATGTCAACTCAAGAAACTGACACAATTGGCTTGTTGCAATGAAGTGAAAATGAACCAAGCAAGCAGGGATATCAATAGCCTGTCCAGATCAAGGTTTTCCTGTCTTAATGGGAATGAAGCAGCTTGTCTACACTAAGGTAATGTTTGGTTGGCCTAACTTTGAGAGCTCTACACATTGTTGGGCATAAGTTAAAAGGCGATATTTGTACACCTCTAGTAGATATCTACATTATAGGCTATAGAAACATCTGGAACTTAAAATTAAGATGGCCAGCAAGTAGTTGAACCGTTTCTGGACTATAGCGAGAGAAGCTGCAGAAAACAAATCATAACTTGTACATTCTTTTGGTATTTGAAAGCAGTACCTATACAAATAAGTTTATAGCTCCCGTAAGTGACACTTAGTTGCCAGGATGGTGAAACTAAATACTAAGTTTGGCTTCCAAATAACTTTAGCCATATAGATAAATGCAGGAACATGTGGTGACTCAATATAAAACTGTTGGCTGATATAACTTACTATACTTAAGCAGTAGATAATCAGAAATGAACTGTGATATCAGAAGTAGGACAATCCCCATGAAATATTGTAACCTAGAAGCTGACCTCTATGAGATACATAACTTGAGTTCTTGGAACATCATTTTCACTATGGAATGGAGGACATACCTATGAATGTGAAATAATAAGTTATCAGAAGCTGGTATTGTTTGAAGATAACCAGTGCAGACTTTCCTTTGTATGATGCAATGAATAATTCAGATGTTGCCTCTGTCGGTTTGTCTCTGGTCCAATTTTGTTGGGTTCAAGTCCTGCTTCCACTGTTGTTCTATGGTATGATAATGAAATGAACACCTTAAAGCAGTTGCCCTTGCTGCTGATAGCACTCCAAGGTGTGCCTTAAGTTCATAAAGTCTATACCGTTGTGATCGCAGTGTAAAATTGAAACTAACTTTCGAAGGAAAACTGCCTTAAACTAGTTCTGTACTAACTGACCATTCAAAAACTGTACACGAAGGCTGCTGCAATAAGATAGATGATATATTCACCTTTTTCCATTTGCACAACTTTCTCTCCACTTATCTAAAACGATTCTTACAAAAGCTTATTCTTCTATTTCATGTTAATTAAAATAAACAGAGGAGATAGAGAAAGCTGACGTGATAGTTAAGTCTTTGAAAAGTGGATTGCTTTATTCTGATTTCAAAGTGTTAAAACCATCATCATCATCATCATCATCATCATCATCATCATCATCATCATCATCATCATCATCATCATCATCATCATCATCATCATCATCATCATCATCATCATCATCATCATCATCATCATCATCATCATCATCATCACCACCATCATCATTATCATCATCATCATTACTAAGCATTTCCTTGGCCAGGGTGAGTTACCTGGATAAGGTTTTTTCTGGAGTTTTCCCTTATCCATAAAGAGGAATGTCGGGTAGCTCTAAGCTCCATGGACCCTGGACACATTGAGCATCATTTCACCCATTTCATTCACCATCCGATATGACTTAGCATTGGAGGACGTAAAATTACAAAAAAAAAAAAAAAAAAAAAAAAAAAGGAAAATTACTAAGCATTTAATTGTTACTTACCCCATCACTCACATATACAGGACAAAGCCTGCATTGCACTTCATTCAAAAGCTCAATAATTCAATTTAACCATAAAAATATGCTTGTTGGTCTACTTAACTCCTTCTCCCAAAACAAAGCATTTTTCGAAAAAGATTGTTGTTCCTGAATGTGAACTGCTTTACTCGTAAATCAAATGCTGGATAAACATCAATCAAGGTAGATAGAGTCAACATGAAAATTTCAATGCCATGGCTGGGATTTGAACCACGGATCTCCTAGTTTCCATCCAGATGAGATCCGTGGTTCAAATCCCGGCCATGGTATTGAATTTTTCATGTTGACTCTATCTATTCAAAACCTTAGCCTATATACAGCTAGTGTGGAGAAATGATTAATTTCAATCAATTAACTAAAATCAATCAAGGTGTTTACGCTCAGCAATATCCTGAGGAGATTCAATGCAATTCTTTGATTCTTTCACTAAGTTTCCTTTCAAAATATACTTATTTGTATATTATTTTCCCAAATGCATCTCCTAAAATTTGGATGCTAAAAAATTAATAGAATAATTCACACACACAGACACACACACACACACACGCACGCACGCACGCACGCATGCACACACACACACACACACACACACACACACACACACACACACACCCACCCACCCACCCACACACACACACACACACCCACACACACACACACACACACACACACACACACACACACACACACACACACACACACACACACACACACACACACACGCACACACACGTGTGAACTTAGTGAACTCGTCATATGGGAGAGAATATACATAGAAAAACATAAAAACCAACTAATGAATTTTGAAATCCTGCCAGAAGATAACCCTGCATTTAAATTCATCACAAAACAAACAGATGGCAGCAGCAACTCCAGAACTACCGACACCACTGGATCAAGCTGTAGTCACATAAGAGCCGACGATGTGAACGATGGTTCGCGAAACATGCCCTCAAATTAGGTACATAAGTGAAGCTGATGTGTAATAAATACGACTCATCTATAATTTAATAATTATTTCGCTTCACTGTGGTGTTCCAATACAGTTAAATTTCGATATGAAAAGTAAATGTTTTGTAAGAATAGTTTGTAGACATCGCATAAACATATGCCAAAGTGAGTAGAGAAGGGTCTACAAATGTAGTGAATCAAATTTTAATCTGATTTCATTCAATTGTATAAACGCCATTTCAGGGCAAAATGTTCATAAGCAATATTTGCCAAGCAGGTGACAAACTCAAATTTAGTGGTCATAGCCCCTGTTGTTGAGTCAGTTTCAGTTCTTAAAAAAGATTATCTATGAAACAATACTCACTAGGCAAGTGACGATGAACTCGAAGTCACTAGTCATTAGCCCCACCTGCTGAGCCTGTTTCAGTACTTCAGGAAGACTATCTATAGTGCAATCCAGGATGATTTTCTTCTCTCCAGAGTTCTTAATTTGTCTGAGAATCGGGCGATGGTTTTGATGACCAGATGAATCAAGTTGCTTTACGGTGATGGTGCCTTTTACTGTCATTTTGAGCAGTGGGTTCACTCTTAACAGGCCAGCACGATCCTCATAAATAACCGTGAAGCTTTTCCAACCCCAAGCCATTACCAATTCGACATATGCCTGAAATCAAATTCAAGAAACATTTAACATACTGAAGCAGGTCTTAAATCTTTAGACATTTTTGTTTCATTGTGTTAATGTATTGTTAAAACTTTTCATCACGTACACACACACACACACACACACACACACACACACACACACACACACACACGCACGCACACACACACACACACACACACACACACACACACACACACACACACACACACACACAAACACACACACATATGCAAAAATACTCTCATTCAACTTCCAAAATTAAGGGAGGATAGGGAACCGACTTGGTCAAATCATATCCTTCGGATGGGAATCAAATTAGGATCTAAATACCAAGGCACAGAGACAGCCACAAAAGATTGATTATTATCAAGAAAATCATTCAATCCAAATTACAATTAAGATCATCAAACAAGAACTATTTTTATTTGTACATAAATGACACTAATACTGATTGAAATATATTATGAATAAGATATTTGAAAGACAAATACCTAAAATGTTTATCTTAAATTATTTGTGCACAGCCGTTGAGGTGTTAATTGTAAATGTATTTTGTATACCTCCATATTTAACTAGTAAACTACTAGACATGAGCAAAGCCTTACTAAATAAAAACTATTGATCTGCTTGAAACATACAATTTATGTTAAGTAAATTTTAGTAACGAAGGTATTTGCTGTAATTAATTTGAATTTTCAGAAAAATGGAATGGTAGAGGCAGAGGATAGCAACCCAAGTTTAAATATTTTACTATCACTTGTGCCCCTTTACCTCTCTTGTACCTACCATGAAATGTGTAATGAAACTATTTCTGAAAAAGTTTAACATGATTAACATGACGTCGATAAACAAATAAGCTTTTTGGAGTTATTCTATAAAAATGTACTATGATTCAATTAATGGAAATTAATTGTTCTTTCACACTAACCATGTATAAGCTAAAGTATGATTTAATGTCATGTCGGCACGTTGGCCATAGTAGCTCAATGGTTTGAGCGGTTGGACGGCAACCAGAAGATCTGTGGTTCAAATCCCGGCTATGGCATTGAATTTTTCAGTATGACTATGATTTATTGTTGCGAAGGTCATGTGAACATAAAATATAGGACATGTTCTTTACCTTCCTTCTATTGCAAAAGTGTATCAAAAATAGAGATTTTTTGTCTTTTCTGAATTTTATATTTAAGCACTTCTTGTTTAATTTGAAAGTGTTGCAGAAAAAGAAAACACTTCGCATTAGTTTCACATGCCTTTCTCTACACATCCAACAAACTACTCTTAGAGATGCTTATTTTACTACCTACATCATGTTAATTGAGATAAACATTTGCAGAAATGGTGTCATTACATATTTACTTGTAGGTATAATGGAAATAGAGGAACACAGTGGACTTAAGTGATACTCAGTCTTTTAAGAGCTGGTCGCTTTGTGATAGCTTCTTGCGAGGCCAAGAGATAAAAGCAAATCTGTGTTGCCCTCACATGACTTTCTCTACTCACACTTTTACAAATTCTTCTTATAAATGCTTGTACCTCTATTTAATTTAGGTTGTTAATCGAAAGAAACTTTGGTAGACATGCTATATTACTTATTAGCTGATATATTTGATATTGACCTTGGCTTGATAACTTATTCCCACTACTTTTAGTCTTCCCACTACTTAGCACATAGCGATGTGTTTCTGTGGAGACCTTTAAATTATCACTTAAAACACTTAAACAAAGAGTTAGTTTAAGGCCTTAAGATATATTATACATTTATAACTGATAAATTACTACAAATTTAAAACAACAAAAATAAACAAAATAAATAAATATGCCATGGAAATGCTTTGTTATGGCACTGTTGTACACCCACAAATACCAACATAGGAAAGTGCATATGCAGTATGAATTATAACATTTTGAGTTAAGAAGCAGAGTGCTATTTGTAACACTTCTGCATAAACTTAAGTAAGGGTTAATTTATTAGTTTTATAATCATTATACGCATAAGCACATCAAGCACTGGTTACCAGTCACT